>LR738711.1:597042470-597103346 GCA_902687465.1 Secale cereale | reverse complement strand
CCCTACTCAACCGCCGCCGCCGACCCCCCGCACCCTCCCCCGCTCCACCGGCCGCCGCCGCCGACCCATGAACTCATGATATTTTCAAATAATAAATTTGATGATATTTTTCATATTCATAAATATATTCAAATAGCAAATTTGATGATATTTTTTAAAAAATTATTACCGTCTTATAAAAAATATTACTGTTATGATTTAAAAAAGTTTGAACATATTTAAACACAAATAAGTATCAAACAACATTTTAAATGCATAAAAAAATTGTGGGGCCCGGGAATCGAACCCAGGACCTCCTGGTGTGAGAACTGGGTGCTGACCAGTCAAGCTAGTAGAGGGGACTTGATGTGGATGAGGTTTGGTGGAAGATAACCTGTTGGCTCGAACAGAAAAAAAAATACTAATGGCGCACCAGGGGGAGGTGCGCCATTAGTATGGATGTACTTATGGCGCACCAGGGGGCGGTGCGCCATTAGTATTGTGCCCCCATCCATATTTCCCTCTCTCTCCCTCTCCCTCGCCGTATTCCCTCTCTCTCCTTCGCCCTCGCCCTCGATCCCCTTCCCTTCTCCTCTCCCGACGCCGCTGCCCCGACGCCGCCGCCCCCGCGCCCCTGACGCCGCTGCCCCCGCGCCCCCGACGCCGCCGCCCCACGTGCCCCTTCTGCTCCACTCCAGTCTCCACACCCAACTCCACCTCCACCTTGAAGCGCCGCCGCCGCCACCACGTCTCCGGCCATCGAGTCTCGCAGGTCCTCTCCATCGCAGCAACTGCTCGCGGATCGAGCTCCCCATCCGGGGCCAACTCCTCCATCCACGGCCTCGGCATCCCCACCGCGGGCGTCCGCCAATCACAAGACGGAGACGCCGCCGGTGACCTCTCCTCCACCATCGCCGCCTACCCACCCCGGGCTCCTACCTCCCCACCTCCCCGAGCAAGTACAGACGAAGCAGCCAACGACATGGTATCTTCCCCATCTCCCTCTTCCACTCTCTTCGTTGGTTCGTTTCGATTTTATTTGCTAGGCTGATGCTGTTCTTTTGTTCCTATTTGATCTGGTAGGCGCGCAGGTGCCCGACGTCAGGTCAGGTCTCCGGTGTAGTTCCTCTTCCACTCCTACGCCTCCCCTCCCCTGGTTCAGCAGCAGCAGGTACCACCTCATCCCCATCTACTTGCTAATCTACCTGCTACTGCGAGGAAACATTTTGTTTTCCTGCTGGTTTACTGTACTGCTAAAAACTACTGCCTTTAGTTTGGGTTGCCGTTGTGGAGTTGGTTATATGTTTTGGTTGGCTGTGACCTGTGAGGTTGTTTTATTTGGTTTGTGGTGTGTACTGCTAAAAACTTCTTAGCATGCCACCAAAGTTTAATTCATCTATAGCTAAATTCACAGCACGATCCACCGGTGTCGCCTTTGCCTCAAAACCCACACATTCCTTTCAAGCCATAGCTTTCTGAAGCCAGCAATGATAATAGTGAAACTTATGCTTTAGAAAAGCAGGGCTGGAAGCTTGTTCATTCTCTAAATAATACTGCCAAATTAGTAATACCCTATTAGTGTTTCGGTTTTATCACTGTATCCATCCCTTCACTTCGCTCAGAGTGTGTTGTTCACCTGAGAGACTCATGGATACCCTCCTCCTTCACTAGCGAGGCTGGTAGTAAATCTGAATCTCCATCGCCTTCACTCGGCAGCAAGCAGCGAGGCATGTCTAGATAAGCAGGAGTAGATCTTGTCTCAGTCTGTGATGTGTCTGTGTATGGCTGTACGTACTATTTATCGGTCTGTGACTCAAAAACCATCATCTTGTGTTTATTACACTGTTTCATCAACCTAGTCTACTTGAGATCCATGACTATACACTAATGGTGATACTAGCTTACTGAATTAATCAACTCTTCCTATGGGCTTAATTTGACTGGATTTGTCATTAGGTCTTTTTACAGGTTGTAGTTACTGAAATTCTGGTATGGCCAATGTTTATTTAATATTACCCAGCATGATGATGTATCAATGTAGCATTAGCATATGATCCAAGTGCTAGTACTGCTAGTAAATAGCTAATACAGTTAATGAAGAAAAAAACTGCTAGTACAGTTAATGAAGAAGAAAAAAACTGCTAGTACTGCTAGTAAATAGCATCAGACTGAATGTCTTTTATATATGGCCAATACAGTCTGATGGCCAATACAGTTAATGAAGAAGAAAAATAACTGCTAGTACTGCTAGTAAATAGCATCAGACTGAATGTCTTTTATAAATGGTACTGCTAGTAAATAGCTTCTTCTATATACTAATTTGCATCAAAGTGTAGAACAAAGCATTAGACTGAATGTCTTTTTTTTCAAAAACTGAAGCCCTAATGCAAGTTTTGTTGTACCTCAGATTCAGAAGCAAAATCTTTCTAACAAATCGACCTTATTCAGTCTTCAACTTGTTTCTCTTATATATGTGCTGTTATTAACAGTGGGTAATTAACCTAACTATTCATTTTTCCTTAGGTTAATATAAAAATGTCCAGTGTATATATATTTGAAAATGATTGCTGCTACATGTTAATTTGCTGGTACTAGCTAGAATTTGGCACTGAAAAGCAAAAGCAAAAGCTAATTAACTGATGGGTAATAGCACTGGTACTAGGTAGCTAAAATATGTGTTCTGAAACACAGAGAGCAGAAACACTTACTACATACATATGCTCAAGAAACACTTACTAACCAGAAAAGGTTTTGGCTTGAAATATTAATAGCATAGAGAGCACCACAAGTTAAACACCTTAATCTGTTAGTACTTGTCTGCATTTTCTCACATTCTTCTTGTATTTGATCCAGTATTGCTTGTAGTGGTTTGTCCAAAATGTTGAATGATACTGCTTGGAGATGCATATATTGTTTCACCTCTTCACATGCCAATGTAATTTCCATGTTGTGATGGAGGCCTTTTTTTTAACACTGGGCTTTGCCACCTGTTGTTTGTCTTGTAAATAGCATTGGACATAGATTTAAGCAAGTAGCACATTGCCTTGTCCACCTGGGATAATGATTTTGCCTTGTCCACCCGAGAGGCCCTTGAGTTTGCTGGAATGTCTATTAACTTCCGTTTCGGCAAATTCGGGTACTCCATATTGTTGGGGAACGTTGCATGGGAAACAAAATTTTTTTCTCTATGTTCACCAAGATCAATCTAGGAGATGCAACTACGAGGGGAGAGTTGGATCCACATACCCTTATAGATCGCTAAGCGGAAGCGTTCAAGAACGCGGTTGATGGAGTCGTACTCGCCGCGATTCAGATCGCCGAAGATCCTAGCACCGAAGCAACGGTGCCTCCGCGTTCTTCACACGTACAGCTCGGGGACGTCTCCTCCTTCTTGATCCAGCAAGGGGGAAGGAGAGGTTGATGGAGACACCGGCAGCACGACGGCGTGGTGGTTATGGTGGAGGAGGAATCCAGCAGGGCTTCGCCAAGCACCGCGGGAAAACGAAGATTGTAGCGGGAGAGGGAGGGCAGCACCGAGGCACGAACGTGTGTGGCTGCCCTACCTCTGCCTCTCTTTATATAGGGGGAGTAGAGGGGAGGGGGCGCCCTAGGGTTTCCCCTAGGGGCCGGCGGCCAGGGCAGATGGGGATGGGGCGGCGCCCCCTGGGGCTAGGGTTCCCCCCCCAAGTGCCTTGCCCCCCAAGCCTAGGGGGGTGCGGCAGCCCTAGGGGGCGCCACCACCCCTTGCGCATGAGGAGAGGGCCCAGGGGGGGGCGCACAGCCCTATGAGGGCTGTTGTGTCCCCCTTTGTGGCCCATTAGGCCCGAAACCCCTTCCGGGACCCCCGAAACCCCTTTCGGTCATCCACCGATTTCCCGACACTCCCCGGAACACTTCCAGACTCCGAAACCTTTCATCCTATATATCAATCTTCGTCTCCGGACCATTCCGGAGACCGTCGTCACGTCCGGGATCTCATCCGGGACTCCAAACAACCTTCGGTAACCATGCACTGTTCTCACTAACAACCCTAGCGTCACCGAACCTTAAGTGTGTAGACCCTGCGGGTTCGGAAACCATGTGGACATGACCGAGACACTCCCAGGTCAATAACCAATAGCGGGATCTGGATACCCATATTGGTTCCCACACGTTTCTCGATGATCTCATCGGATGAACCACGATGTCAAGGATTCAAGCAATCCCGTATACAGTTCCCTCTGTCTCGTCGGTATGTTACTTGCCCGAGATTCGATCGTCGGTATCTCTATACCTAGTTCAATCTCGTTACCGGCAAGTCTCTTTACTCGTTACCGTAATACATAATCCCGTGACTAACTACTTAATCACTTTGAGCTCATTGTGATGATGTATTACCGAGTGGGCCCGGAGATACCTCTCCGTCACACGGAGTGACAAATCCCAGTCTCGATCCATGTCAACTCAACAGACACCTTCGGAGATACCTGTAGAGTACCTTTATAGTCACCCAGTTACGTTGCGACGTTTGGCACACACAAAGCACTCCTACGGTGTCAGTGAGTTACATGATCTCATGGTCATAGAAACTTATACTTGACATGCAGAAAACTATAGCGATAACTGATACGATCAAAAGCTATGTTTAACGTTTGGGTTTCGTCCATCACATCATTCTCCTAATGATGTGATCCCGTTATCAAATGACAACTCATGTCTATGACCTGGAAACCGCGGTCATCTTTGATCAACGAGCTAGTCCTATAGAGGCTTACTAGGGACACAATGTCTGTCTATTTATCCACACATGTATATGAGTTTCCAATCAATACAATTATAGCATGGATAATAAACGATTATCATGAACAAGGAAATATAATAATAACTCTTTTATTATTGCCTCTAGGGCATATTTCCAACAGTCTCCCACTTGCACTAGAGTCAATAATCTAGCATTACAAGGTAATGAATCTAACACCCATAGAGTCTTGGTGTTGATCATGCTTAGCCCGTGGAAGAGGCTTAGTCAACGGATCTGCAACATTCAAATCCGTGTGTACTTTGCAAATGTTTATGTCCTCCTCCTTGACTGAATCGCGGATGGAATTGAAGCGTCGTTTTATGTGTCTGGTCCTCTTGTGAAACCTTGGTTCCTTGGCTAGAGCAATGGCACCAGTGTTGTCACAGAACAGAGTCATTGGGTTCAGTGCACTAGGCACAACTCCAAGATCTGTTATGAACTCCTTCATCCAGACACCTTCCTTTGCCGCCTCCGAGGCAGCTATGTACTCCGCTTCGCATGTAGAATCGGCTACCACGCTTTGCTTGGAACTGCACCAGCTTACCGCTCCCCCGTTGAGAATATATACGTATCCGGTTTGAGACTTAGAGTCATCCGGATCAGTGTCAAAGCTTGCATCGACGTAACCCTTTACGACGAGCTCTTGATCACCTCCATAAACGAGAAACATTTCCTTAGTCCTTTTCAGGTACTTTAGGATATTCTTGACCGCTGTCCAGTGATCCATACCAGGATTACTTTGAAAACTTCCGGCCATACTTATGGCAAGGCTGACATCTGGTCTTGTGCACAGCATTGCATACATGATAGAGCCTATGGCTGAAGCATAGGGGACGACACTCATCTTTTCTCTATCTTCCGCAGTCACTGGGCATTGAGTCTTACTCAACTTTGTACCTTGCAATACTGGCAAGAACCCCTTCTTGGATTGATCCATTTTGAACTTCTTCAAAACTTTATCAAGGTATGTACTTTGTGAAAGTCCTATCAAGCGTCTTGATCTATCTCTATAGATCTTGATGCCCAATATGAAAGCAGCTTCCCCGAGATCCTTCATCGAAAAACTCTTGTTCAAATACCCCTTCATGCTATCCAAAAGTTCTATATTGTTTCCAATCAGCAATATGTCATCCACATATAATATTAGAAACGCTATAGAGCTCCCACTCACTTTCTTGTAAATACAAGCTTCATTGTAAACTTGTACAAACCCAAACGCTTTGATCACCTGATCAAAGCGAAGATTCCAACTCCGAGATGCTTGCACCAGCCCATAAATGGAACGCTGGAGCTTGCATACTTTGTCAGCATTCTCTGGATCGACAAAACCTTCCGGTTGTATCATATACAACTCTTCCTTAAGAAAACCGTTAAGGAACGCTGTTTTGACATCCATCTGCCAAATTTCATAATCGAAATATGCAGCTATTGCTAACATGATTCGGACGGATTTAAGCATCGCTACGGGTGAGAAAGTCTCATCGTAGTCAATCCCTTGAACTTGTGAAAAACCCTTTGCCACAAGTCGAGCTTTATACACGGTGACATTACCGTCAGCGTCCGTCTTCCTCTTAAAAATCCATTTATTCTGAATGGCCTTCCGCCCTTCAGGTAATACTTCCAAAGTCCATACTTTGTTTTCATACATGGATCCCATCTCGGATTTCATGGCCTCTAACCATTTGTCGGAATCTGGGCCCACCATCGCTTCTCCATAGCTCATAGGTTCACCGTTGTCTAACAACATGACCTCCAAGACAGGGTTACCATACCACTCAGGTGCAGTGCGTACCCTTGTCGACCTACGAGGTTCGGTAGTAACTTGATCAGAAGCTTCTTGATCATCATCATTGGCTTCCTCTTCAACCTCTGCAGGCTCCACAAAAACATCTTTCTGTGCTGCGCTACTCTCTGGTTGAAGCAGAGGTTCAATAACCTCATCAAGTTCTACCTTCCTCCCACTCAATTCTTTCGAGAGAAACTCTTTCTCGAGAAAGGACCCGTTCTTAGCGACAAACACTTTGCCTTCGGATCTGAGATAGAAGGTGTACCCAACAGTTTCTTTTGGGTATCCTATGAAGACACATTTGTCCGCTTTGGGTTCGAGCTTTTCTGGCTGAAGCCTTTTGACATAAGCATCGCAACCCCAAACCTTGAGAAAAGACAACTTAGGTTTCTTACCAAACCATAGCTCATACGGTGTTGTCTCAACGGACTTAGATGGAGCCCTATTTAAAGTGAATGCAGCTGTCTCTAACGCATATCCCCAGAACGATAGTGGCAAATCGGCAAGAGACATCATAGAAC
Organism: Secale cereale; assembly: GCA_902687465.1. NCBI lineage: Eukaryota > Viridiplantae > Streptophyta > Magnoliopsida > Poales > Poaceae > Secale > Secale cereale. Next base: position 597,096,280 of record LR738711.1, on the reverse strand, counting down.
GCACCATATCTAATAGGGTTCGATTACGACGTTCGGACACACCATTACGCTGTGGTGTTCCAGGTGGCGTCAACTGTGAAACGATTCCAGATTTTCTTAAGTGATTGCCAAACTCATAACTCAGATATTCTCCCCCTCGATCAGATCGTAGGAACTTGATCTTCTTGTTACGATGATTTTCAACTTCACTCTGAAATTGCTTGAACTTTTCAAAAGTTTCAGACTTATGCTTCATTAAGTAAATATACCCATATCTACTTAAGTCGTCAGTGAAGGTGAGAAAATAACGATATCCACCGCGTGCCGTGACACTCATCGGACCACACACATCAGTATGTATGATTTCCAATAAGTCACTTGCCCGTTCCATTATTCCTGAAAACGGGGTCCTCGTCATCTTGCCCATGAGGCACGGCTCGCATGTGTCAAGTGATTCAAAATCAAGAGACTCCAAAAGTCCATCAGCATGGAGCTTCCTCATGCGTTTTACGCCGATATGACCCAGACGGCAGTGCCACAAGAAAGTGGTACTATCGCTAACTACTCTACATCTTTTGGCATCAATGTTATGAACATGTGTATCATCACTATCGAGATTCAATAAGAATAAACCCCTCACTTCGGGTGCATGACCATAAAAGATATTACCCATATAAATAGAACAACCTTTATTCTCTGATTTAAACGAGTAACCGTCTCGCAATAAACAAGATCCAGATATAATGTTCATGCTCAACGCAGGCACTAAATAACAATTATTCAGGTTCATAACTAATCCCGATGGTAATCGAAGAGCGAGCGTGCCGACGGCGATCACATCAACCTTGGAACCATTCCCCACGCGCATCGTCACTTCGTCCTTCGCCAGCCTCCGTTTATTCCGTAGTTCCTGTTTAGAGTTGCAAATGTGAGCAACCGAACCGGTATCAAATACCCAGGCACTACAACGAGAGTTGGTGAGGTACACATCAATAACATGTATATCACATATACCTTGCTTGTTGTTGTTGGCCCCCTTCTTGTCTGCCAGATACTTGGGGCAGTTCCGCTTCCAGTGGCCGTTCCCCTTGCAATAGAAACACTCAGTCTCTGGCTTGGGCCCAGCCTTGGGTTTCTTCACTGGATTAGCAACTGCTTTGCCACCCTTCTTAGAGTTACCCTTCTTGCCCTTGCCATTTTTCTTGAAACTGGTGGTTTTATTGACCATCAACACTTGATACTCCTTCTGGATGTCTGCCTCAGCAACCTTCAGCATTGAAAACAGCTCGGCGATGGACTTGTTCATCCCTTGCATGTTATACTGCTGCACGAAGCTCTTGTAGCTAGGTGGGAGTGACTGGAGAATTCTGTCAATGATAGCCTCCTCCGGGAACACAAGTCCCAGATCAGCTATGCGGGTATAGTACCCAGACATCTTCAGCAAGTGCTCACTGACAGACGAATTCTCCTCCATCTTGCAAGCAAAGAATTTATCGGTGGTCTCATACCTCTCGATCTTAGCATTCTTTTCAAAGATGAACTTCAACTCCTGGAACATCTCATATGCTCCATGACGTTCAAAACGCCTTTGAAGTCCTCCTTCCAAGCTATACAACATGGCACACTGCACGACTGAGTAGTCATCCGAGCGCGTCTGCCAGGCGTTCATAACGTCCACAGAGGCTGGAGCGGGGGGTTCACCTAGCGGTGCACTTAGGACATAAACCTTTTGGGCAGCTGTGAGGATGATCCTCAGATTGCGGAGCCAGTCCACAAAGTTGCTCCCATCATCTTTCAGTTTAGCTTTCTCTAGGAACGCATTAAAATTCAGGGGAGCTACTGCGCGAGCCATCTACAACAAAAGATTTGCAAAGACATCTTAGACTATTGTTCATGATAAGTGAGTTTTAACTAATCAAATTACTTATAACTCCCACTCAAATTGACATCCCTCTGGTCATCCGAGCGTGACATGATCCAAATCCACCAACCCAAGTCCGATCATCACGTGAGATGAGGTGGTGTCAATGGTGAACATCTACATGTTGATCATATCTACTATATGACTCATGCTCGACCTTTCGGTCTTCCGTGTTCCGAGGCCATGTCTGTACATGCTAGGCTCGTCAAGTCTAACCCGAGTGTTCTGCATGTGCAAAACTGGCTTGCACCCGTTGTATGCGAACGTAGAGTCTATCACACCCGATCATCACGTGGTGCTTCGAAACAACGAACCTTCGCAACGGCGCACACTCGGGGGGAACACAATTTTATCTTGAAATTTTAGTGAAGGATCATCTTATAATGCTACCGTCGTCCTAAGCAAAATAAGATGCATAAAAGGATTAACATCACATGCAAATCATAAGTGACATGATATGGCCATCAACTCGTGCTTTTGATCTCCATCTCCAAAGCACCGGCATGATCTCCATCATCACCGGCGCCACACCATGATCCCCATCATCATGATCTCCATCATCGTGTCGCCATCGGGGTTGTCGGCGCCCACCATGCTCTTACTACTATTGCTACCGTTTAGCGATAAAGTAAAGCATTACAAAGCGCTTAATGATTGACACGCAGGTCATACAAAAATTAAAGACAACCCTATGGCTCCTGCCGGTTGCCGTATGCATCGACATGCAAGTCGATATTAACTATTACAACATGATCATCTCATACATCAAATATATCTCATCATGTCATTGGCCATATCATATCACATACATACCCTGCAAAAACAAGTTAGACGTCCTCTAATTTGTTGTTGCATGTTTTACGTGGCTGCTATGGGTATCTAGCAAGAACGCTTCTTACCTACGCAAAGCCACAACAGTGATATTTAAGTTGCTATTTGACCTTCTACAAGGACCGCCTTGTTCTGTTCCGATTCAACTAAGATAGGAGAGACAGACACCCGCCAGCCATCTTATGCAACAAAAGTCACATGTCTGTCGATGGAACCGGTCTCATGTACGTGGACATGTAAAGTTGGTCCGGGCCGCTTCATCCCATAATACCGCTGAATCAAGAAAGACTAAGGAGGGAAGCAATCTAAACATCAACGTCCACAAACCCTTTTGTGTTCTACTCGTGAAAGCATCTACGCAAGATCCTAGCTCATGATGCCACTGTTGGGGAACGTTGCATGGGAAACAAAAATTTTTTCTCTACGTTCACCAAGATCAATCTAGGAGATGCAACTACGAGGGGAGAGTTGGATCCACATACCCTTGTAGATCGCTAAGCGGAAGCGTTCAAGAACGCGGTTGATGGAGTCGTACTCGCCGCGATTCAGATCGCCGAAGATCCTAGCACCGAAGCAACGGTGCCTCCGCGTTCTTCACACGTACAGCTCGGGGACGTCTCCTCCTTCTTGATCCAGCAAGGGGGAAGGAGAGGTTGATGGAGACACCGGCAGCACGACGGCGTGGTGGTGATGGTGGAGGAGGAATCCAGCAGGGCTTCGCCAAGCACCGCGGGAAAACGAAGATTGTAGCGGGAGAGGGAGGGCAGCACCGAGGCACGAACGTGTGTGGCTGCCCTCCCTCTGCCTCTCTTTATATAGGGGGAGTAGAGGGGAGGGGGCGCCCTAGGGTTTCCCCTAGGGGCCGGCGGCCAGGGCAGATGGGGATGGGGCGGCGCCCCCTGGGGCTAGGGTTCCCCCCCCAAGTGCCTTGCCCCCCAAGCCTAGGGGGGTGCGGCAGCCCTAGGGGGGGCCACCACCCCTTGCGCATGAGGAGAGGGCCCAGGGGGGGGCGCACAGCCCTATGAGGGCTGTTGTGTCCCCCTTTGTGGCCCATTAGGCCCGAAACCCCTTCCGGGACCCCCGAAACCCCTTTCGGTCATCCACCGATTTCCCGACACTCCCCGGAACACTTCCGGACTCCGAAACCTTTCATCCTATATATCAATCTTCGTCTCCGGACCATTCCGGAGACCCTCGTCACGTCCGGGATCTCATCTGGGACTCCGAACAACCTTCGGTAACCATGCACTGTTCTCACTAACAACCCTAGCGTCACCGAACCTTAAGTGTGTAGACCCTGCGGGTTCGGAAACCATGTGGACATGACCGAGACACTCCCAGGTCAATAACCAATAGCGGGATCTGGATACCCATATTGGTTCCCACACGTTTCTCGATGATCTCATCGGATGAACCACGATGTCAAGGATTCAAGCAATCCCGTATACAGTTCCCTCTGTCTCGTCGGTATGTTACTTGCCCGAGATTCGATCGTCAGTATCTCTATACCTAGTTCAATCTCGTTACCGGCAAGTCTCTTTACTCATTACCGTAATACATAATCCCGTGACTAACTACTTAATCACTTTGAGCTCATTGTGATGATGTATTACCGAGTGGGCCCGGAGATACCTCTCCGTCACACGGAGTGACAAATCCCAGTCTCGATCCATGTCAACTCAACAGACACCTTCGGAGATACCTGTAGAGTACCTTTATAGTCACCCAGTTACGTTTCGACGTTTGGCACACACAAAGCACTCCTACGGTGTCAGTGAGTTACATGATCTCATGGTCATAGAAACTTATACTTGACATGCAGAAAACTATAGCGATAACTGATACGATCAAAAGCTATGTTTAACGTTTGGGTCTCGTCCATCACATCATTCTCCTAATGATGTGATCCCGTTATCAAATGACAACTCATGTCTATGACCTAGAAACCGCGGTCATCTTTGATCAACGAGCTAGTCCTGTAGAGGCTTACTAGGGACACAATGTCTGTCTATTTATCCACACATGTATATGAGTTTCCAATCAATACAATTATAGCATGGATAATAAACGATTATCATGAACAAGGAAATATAATAATAACTCTTTTATTATTGCCTCTAGGGCATATTTCCAACACATATGTCCTATTTTCAGCAAAGGTCATGCTGAAATTTTCCGTGAATTTTAGCATGACTTTGCTAAAAATAGGACATATGGGGTACTTGTGACTAATGCATGGGCCGGGGTATCTTAGTAGTTAATTAAGTAGGATCAAGTGCCCCTTTATTCTAGCTGCATTAAACCATAGGCGGCAATAGAGCCAAGTGATTAGGCCCAACTTAGAATTCTCTTTCCTAGCTTAGCTTTTAGGATGCCTCGGTGTCGACAAACCATAAATTATAAAACCTTGGCTTTTAGGGTGCCTCGGTGTCGATAAAAACCGAAATGATGAAAGCTTAGGCTTTTAGGGTGCCTCGGCGTCGAAAAACCCTCAATGATAAAAGCTTATCTTTTAGGATGCCTCGGTGTCGACAAACCCTAAATGATGAGACCATGATCTTGTTCCTTGACAATAACCAACTTTTTGACCAAACTTTTTTCCTATTTAGAGAGAAACATGCCCAACAACGATGAGGCCGGGGGTTCGGGCGGCAAGGCATTCTGGGAGCTGTCCCAGGAGATGGAGGAACAACCTCACTTGTATGAGGACGCCGCCTTCCCCACCAATCCTGAGACCACTGATGGTACCGCTGAGGATGACCCCACTGATGGTGCCGCCGAGGATGCCACCACTTATGGTGCCGCCGAGGATGCCACCACTGATGATGGCGGCGCACGCATAGATGGTAGCCAACCGAAGAGGCAACGGAAGGACCGGCGCCCGACCGTGCTCCGCACCCTCAAGGAGGAATTTACTAAAGTGGACTCCGACGGGAATCCAACGGCGGCCGAACGAATAGTCAAGGGGTACTCGCTTCAGCTCGGGTGCATTCTCCGGAGCACTGTCTCGATCAACACCGAGAACCTGAGGCATCCTAACCGAGGGAATTTGCGCAACCTCCTCTTCATGAAGCTGCACGAACGATACAAGTTCCCCGCTGAATTTGAAAACACAAGCCTCAAAGGGAATAAAGTGAACAATGCTGCCATCACGAAGATGAGCACGGCCCTGTCTACTTGGAAAAGCACGGTGAAGAGAATGATCGAGAAAGGTGAGAGTTATGGAAGATCAAGGAGAAAAATCCTTCGATCATCGAAGATGACTACAACGACTTCAAGATCAAGTGCTCGAGCACCGCAGCCTCCGAATCAAGTCAGTGGGGGAAATAAATGCGGGAGCTGAACTTAGGGGAACACAAACTCGGTCCCGGTGGTTACAGAGTGGCGGAGCCTATATGGGACAAGGAGGAGGCGGACCGTGCCGAGCAAGGCCTACCGCCCCTCTTAGATAAATACGGTGACAAGCACACCAGGAACTTTGTCAGGGGCCCGGTACAAGAAGGACCCGAAAACAAAGGAGCTTACCACGGATCCGAAGACCAGGGCGCTTGAGCTTGTTCTGGTAAGGAATACACCCTTGCGTAATTAGCTCCATATGGTTGCATTCTAATTAATGAAGCCAAATTTTTAAATGGTTCACATTCCTTCCGCAGGCGACTGAAAGCAGTAGCGCAGGGTCGACTAAGAGCAACCCTTGGGACACCACTCCAAATAGGGCGTTGAATGTAATGAAGAAAAAGGATAAGCTCAGTAAGCCGACGTCAGCTGGTCGTGTGGCCGGCAAAGGCTTGTCGACAAAATGGTCGTCATACTATAACACTGGTGGGCGAAAGGAGAAAAAGACCAGCTCGGAAAGCGAGGCGCGCGAGGTTCAAGAACTCAAGGCACAGGTGGTGCGGATTCCGGAGATTGCCCAAGAACAAGTGCAATAACAACTCGGAGTGACGATCACCGCCATTGTGCCTACCTTGATCGAGGGGTTGCATGCGTGGATTGCGGGCGGCCAACAGGGGCCGCCCCCGATTCCTAGCTTCATGGCCAGCAACTCGCAGAACGCGATGGCGGGGCCATTGGTGTCTCCGGCGGAGCCGGCATTGGTGTCTCCGACGCCGGCACGGGAGCTTAATGCACCCGGGTGTACGCCGGCCGGCACCTCTGCAGCAAGCAGCCCCTCTGTCAACTGCACGCCCGCCGTTGGCAGTGCCTCTACATTAGCCGAGCTCGACACCATCATCACGGTAACTAATTAAGCCTCTCTTGGCCGAGGACTTCATCTCCTTGCCTTTGACTGGGCATCCCTGACGCCCTACATGTTTTCGCAGGGCGCCGCCGACGTTCGGTGCACTCTCCTGCACTTCGTGAACAATGAGTTGGTCGATGTCGCCGAGGGCAAAATCGTTCAACCAGGCAACCCCGTGTTCCACGGTACCCAGATGCCACCCAACTTGTTTAAGGTCCAACTGGTTCGGGTGCTGCCAGGCTGCGACGAGTTCTTACCTCCGATTCGACCCGTCGGGGCCGACGATGATGACGTGATGACCCTCAGCGCGTGCCTGAGCTGGCCCCTGCTTTGGCCGAAGAGCCAGATTCATTTGGGGGCGGGGGTCACCACCCCAAAGACAACACCGCCAGTCGTGCCGGCGCCAAGTCGGCCCCATGGCAAGACCGCCGCAACGGTGCCAGACATCCCTATGCCACTAGATCCAAACATGCATATGGCACAGGATCAGAACGACGACGATGACGATACATTTGCCAACGTCGATCAGTACTTTGCCGATCATGGGTACGGTGGCGACTTCATGGGGCCTCCTTCTCAAGAACCCAACCCTACAAAAGACGTGCGCGATCTAGCTGGTACCGCGGAGAAGCCAAGTTGCAACAGGCGTCGTCTGCCGTTCAGTTCTCAGGAGACGCCTCCAGCTGCCGACTTCACCGAGCCTCAGATAGGCGAGGTGTGAAATATTATCAGCCCCAACACACTCAAGAAGGCGGTCTGTGAGCAGAACTCGGTCCCATTACAGGAGAAGAAGAAGGCACGCAAAAGAAAGACTAACAAGGGTGCGAGCCAGCCGGCACCGAGTGTGATCCGTGCTCAGGACGGGCCACCTTCACCTGAGGATGTAATGAGGAGGGTGCATGTGGCGGGTAGGCCGATGCTACCGAGAAATATGCTCGATGCTGCAACCGGTGCTATGCGGAGTCTGCATGACAGTGTTCTTTCTTTGGAGAAGCGGCGTCTCAGAGAGAATGATGTGGCATACCTGGTTTTCGCGACCAAGGTGCTAGAGGGCAAGGGCTTTGTGGATAACTCCATCGGGGGTACGATCGTCCTGTGGTTTGATGACATCTACGCTATGTTGAACCTTCATCCGCTGCACTACACCTTCGTTCGTCTATTTTCGCTGAGTATGGAGATGCGGATCATTCGCGACAAGACCCCGGACATCGTGATAGTCGACCCCTTCTACATGCGTGCCAAGATCTTGGGTAGCGCTGGGGACCGGCAAGTCGCGAGTTCTTACCTCGAAGGCGTCATTCTGGCACTCGAAGGCGTCATTCTGGCAAACCGAGATAAGGATAACTTCCTCGTGCCTTACTTTCCCGAGTAAGTCCTCCCCTTAACCGCCCCGTAACATATGAATTCTTAGATTTCGATCGTTTTTCTTTTAACATTCCGTGTTTTCTGCAGTGACACACATTGCACGCTCATCCTCCTAAGCCCCAAATATTCCATGGCCACTTATTTCGACTCGGACCGTCAGTCGAATGTAGACTACACAAATGTCAAGAAGGTTATTGATGATGTTCTCCCCGGCTACGCCAAATCTGGAGGCACCTTCACCAGGCCTATTCGTAAGTACGGCAAGCATGTGTTCTCCCACAATACGACATTCTGCTGCGTCAAGCAGCCGCCTAGCGGTCAGAAGGGTGCCTACTACGCCATCCATCACATGCGGGCGATCGTACGGGACCATCATCAACTTCTGCTACCGAGTAAACTCAAAGATTGGGCCGCGAGCGTGTCGGCAATCCAGGACGCGGACATCAGACAAGAATTCTTTCGCATCCAGTCGGAGTTTGCGGAAATCATCCATCAAGATGTCCTTCGTACCTCGGGGCAGTTCTACCTGAAAAATCAACCGTCCAACAGTGACATCGACACAATGCTACAAATGCAGGCTGACAACGCCCGCGATTTCATGACTCCCACGATAGACGGCGGCTTCATCCACGCTCCGGTCCCTTGAGTCGAGTCGAAAGTAGTGATGTTGTGTCTAGTTCTGAAACATCGATTGGCTCATGTTGTAATTAAACTTTAATGAACTTGTAGTATGTCTCTTTGGTTTCGACTGTCGTTCAACTTAGATGTAATCGATGCTATTAATGTCTTGCGTTTCTCTTTCGATCGTTCTGTTGCTTACTTATATATTGCTTATGTATTGTCTGTGAATTGGTACTAACGTTTCGTTTGGCTAGTGCATAGCGATGCCGTCGTATGTCGTGTACAAGGGTAAGGTTCCTGGAGTCTACGACGACTGGGAGGAGTGTCAGAGACAGGTTCACCGATTCAGCGGTAACAGTTACAAAGGGTACACCACTAGGGCCGAGGCGGAATCTAGATACGCCCGCTATCTAGCGGGAGAGGGGAGGGAGCGTTGGAGGAACCGGATGAAGACGAGTTTCATCGTGATGATGCTCATCGTGATGACCGCAACTCTCTTCTATGTGATGGTAGTTTAGATGATCGATATCGACTTGTAATGTGAAGACAAACTCGCTACTCGCGGTCTCGAGACTTGTAATATAATGTTCTATCTTTGTTCGGTCTTTTCAATTCGGAGACTAATATGATGAATTGTATTCGGAGACTAATATGATGAATTGTATTCAGATACTAATCTTCTATTGTATTCGATGAATCTGTTGTTGATGTGTGCTGTCTATATTCTGTCCAATAATACATTTTGTAACCTGTGCAAAAAACAGAAAATTAATAAATAAATAAAAAACCTAATATTCATACTAATGGCGCATCACATCACAGTGCGCCCTTAGTATGCTAAAGGATACTAATGGCGCATCATTAAACAGTGCGCCATTAGTATGCCAAAGTTACCAATGGCGCATCCTGCAGTTGTGCGCCATTAGTATGCCAAAGCACCTGGCTATACATGCCCCCCTGGGAGGCATACTAATGGCGCACCGCTATATATACTAATGGCGCATCTGAGGTGCGCCATTAGTAAAATATACTAATGGCGTGGCACTAATGGCGCACCACTAATGCGCCATTAATGGCCAAAATAGGTGCGCCATTAGTAGGCCTTTTCCTAGTAGTGTAAGGCCCATTGATGATACGACCTGTAGAAGGCCCATTGTCTCTAAAGCTCGTAGAAGGCCCATTGCTTCCACAAACCGTAGAAGGCCCATTGTTTCTACGGCCCGTAGGAAGCCCAGTGTCACTCCAGTAAATATGTAGCCCATGGCCTGTTAAAGGCGGGAAACTACTATAGGTTAAGACCTGCTAATGGCCCAAGATGATTATAGGCCCACGTTTTGGCCCATATGAGTAACGTGCCGGCCTGAAGACCGACAACACTGAGATCCACTGAAACTTCCGGCCTAAATTACAGCATACCGACGAAAGAATATACCTAGACTATACAACAAAGAAATTACGGCATACTACATCCACTGGGAATCAAAGTTCGCAACCTCATACGTCTCCAACATATCTATAATTTTTGATTGTTCCATGCTATTATTTATGAAGTCTTAGATGTTTAATGGGCTTTATCATTCACTTTAATATCATTTTTGGGACTAACCTACTAACCCAAAGGCCCAGTCGAGATTGCTATTTTTTTGCCTATTTCAGGGTTTTGCAGAAAAGGAATATCAAACGGAGTGCAAACGGAATGAAACCTTCGCAGGAGATATTTTTGGAGAAAATCACGCGAGATAAACTTCGGGGCCAAGCCAGAGGACAGGGGACCCACCCTCGAGGGTGGGGGGCGCGCCCCCCTTCCTAGGGCGCGCCCCTGCCTCGAGGGCAGTCCCGGTGGCCCCTGGTGCCCCTCTTCCTCCTATATATGCCTACGTACACCAGAAACTCCATACGCAGAGAGAAAACCCTAATTCCACCGCCATAGCTGCTGTTCCCATGGAGATCCCATCTTGGAGCCTGTTCCGGGAGGGGGATCCATCACGGAGGCCTTCTTCATCATCATCGCCCTCACCATGAGTTGTGAGTAGTTTACCACAGACCTTCGGGTCCATAGCTAGTATCTAGAAGGCATCTTCTCTCTTTCCGGATCTCAATACAAAGTTCTCCTCGGTCTTCGAGGAGATCTATTTAATGTAATCTCTTTTTGCGGTGTGTTTGTCGAGATCCAATGAATTGTGAGTTTATGATCAAGGTTATCTATGAAAGATATTTGGTTCTTCTTTGAACCTTTTATGTGTGCTCATAATATCCTTGCAAGTCTCTTCGAATTATTGGTTTGCTTTGGCCTACTAGATCTATAGTTCTTGCAATGGGAGAAGTGCTTGGCTTTGGGTTCAATCTTGTGGTGTCCTTTCCCAGTGACAGTAGGGGCAGCAAGGCACATATTGTATTGTTGCCATTGAGGATAAAAAGATGGGGTCTTCATCATATTGCTTGAGTTTACCCCTCTACATCATGTCATCTTGCTTAATGCGTTACTCTGTTCGTATGAACTCAATACACTAGATGCATGCTGGATAGCGGTCGATGTGTGGAGTAATAGTAGTAGATGCAGGCAGGAGTCGGTCTACTTGTATCGGACGTGATTCCTATATACAATGATCATGCCTAGATAATCTCATAATTATTCTCTTTTCTATCAATTGCTCGACAGTAATTTGTTTACCTGCCGTAGAATATCGCTATCATGAGAGAAGCCACTAGATAAAACTATGCCCCCCGGGTCTATCTTTATCATATTACTTTTCTGTCAACTAGCCAATTTCTGCCGCCGTTATTTATTTGCTTTCTTTACTTTCTGTTTCTATACCAAAAATACCAAAAATGTAATTATCATCTCTACCAGATCTCACTATCGTAAGTGACTGTAAAGGGATTGACAACCCCTTATCGCGTTGGCTGTGAAGTTCTTATTTGTTTGTGCAGGTGCGAGGGACTAGCGCGTGGTCTCCTACTGGATTGATACCTTGGTTCTCAAAAACTGAGGGAAATACTTACGCTACTGTGCTGGATCTCCCTTTCCTCTTCGAGGGAATACAACGCAAGCTCAAGAGGTAGCAAGAAGAATTTCTAGCGCCGTTGCCGGGGAGGCTTATGCAAAAGTCATATACCAAGTACCTATCACAAGCCCTTATCCTTCGCATTACATTTATTTGCCTCTCGTTTTCCTCTCCCCCACTTCACCTTTGCCGTTTTATTCGCCCTTCTTCCACCGTGTGTTTCTCGTTCGCTTGCTTCTTGTTTGCTTGTGTGTGTTTGCTTGCTTTCTTGTCATTATGGCTCTCCTTGTTAGTGTTGACCCTCACCTCCAGAGGCTGGAGGAGATTGAAAACAATGTTAGACATTTTATGACTATACAATTTGAGCATAATGACTTTTTCAGAAGTGAGCTTAAAGAACAGAAAAAAAATTATGGAATATATGAATAAAGACCTTGATGATATGTCTAAGGAATTTTATGGTTTGAAATATCAGTTTGCTCATCTTGAGAACTTAATTGCCCAAATTTCCGATAAACAGTCCACGTTGATAAATAAGATGGCTGCCAAACCGGAAGAGTATGAAAATAAAGATGAAGATCTGAAAGTTATTGATGTGTCTCCTATTAGATCCTTGTTTTCTAGTATTAGTTTCATGAGAATAGGATTGGAGATGATTCTGCCTTAAGGTGTCCCAATGATTCGGAGTTTTTAGATCTTGATGCTAAAATTGCTAAAAGTGGGATTGAAAAGATTAAAACTTTGCATAGTGATGAACCCACTACTTTTGATTTCAAGGGATTCAGTTATGATAATTGCTCTTTGATTGATTGTATTTCCTTAATGCAATCCGTGCTAAATTCTCCGCATGCTTATAGTCAAAATAAAGCTTTCACTAAACATATAGTTGATGCTTTGATGCAATCTTATGAAGAAAAACTTGAGTTGGAAGTTTCTATACTGTCGTGGATTTAGCACGGCAGATGTCCTAGCAAAAGGACTTAGTCGTGAGGCCATCGCTACGGGTTAGCTTAAAGAGGTTAAAGCGGACGAAGGGCACACGGATTTTATACTAGTTCGGCCCCTTCGATGAAGGTAAAAGCCTACGTCTAGTTTGGTGTGGTATTGCTTGGGCTTCGATGTCCAGGGAGCGGATCCACTTTGCCTGTGTCTCGAGCTGTTGGCCTCTGTCCTGAACCGTCGCCGGGTCGTCCCTTTGTATAAGAGGTGACACCCGGTTCGGTTTACAGAGTCCCAAGGTCGGCTCATAAACGTGTCCGCCCCGGTCTCTGCTCTTTCTATCTTACATTCCAAGTTACATAGTATGACGGTTTACAAATCATGGACCCTAAACCTCTTGGGCTACAATCTTTTATTTCATACTCCGCTGGGCCTTTGATAATATAATCTTCATAACGTAAACCGGACCCTCCTGCCGGTTTGTACCTAGTAGTAATATCCCTGACATTAGGCCCCAGATTGATTTGAACTTATTCATGTCAATCTCTAAAGTCTTGTACAGCTTTTCCTTTCTGCAACTTCAGTATGCTTGGTAAACCGGCATGACGTCATCCTCTCGAGTCGCTTTAAACCGTCGTGACGCCATTTGCGCATTTAATGCCTGTACCTGTTTCTTTACCTTTACTTATTAAAGCCCTGAAGATTGAGGCGACAGCTCCATCCATATCCGATTTTTGGCCTCCTCGATTCCCGCACTTGCCGTTTTACCTCCTCGGCCTATAAATAGGGCCGAGGGCCATCTCTTTATCCCCCTTCGCTTTCTTCTTCCTCTGACCTCCAGCGCTCAAGCTCCGCCACCATTCTTCAAGCTCATCGTCTTCGCCAAGCCCGGCCGCTGCATCAAGCTAAGTGTGTCCAGAAATTCGTCATCGTCCTTCTACTTCTGCTACCTCAGGTACGTTCATTCCTTCTTCCCTGTAAATCTTAGTTCTAGGGTTCCTCGGGAGCTCGCCCACGAACCCTTGTTCTTCGCAGTTCATCACCATAGGCAGTTCTTAGCTGTAGACGTAAAACGTTTAGGTCGACCTTTGTATGCACAACTCCGATCCGTCTTTATAATCTTAGTTCCCCCAATACTTCTAGTTAGATTGGATCTTGTAGAAAAACCTTTCCTGCCTTCAACGAATATGACTTGAATTATCTTGAGTTTTCCATACGCTGTAGATCCATATTTCACTACTGCTCATGTGAAAGTTGTTTTCCTTACTTTAGATCTATATCTCGTTTGCCTATGTCGACAATTCAATCTTAAACCTGTGCCTCATATGCCTGCATCGACGGTTTAACTTTAGATCTGCACCTCACCTGCCTGTATTTTGGCGGTTTAACTTGTTCCTTTCAAACTTCATAATCCGGTAGATGTCATGTTCATAGTTATCCTGGATCAGTAGATACCATTAGTCCCCTGTTTAAACCGCCAACTAGATCAAATGCCTTTATTGAGCATGCCGATTTATATATGGTGGATCGTAAACCAGGTGTTGTATTGTATTTTTCAGTGTTCCTCCTTTAAAAAAGATCACTTCTGTGGCCAAGCAGTTTGTTGCCTGCAACTGGGTCCCATCCCGGATTACCAAGGATGATTTAGCAGAAGCGGCCTCAATTGGCGCTTTAGGTCCCAAGGAGGTTCTGCACTGGAGGGCTCCCGGGAAAGAGTGTCCTCCCCAGCCTAAAGAGGGAGAGATTGTTGTCTTTTTTTATCACCTGGCCCTGGGCTTTAACCCTCCAGGGTCAAAAATTTTCCGCGATGTATTGGCAGAGTTTCAGCTCCATCCCCAAGACATAGGCCCCAACTCCGTATCAAACATCTGCAATTTCCACGTCTTTTCTGAAGCCTATCTGCAAGAAGAGCCATCTGTAGAGTTATTCCGGGACTTCTTCCATCTGAACCGCCAGACTGAATTTCATGATGGGCCAAACACTGAACTGTGTGAAATGAGTATCCAGAAGAGGAAGGATGTCAGCTTTCCTCATGCTACCCTTCATAGCCATCCCAAGGATTGGAACCAAACTTGGTTCTATTGTGTTGATACTTCACCAGAGGGAGCGAATCCACTGTGGGGTGACCGCTCTTATCGTCTGACAGCGGATCACCCTTTCCCGCATCGTCTGAGTGCCCAAGACCGGGCTCGATATGCCCCCCAACTTTCAAAACTCAGGGCTTTTATAGCCAATGGTTTAACCAGCGTAGACTTTGTCCGTTGCTGGCTCTCGTGGAGCATTCTTCCATTAAGCCGGCGTTCCGGGTTAATGTGCGAGTATACTGGTAACCCAAAGGACCCTTAGCGTCACACGGAGATGGTGCTTCCAGAAAATGAAGTTACTGAATCTGCGAACAAGATGCTGAATATACCTTTGGAGGAGTGCGGTCAGACCGGTTTAGCACCCTTCTGCGTAAACAATAAACCGCCAGCGGTAAGACGCTTCTGTACCTTTCTCTTTGTTTTAATCTGTCCATACCGCTTGTTTTAACATACTTTTACTCCTTTACACAGGCCAATGATCCCTTCTGGAAATGGAAAGCCCAAGACAAACCGGCGAAACCTTCTCGCAAAAAGAGTCTGGCCGTGAAGAGGCACAAGAAAAGACCTGCCGCCGCTTCCGGTTCAAACGCTGAAGAAGATGATCCGGCATCTGAGGTACTGCTTGGTTCTTGTGCTTTTTTAACTTTCCCTTGTCTGTGTTTATATTAATTGATAACTTTTCCCAGGATCCGGCGGAAGGGAGTAAAGCGGATGAAGTCGAGGTAATCTCTCTTTCCTCTGATTCAGAACCATTACCACACAAAGTTCGTCGGGTAGCCCGGAAATACCCATTTTCTCACCCTTATGCTCAATTGGATCCCCATTTTCTTTTGAAGAAGCAGCAGCATGAGGCTCACCGCACCACACGCCACAGCGGCCATGTGGTCGAGTCGACCGGATTGACTCATACTCCGGCTCGAAGACGCCGTTCAGAGGTTTTACTTACTCCAACTCCCCTTCATCCTGAAGAGGGTCTTTTTCGTAAACCACTTAAGCCGTCTGATCCAAATTATCAGGAAGCTCCTCTGTCTTCTTCTGGCGAGTCAACTGCCACACAAGTCCCGGTGCTCAAGACCGTTCATGGGTCAGCCGTCTTTCCATATGTCCGGTTTATCTTTCCTTTTTGACTTGTGATTTTCATTATTCCTTTCATCTTTTCAGTATGCCCAAACCTAGAAAGAAGGCAAAGTTGAATAAACCGGCAGTCGAGAACACCACCGCTGAACCGGCAGAAGATCCGGAAGCTGCCAATCCTTTGGAAGAAAACGTCGAAGTTCCACATGATGATCCTTCCCCTATGGATCAAGAAGATCTTGCTGCTCCGGGAGGTGAAGCCATGGAAAATACTGCTGAACCGGCCAGCCCTGTCTTGGTTAGTCCTCCCCGGGCTAGTCCGGCTCCTGTTAGTCCGGTGCAGACCAATCCCGCTGCTGCCGCTGATCCTCCCACGCCAACTGCTGCTTCGACAGATGATGTCGAGATCACTGGGATAAGCTTTACTGCTCCCATAGAGCCTGTCATCTTGGCCAGACACACTGCCAAGGAAGAAGTTCTTTAGAAGGACAAGGGCAAGTGGAGCACTGATCTGTCTAGTTATGCCCAACTCAGTGCCCAAGAACTTCATTCTGGGTACCTGAACCGTCTCTTCACCAGCCGTGACCATGAGGCCGGTTTGGTGAATTTGATGAAAGAGAGATATGAGGTAACTTATTTTTCTTTGCTCTTCATTTCTGCTTGTATCTTGTAGCTGTACCTTTAGTCCATGGTAGCCCCCAAGTACCGGTTTGGCCTTTAAGGTAATCCGGGACTTTGATAGACCAACTGTAATATTTTGATTTGCACATGTAACCCCCAAGGGCCTGTTTACTCCATTGTGGGTGAATCGGGACTTCTCCTATGTTTGAGAATGAACATTACATTAGCCCCCAAGTGTCAAGGACATAACTTGTTATGTGCTTGGGACTTGTCTGAAAAAGTTGCTTTCTTTCACTTCAATTGTACATTAGCCCCCAAGTGTCAAGTGCATAACTTGTTATGTGCTTGGGACTTGTATGAAAGGATTGCTGTAGATATCTGACATATTTTATCCTTGGCAGACTGATTTGAACCAGAGGGCCACTGAAATTACTGAGCTCCGGAATAGCCTATCCTTCCAGGAGACTGCTTCGACTAAAGCCAAGGAAGAACTTACCCTTGCTTTAGCTAGTATGGAGAAGCTCAAGAAAGATTTTGAAGCGGAGCGGTCCACTTGGGAGGTACAGAAGGCTGCTTTAGAGAAAAAGGGCCAAGGACACTGAGGATGCTCTTAACCCGGCGACAGAGGAGGTATCCGGGTTAAGGTAACATATAGACGATATGACATCTGCTATCTTCGGTAAGTACTTGTTGTCATACGCTTTATCCTTGCTATCTTATGCTGCTCCGGCTTAAGCTCAACACTTGTACACAGGGAGGCACGTTACTCATCTCGGGGATGGTGTGCGGAAGAAGCTGAAGGCTGCTTACACCTTGGTGGAACAACTCTATGCTGGCGCTCAGAGGGCCATCAGTGTTATTTCGCACAATAAACCGACACCAACAACTATCCAAGGTACTCTAGAAAAACTATCCATCTTGCCTGCCCGTATTGTCGAGGTGAAGAAATCTTCTGCAAGAGCCGGCTCCCTCATGGCGTTAACCCGGGCCAAGGCATGGGTTCCCGACTTTGATCCGGCGGAGGCCATGAATGGTTATCCCAGTATGAAAGAAGACGGATCAGCCTTCTCCGATGAAGATCTTCGCGCCTTAACCAAAGACATGCGCCCTCTTGCCAGTAAGCTTGCTGATGAAGCGGACTTAACAAGGTATCATCCGGGTTATGATCTAGAGAATGAGCGGGTGGAGCGGCCGTCTTATGACATCGAAAATCTTATTCCACCCGTTCGTAAGCATACCTTCGCTCCTGACATTGAACCATCAGAACTTATAAACAATGAAGTATATTTCCGCGCCCTTGCCAAGATTGACTGGAGCACCCCTGATTTCCAACAGATGCCAGAAGTCGTCGAAGACCCGGAACAAGCTGACTCTCAGTCTTCACAGCGAGCCGAAGCAGAGTCCTATACCGATCTGGTTTATCTTCATATGTTGAACACTTGGTGCAAAAAACTGATAATTCTTTTGGGCCTGCAAGTGCCTTGTAATAGAATAGTTGAAATACTGTCTTTGTCCCGCACTTTATGTCATGGCATTATTCTATTTGGCAACTCCTAAATTATCTCCTGCTTGCAATGCTTCGATAGTTTATATTACCTGTGTCTGCATAAACAATGCTCAAAGTATCCTGGCAGTTTATCGCCGGACGGGTCATACTGGCCAAACACATGATCTAAGTTAATAACTTGAACCATGTATGAAATATGAACATGTATCATACCTATGATTAAGTGTATCTGTAAACCTTAATCCGGCAGGAACAATCCGAGGTGTAAGTGCTGATGACTTACTTGGCTCTTTGTTGGCTTATCATGAAGGCCGATCCGGGTTACAATGAACGCCGGTTTAACTATAAACTAGTACTGGTGTTCATGACCCAGACTATATCTCTGTTAATACAGATGTAGTGACAACTTTGTAGTTATCCAGTCTTGAATCAATGGACTTGGTTGAAAAACCAATGACCTTGAAGATAAAGATTTGAGAAAACATAAAAAATGAAAAATAAAGTTTTTGGGCAAATAAGACCATGTAGTCGAGGCTTTTTACGAGCTGCCAGGCTCCAAATTCGAAGCTTTCTATGAGCTGCCAGGCTACTGTCATTAACCATTTTAGCAAAGCCTGTTAAGATGATCCGCAATCTTTAACCAAATCCTCAATGTCAAATGCTACCAATGTTCAAAATCTCATATAGAGTTTGGCTTGTGTAATCACTTGATGATCGTCAATTTAATGTGACCAAGTTTAGGGTCCCGAAGGATTGACTTGTGATACATTCGACGGGTCATACCAGGTTTACCTGGACGGCGCAATTTACTTGATGCAGGTAGGTTAATCCGGGGTTTTCGGTGTATACACCGGGCTTCCAAGCCGTGTTCACTACAAGAGTTTTCAACTCACTGATGAACTTGCATCAGGAGCCCCCAGGTAGCGTGTGAGCATTGCTCGTCGGGGCATATGTTTGAGCTGTGCTAGGCATCAAACCCTCTTTTGCCCCTTATCATCATGTGGAAATTGCCGAAGCAACCAGAGCAATGCTCTTATGATGGTCTTCATATGGCCGCCGGTTTAAGAGGCCATGCGAAACTTTCTTGCCCGCGGAAGCCCCCATGTGATTCTTTTTTGTACAGAAAGGACAGTTGATTCCTTGATTTATCAAGGGTGTCGGTTTAAGAGGCCATAGAAAACTCCCTTGCCCACGGAGGCCCCCATGTGATACTCTTATGAAAAGGATGGCTGATTCCCCGGTTTACCGGGGGCGCCGGTTTATTTTATTAATCATAATATATACATTGTACATAAAGCAGAGTCGATGGCTCAAGTATAGTAAGGTCGAAGAAGAGCGATGTTCCATGACCACTTGGTCTCCTCCTCCGCCGTGCGTGAGTCCTTATGTTCTCGAACGTCGACGAGGTAGTATGTTCCGTTGTGTAGGTTCTTGCTGACCACAAAGGGTCCTTCCCAGGGTGGGGATAACTTGTGCATATCTGTCTGGTCCTGGATGAGCCGGAGCACCAGATCTCCTTCTTGAAACGTCATGGTTTTAACCCGGCGACTGTGGTACCGGCGCAGGTCCTGCTCGTAAATCGCTGATCGCGCTGCTACCGTGTCCCGTTCCTCGTCCAGCCGGTCCAAGGCGTCTTGTCTTGCTTGTTCATTATCCGATTCAACATAAGCCGCCACCCGCGGCGAGTCGTGCTGGATATCACTAGGGAGGACCGCTTCAGCTCCATATACCATGAAGAAAGGCGTCTACCATGTGGATCTGTTAGGTGTAGTGTTGATGCTCCATAAGACAGAAGGCAACTCCTCCACCCAACAACCCGGTGTTCTCTGCAAAGGAACCATAAGCCGGGGCTTGATGCCTCTCAAGATCTCTTGATTGGCTCTTTCAGCTTGCCCATTAGACTGAGGGTGAGCTACTGATGATACATCAAGACGAATATGCTCTCGTTGATAGAATTCCTCCATAGCCCCCTTGGACAGATTGGTGCCATTGTTAGTTATAATGCTGTGTGGAAAGCCAAACCGGAAAATCACCTTTTTGATGAACTGAACCGCTGTTGCTGCATCACACTTACTAACAGGCTCCGCTTCAACGCATTTTGTAAACTTATCCACTGCTACCAACAGGTGGGTTTTCTTGTCTTAGGATCTCTTGAAGGGTCCAACCATGTCAAGCCCCCAAGTCGCAAACGGCCAAGTAATTGGGATCATCCTCAGCTCCTGCGCCGGTATATGAGCACGCCGTGAGAATTTCTAGCAAGCATCACATTTTCTGACCAAGTCCTCTGCGTCGGCGTGAGCCATCAACCAGTAGAACCCATGACGAAAAGCTTTAGCCACCAAAGATTTTGAACCAGCAGATGACCGCAATCCCCTTCATGAATCTCTCTAAGAATATCGCAGCCTTCTTCTGATGATACACACCGCTGAAACGCTCCAGAAACGCTGCGATGATGAAGTTCTCCATTGACAATAGTCATAGATTTAGGGCACCGGATTATCTATCGGGCCTCGACTTCGTCCTCTGGTAACTCACCTCGGTTCATATACGCCAAGTAAGGGAACGTCCAATCCGGAATGACATGAAGTGCTGCGACCAGTTGTGCTTCCGGATCAGGAACAGCCAAGTCCTCCTCTGAAGGTATCTGCACCGACGGATTATGCAACTCATCCAAGAAGGTGTTAGGTGGAACCAGTTTACGTTGGGAACCGATCTGGCTTAACGCATCGGCTGCTTCGTTTTTCCGCCGGTCTATATGATCCACCTGATATCCCTTGAAGTATCCAGCGACGGCATCTGCCTCTCATCGATATGCTGCCATGAGCGGATCCTTGGAGTCCCACTTGCCATAGACCTGCCGTGCCACCAGATCTGAATCGCCAAAACACTTGACCCGGCTGAAGTTCATCTCCTTGGCCATCCGCAGACCATGGAGGAGAGCTTCATACTCAGCAGCATTATTAGTACAAGGGAACATTAAACGAAGGACATAACAGAACTTATCACCTCGTGGGGAAGTTAACACGACTCCAGCCCCCGAGCCCTCCAATTGCCTTGAACCGTCAAAATGAATAGTCCAGTATGTATGGTCCGGCTTCTCCGCAGGTGCTTGCAACTCTGTCCAATCGTTGATGAAATTCACCAGAGCTTGGGATTTTATTGCAGTACGGGGCACATATTTTAATCCGTGTGGGCTAAGCTCAATGGCCCACTTTGCAACCCGACCAGTAGCTTCTTTTTTCTGGATTATATCCCCTAACGGAGCTAAACTGACAACGGTGATTGGGTGGCCTTGAAAATAGTGCTTTAGCTTCCGGTTTGCTATGAAAACTCCACACACCAGCTTCTGCCAATGCGGATATCTCTGCTTTGACTCGATGAGCACTTCACTGATGTAGTAAACCGGCCGTTGAACGGGAAATTCTTTGCCTGCTTTCTTGCGCTCTACCACAATGGCAACACTTACTGCACAGGCATTAGCAGCCACATATAAGAACAATGGCTCATTGTCAATTGGGGCAGCAAGGACCGGCGGTTCTGCCAATTGCCTGTTCAAATCCTCAAACGCCGCATCAGCATCATCACTCCAGACGAAGCGGTCTGTCTTCTTCATCATCTGATAAAGTGGAATTGCCTTTTCCCCCAAATGGCTGATAAACTGGCTGAGTGCTGCAATACGGCCTGCCACACGTTGGACATCGTTGATGCACGCTGGTTTAGCCAGGGACGTAATCGCCTTGATCTTCTCCGGATTAGCCTCAATTCCTCTGTTTGACACCAAGAATCCCAGGAGCTTGCCGGCTGGAACACCAAAAATGCACTTCTCCGGATTGAGCATCATTTTATAGACTCAGAGATTATCAAAAGTTTCCTTCAAATCGTCTATCAGTGTCTCCTCCTTTCTGGATTTTACCACAATGTCATCTACATATGCATGAACATTCTGTCCAATCTTCCCTTGAAGGCAGTTCTGCACGCAATGCTGGTAGGTCGTCTGGGCACTCTTGAGCCCAAATGGCATAGATACGTAGCAGAAGGCTCCAAAGGGAGTTATAAAGGCCGTCTTCTCCTGGACCTTAACTGCCATCTTGATCTGATGATAACCTGAGTATGCATCCAAAAAACTTAACCGCTCACATCCTGCCGTAGCATCAATGATTTGGTCAATACGGGGGAGAGCAAAAGGATCAGTTGGGCAAGCTTTGTTCAGATTTGTGTAATCAACACACATTCTCCAAGTTCCATTTTTCTTAAGTACCAGCACCGGATTAGCCAACCACTCTGGATGAAACACTTCAACTATAAAACCTGCGGCCAAGAGCCTAGCCACTTCTTCTCCAATAGCCTTGCGCCTCTCCTCATTGAAGCGGCGCAGATATTGCTTGACTGGTTTAAACTTAGGATCAATATTAAGATTGTGCTCAGCGAGTTCCCTCGGTATACCTGGCATGTCCGAAGGTTTCCATGCAAAGATATCCTGGTTCTCATGGATGAACTCGATGAGCGCGCTTTCCTATTTCGGATCTTGGTTAGCACTGATAGTGAACTGCTTGGATGAATTGCCAGGAACAAAGTCCACCTGCTTGGTCTCTTCAGCTGATTTGAACTTCAACGCCGGATCATGCTCTGTGGTTGGTTTCTTCAGCGGAGACATATCTGCCGGATCAACATTGTCCTTATAGAACTCCAGCTCCTCAATTGCACAAACGGCCTCGGCATAAGCTGCATCACTTTCCGCGCACTCCAAAGCGATTTTGCGGCTCCCATGAACCGTAATAGTTCCCTTGTGGCCCGACATCTTGAGCTGTAAATAAACATAACACGGCCTAGCCATAAACTTGGCATAAACCGGCCGCCCAAACAAAGCATGGTATGGCCTTCTGATCTTGACCACCTCAAAGGTCACAGTCTCCGACCTAGAACCATGCTCTTCTCCAAAGGTGACCTCCAGATCGATCTTGCCAACTGGGTAGGCCGATTTACTGGGTACCACCCCATGAAACACTGTGTTGGATCGTCGAAGCTTCTTATCTGTCAACCCCATACGCCGAAAGGTCTCATAATACAAAATGTTGATGCTACTACCTCCGTCCATGAGTGCTTTGGTGAACTTGTAGCCACCCACCTGTGGTGCCACCACCAGAGCCAACTGACCCGGATTATCAACCCGGGGTGGATGATCCTCTCTGCTCCACACAATGGGTTGCTCAGACCAAAGAAGACAACGTGGAATCGCCGGTTCAACAGAATGCACTGCCCTCTTCAGAACCTTCTGATCCCGTTTGCACAAACTCATGCTGAAGATGTGATACTGCCCACTGCTTAGCTCCTTCGTATTATTCTGATATCCAGACTGCTGCTGCTGTTGATGCTGTTGGTTCCCTTGGTTGTTGTATCCGCCTTGACCATGCTGCTGGTTATGCTGGTTGTGCCCATTGTGGTTATTGTTATTGCCTTGATATCCTGAACCGGATCCGCCACCTTGATAACCCGGTCCTTGAAAACCGGGGCCTGACCCGCCGGGGGGTCCATTATCATACATAGTCTATTTTATGAATTCCTGCATAATGAAGCAGTCCTTCCAGAGATGCGTAGCCGGGTTTTCCGCTGTATCGTGCTTTGGGCATGGCACATTCAACTGGCGCTCTAGATTAATAGGCGGCCTCCCGTTGCGTGGGGGCGGTCTACCCTTGCGGCGCTGCCCATTTTCCTGAGCATTGGTGTTGGCCACAAAATCCGAGCTGCCATCCGCTTTACGTTTGCCATTGTATCCTTGACTCACCAGATTGGCCTGCGGTGGTTTACCATTCTTGCTCGACTTCCCTGACTTGTCTCCCTCAGTATCCAGATGTTTGGTGTTATCAGAGTCTCCATACTTCACCAAAGAGCCCATGAGGGTCCCCATGTCATTGCAGTCACGTTTAAGCCGTCCCAACTTCTGTCTCAAAGGTTCAAACCGGCAGTTACTTTCCAAGGTTACCAATGCTGTACTTGGGTTGATGCTATTGGAAGAGTGCAAGATTTCTGATACTCGACGCACCCAATTGCTTGTAGACTCTTGCTCTCCTTGAACGCAGGCAGCAAGGTCGACGACAGACATTGGCTGCTTGCACGTGTCCTTGAAATTTTTGATAAACCGGCTCCGTAGCTCAGCCCATGATCCGATGGAATTAGGTGGTAAACCCTTCAGCCATGTTCGGTTCGTGCCCTCAAGCATCATTGTGAAGTATTTGGCACACGCTGCCTCATCCACATCGAGCATCTCCATTGCCATCTCATAACTCTCAATCCATGTCTCCGGAGCAAGATCCGCTGTATAATTGGGTACTTTGCGCGGCCCCTTGAAATCCTTGGGTAATTTCACGTTCCGTAAAGCAGGGATGAGACACGGCACGCCCAGGGAACTGGACATGACCCCCGGTTCAACTGTGGTGGTGGGATGAACCGGCGTCGCCTGACGGGCTTCGTACTGTGCTGTTACTTCGGCCCCCTGACGCTGCCTGGCCTGATCCACCACTTCTTGAGCATGTGCTTCCTCTCCGGCCGGATTATCGTTCCTTGGCCGATGATGTCTCCGTGCGCTGCTTGACACGGTCGGTTCATCCAGACGCCTCGTATAACTCCGGCTCGGGCGGGGGGTTGAATGAATCCTCTCCCGGCTATATGAATAAGCTTGTTGTTGAGTTAGCGCCGTGTCCAGTAACTCCTTAGCCTGTCGTGCCTCCACTGCTATGGGGGACGTAGCTTCAATGGGGAGGGTAGCCATCCGTGAAGTGGCAACAACTATGTTGTCCAACGGATTAGAATAATGACCAGGAGGGGTGGGCACGTGTTGGGTCGGCACAACTTGGCGGTTTGGCTCTGTAGTCGGCGGCTGAACCGACGCGCATGTTCCTGGTGCTCCTCTCCGGTTTACCTCTAGCTGGTTACTGGACCCCGCACCTGGCATGCTAAAGAGATTCATTGCCTATCGTGGAATTAGCACGGCAGATGTCCGGTTTAGCGGACTTGATGATGGAACCATCGCACGGGTTAGCTTGAAGGGGTTCATAGCACACAAAGGACACAGAGAGTTTATACTAGTTCGGCCCCTTCGATGAAGGTAAAAGCCTACATCTAGTTGGTTTGGTATTGCTTGGGCGTCGGTTTACAGGGAGCGGATTGCTTGCCTGTAGTCTCGACGAGTTGAATCTTGCTTGTCCCTGAACCGTCGCCGGGTCGTCCCTTTATATAGAGGTGACGCCTGGTCCGGTTTACAGAGTCCCGAGGCCGGCTCATACTTGTGTCCGCCTCGGTCTCTGTCCTTTCTTCCTTGTCTCTCAAGTTACATCGCTTGGCGGTTTACAAACCATAATTCTATACATGGGCCCTAAGATCTCATGGGACGTAGCCTTTACTAAATATTACAACCAAGCATACTATAACTAAGCCGGTTTACACTAGCCGGTTCATACCTGCTAGTCATATCCCTGACATTTGGCCCCAGAATGATTTGAACTTGTTCATATCAATCTCCCTTGTCTTGTATAATTTTCTCTTGTGTCTTCTCATTTTTGTAAACCGGCTCTGACGTCATCTTCGAGAATCATTAAATCTGACCGTGACATCATCTCCACATTTAACGCTGCGAGCTGTACTATGACTTTGTTGTAATGGTTATCCCGAAAATCGAGGCATCAAGGGATCTTTATCCGATCTTTGCTCCCTCGAATCCCGTACCTGTCGCTTCATATCTGACCTTCCCTTATAAATACTGCTAACCCCATCCGTTTATTCTCTTCCCGCATCTTCTTCCTTCGTCCGTCGCCCGAGCTTCCTGCGCCATTGACGCCCGAGCTTGAAGCGCCGCCGTCGCCCGCCGAGACCGAGACCTCACTGGCCACTGCATCAACCTGACTTTGACCAGAGAACTCCGCCGCTGTCCTCCATTGTTCCAGGTACGTCTTTTCTCCTTAATATAAATCTGCATCCTCTAGGGTTCTTCCCTGTTCGTCCGCCATTAGAGCTCTAATGAAAGCTTCATCTTGTCCCTCCTAAACGCTCGTTTCACAGAAAGTTTTTGACCTTTATGTCCAGCTCTTAGATCTTTACCTTTGTTCCGCTAGTATTTGCTTTAGATCTCGCCACTTACACTTATCCTCTAGATTCATCTGTTCCGCATAAGACCCTTGCGTTTCTTCCCGTATCTTCTTGCACTTTATTTTTCTTTTTCTTGCATATTCAGATCTATTCTGCCCTAATTGTCTGTCAAAACTTGTTTCTTTCCCTTTGTAAATCTGCTAAGTATACTCCGGTTTATACTGTCATGCCCTGTTCCTGTAAATTTTTTGAAGTTGAACGTGACGGTTTAGCTATTCCTCTTTTGCTGTCATGAACCCGCAGTAACATGGCTCCTTGTTATTGTCGGGTTAACCACATCATTAGTCCCTTGTCTAAACCGTTACGTAATTTTTATAGACCTTTTCCGGTTTATCCTGTTGTACTCACATAATCCGGTTTTACACTTTATCCTTTTCAGTACTTGTCCTTCTGTCACTATGGCCAAGCAGTTTGTGTCTTGTGACTGGGTTCCTTCCATCATCACGGAAGAAGACCTGGTGAAAATTGCTGAAATTGGTACCTTAGGCCCTCGATCTGTTTTGAAGTGGCGGGCTCCAGGAAACGAATGCCCTCCTACTCCCAGGCAAGGGGAGGTTATTGTTTTCTTTGATCACATAGCTCGAGGCTTCACCCCCCCCCCCCCGGTTCAAAGTTTTTCCGGGACGTTCTTGCTGCCTTCCAACTCCATCGTCAGGACATTGGGCCCAACTCCATTTCAAATATCTGTGATTTCCAAGTCTTCTCGGAAGTATATCTGCAAGAAGAACCGTCTGTTGATCTATTCCGGGACTTCTTTCACCTGAACCGGCGCACGGAATTCACTAGTGGACCGCATCAGGAGCTAGGTGGGGTTAGCATCCAGAAAAGAAGAGATGTTGTCTTTCCCCACGCCGCTCTCCACACGCATCCAAAGGAGTGGAACAAATCTTGGTTTTACTGTGTTGACACTTCTCCTGAAGGGGAGAACCCCCTGCCGGGTTATCGCGAGCACCGTATTCCGGAGAATCATCCTCTGCCACCACGACTCAGCTCTGTCGAACGGACCCGGTTTGCATCTCAGCTCTCCAGACTGAAAGCTTTCATGGCCAATGGTTTAATTGGAACCGACTTTATGCGCTGCTGGCTCTCTTGGAGTCTCCTTCCCTTGAGCCGGCGATCACAGTTGATGTGCCAGTATTCTGGTAAACCGGATGACCCTCAACGGTTCACCAAGGAGAAACTTTCTGAATCGGAGGTTATTGAGTCGGCTAAGAAGATGCTCAACGTCTCCTTAGCAGATTGCAGCAAAGTCGGGTTAGCTCCATATTACAAGAAGAACAAGCTGCCTGCGGTAAGCCTTGCTTTTTCGTGTATGTTTTTGATCCGTTTATTTAAACCGTCTTGTAACTGTCTCTGTCTGAACAGGCCGATGACCCTTTCTGGAAAAGAAAGCCTCAGGAAAAACCCGGCAAACAACCACGCCGGAAGACTTTTGCTAACAAGAAAAGAAAAGCGGCTGTTGGCTCTAACTCTCACGCTGAGGATGATGATCCGGATTCCGAGGTATGAATTAATCCGGCTCTAATTTGATTTCTTGTACTCACATCTGTGTCTAATGATAATTTTCCACAGGAGTTGGCTGAAGGTGATAATCCGGCCGAAGTTGAGGTAACTATCCTTTCTTCCGATTCAGAACCACTCCCACAAAAAAGTGGTCGAACTGTCCGGAAGTACCAATTTTCTCATCCTTATGCTCAATTGGATCCTAATTTTCTTTTGAAGAAACAACAACATGAAGCTCTTCGCCGGACCACTCTCCACAGCGGCTTGGCAGTGGAGTCATCCGGAATTTCTCTCACTCCGGCTCGGAGGCGCCGTTCTGAGGTTATACTTTCTCCGACTCTCCTCCATCCCAAGGCCGGGCTTATCCACAAACCTCTTAAACCGTTTGACCCTGATTATCAGGAGACTCCACTGTCATCCTTCGGTGAATCATCTGCCACGCAACTTCCCCCACAGAAGACTGTTCCAGGGTAACTCTTTTTAACTTTTCCGGTTTATGATTACCTTTTACTTCATAATCTTAACTCTTTTTCCAATTTTCTTCCAAGAAGCCGAAGCCTAGCAAGAAACCCAAGGCCAATAAATCCACTGCGGAGACTACTGTTAATAATCCGGCGGTTGATCCGGCGACAACCGTCCCTCCAGAAGGCGAGCCCACAACTCCTCATGAAAATTCTGCCCCTACGGATCATAGCTCAGTACCCGAGAACCCTACTGCTGATGATATCCACAATCCGCCAAGTCCTGCCCGGGTCAACTCTCCTCAGGTCAATCCGGCTTCTACCAGCCCGGTTCATACTGCAACTCCGCCAACTGCCCCTGCTTCTCCAGAAGTTGTAGTGACTGGGGCTACTTTCGTTGCTCTGGCTGAGCCCACCGTTTTAGCCAAACATACGGCTAAAACGGAGAAACTATATAAAGAGAAGGGTAAATGGAGTACTGAGTTATCCAATCTTGCTGATATGAGTGCCCAAGAAATCTATTCCGGGTACTTAAACCGGCTCCACAGTAGCCGAGATTACGAAGCGGGCTTGGTTAACTTGATGAAGGAAAAATATGAGGTAATCCTTTCCTTCTGACTTTTTGCTTTTTATATGCCTCTATCTCATAGTAGTCCCCAAGTTCCGGTTTAGCTGCATGTTGAAGGTGATCCGGAACTTATAACTTGAACAATTTGACCTTACATTAGCCCCCAAGTATCAAGTAGATAACTTGGTTATGTATTTGATACTTGTAAAAAATTTCTGCTGATACTTCAATTATCCATTAGCCCCCAAGTGTCAAGTAGACAACTTGTTTGTGTGCTTGAGACTTGTTACTTTGAATTGCTGCTGTTTATGGCTTCAACTGCCATTAGCCCCCAAGTGTCAAGTAGACAACTTGTTTGTGTGCTTGAGACTTGTAACTTTGAATTGCTGCTGTTTATTGCTTCAACTGCCATTAGCCCCCAAGTGTCAAGTAGACAACTTGTATGTGTGCTTGAGACTTGTCTGATTTTCGCTTCCTGTCACTTGATTATGCTTGCAGGCTGACTTGAACCGGAAGGCTGATGAGATCAATGAGCTTCGGAACCGTCTTGCTGAGACAGAGTCTGCCGCTTCGAAAGCCAAGACAGATCTTCAGGTAAGTTTAAAGACTGCTGAAGATCTAAAAAAATTCTTTGAAGAAGAGTGGACCACTTTTGAGGTTCAGAAGAAAGAGCTAGAGAAAAGGGTTCAAGATGCTGAGGGGGCGCTTAATCCGGTTACTGAAGAATTAACCGACTTAAAGCAGCAAATTGAGTTGATGACGTCTGCAATCTTTGGTAAGTATAATCTGAACTCCTGCTTTATCCTTGCTATCTTCCATCTGTGCCGGTTTAACCGTGATATTCATATGCATGGCGCCGTGTCACCCATCTTGGGGATGACCTACGCAAGAAACTTAAGGCATGTTATACTTTGGTCGAGCAGCTGTATTCCGGCGCTCAGAGGATCATCAGTGCAACATATTTCGGTAAACCGCCCCCCACGACTATCCAAGGCACGTTGGAAAAGTTGTCTGTTCTGCCCGTGCGTCTAGAAGAAGTTAAAAAATCTGCTGCTCGCGGCGGTGCCCTTCTGGCACTTACCAGGGTTAAAGCCTGGGTCCCGGATCTTGATTCGGAAGAAGCTTTGACTGGATTTCCTGACACTAAAGAAGACGGTTCCACCTTTACTGCGAAGGACCTCTACGCCTTGACAAAGGAGATGCGCCCCCTCGCCAGCAAGCTTGCAGCTGAATCCGATTTATCCAGGTATCATCCGAGGTACGACTTGCAAAACAAGTGGGTGGAGCGGCCGGTTTATGACACCGTCAATTTAATCCCACCGGTTCGCCCTCATACCTTCGCTCCAGATATCGAACCTTCTGAACTTATCAACAAAGAGATGTACTTCCGGGCATTGACGAAGATTGATTGGCGTGTTTCGGACTTCCAACCGCTTCAAGAGGACGAAGATATTCCGGATCAAGCTGATGGCCAGCCGTCTCAGCAGGAAGGAGCATAACTCAGAATTTATTGGTGTAATTGCAGTCTCTGCTTTATCAAACAATCTTTTTAATCCGTCAGGCTTGCTATGCCTTGTAATAGGATAGCTGAAACGAGATCCGCTTTAATCCGGATATTCTGACTTCTTGTGTTCGACGTTTTGCCAAATTAAGTTTTGTCTATGTCGCTTATCTTGCGTATCATCTGCTCCTGCAAAAATAACACCGAAAACATGTCCTAGCGGTCTACCACTGGACAGATTAAATTGTTCTCTCAAGATATCAGACAAGTATATACCATAAATAATGTTATACCTGAGATCAAGTATGCTCAATACTCTTAATCCGGTAGAACCTAAAATTTCTTGATGAAGATCTTCATGGATCCAATAATACGCCCGGGTCTTGATAATAGACACCGGTTTATCTCGTTCTGAAACTTTGTTCAGAAATTTGTGGCTTTTTGCCTGATGGATGATCCAGGTTATAATGAACACCGGTTTATTCATGCTGGTATTCATGACCCAGACTTTTCACTTTATAGATATGTGATCAGCTTCTGTAGTTGTTCCACTCCGGTTTCAAGAGTTATAAAACATAAACACCAAAGATGCAAATTTTGCAAATAAAACCATGTAGTCGAGACTTTTTAAGAGCTGCCAGGCTCAAAGCAAGGTTCAGCCAATCACTGGATGTGGATTATCCATCTTTCCAGAGGGCCTAGCCAATCACTGAATGTGGATTATCCATCTTTTCAGAGGGCCGTTGGAACCATAAGAAAAAATTTAGCCAATCACTGGATGTGGATTATCCATCTTTCCAGAGGGCCTAGCCAATCACAGAATGTGGATTATCCATCTTTTCAGAGGGCCGATGTTGTGGATTATCCATCTTTCTATTTGAACCATCATAAACAATGTAGCCAATCACTGGATGTGGATTATCCATCTTTCCAGAGGGCCTAGCCAATCACTGAATGTGGATTATCCATCTTTTCAGAGGGCCGATTGATGGATGCGGGTAAACCCGACTGTTCATATAGCTTTCCCTGACTCCATGGAATCACGGGTAGATCTTGAAGCGTCCTCTCTTGAACCGGATGTGACCGCATGCTCTTTAGAGAGTTTTATTGCTTCCGTGTACTCTGTAAAAAATCAACTTTTAACCGGCCAACATGTTGAAATATAACATATGATAAAACATGCATGGTTGTCCTCACAAGATATTTGTATTGGAAAAAGGGCTGAGCCCCCGGTTTACCGAGGGTGTCGGTTTATTCATTAATCATAATATATACATAGGATACAGTGGAGCTCATAGCTCAAGTATAGTATGGCCGTAAATGGGCGATGTTCCATGGCCTCTTCGTCTCCTCCTCTGATTTCCGTGAGTCCTTGTGTTCTCGAACGTCCACCAAGTAATATGAACCGTTGCGTAGGTTCTTACTGACCACAAAGGGCCCTTCCCAAGGCGGGGATAGCTTGTGCATATCTGTTTGATCTTGAATGAGCCGGAGGACCAAGTCGCCCTCCTGGAACGTCCTTGTTTTAATCCGGCGGCTATGATATCTGCGTAAATCTTGTTGATAAATTGGAGATCGTGCCGCAGCTATATCACGCTCTTCATCCAGCCGGTCCAAACTTTCTTGCCTTGCTCTCTCGTTGGCCGCTTCAACATAAGCTGTTACCCTTGGTGAATCATGACGGATATCACTTGGAAGGACTGCTTCAGCACCATAGACCATGAAGAAAGGTGTGTAACCTGTAGACCGGTTTGGTGTAGTGTTGATACTCCAAAGAACAGATGGTAACTCCTCAACCCAACACCCTGGGGTTCTCTGCAAAGGAGTCATAAGCCGGGGCTTGATACCTCGCAAAATCTCCTGATTTGCCGTTTCAGCCTGACCATTGGATTGGGGGTGGGCCACAGAAGACACATCCAAGCGAATATGTTCTCGTTGACAGAATTCTTCCATCTCACCCTGAGATAAATTGGTGCCATTGTCTGTGATGATGCTGTGTGGAAAACCAAACCGGAAAATTACCTTTTTGATGAATTTGACTGCCGTTGCCGCATCACACTTGCTTATAGGCTCTGCCTCAACCCACTTTGTAAACTTATCCACAACTACTAGTAGATGAGTTTTCTGATCTTGGGATCGCTTGAAGGGTCCAACCATATCAAGCCCCCAAGTCGCAAATGGCCAAGTTATTGGTATCATCCGGAGCTCCTGCACCGGAATCAGAGCACGCCTCGAAAATTTCTGACAAGCATCACACTTCCGGACTAGATCCGCCGCATCAGCATGAGCGGTTAACCAATAGAAACCATGCCGGAACGCTTTAGCCACCAATGATTTTGAACCGGCATGATGACCAAAATCCCCTTCATGGATCTCGCGAAGAATCTCACATCCTTCCTTAGTTGATACACACCGCTGAAATACTCCAGAAGTACTGCGATGATGAAGCTCTCCGTTTGCAATTGTCATGGATTTAGAACGCCGGATTATCTGTCGTGCTTCTTCTTCATCGTCCGGCAGTTCTCCTCGGCTCAGATATGCCAAATAAGGCAGTGTCCAATCTGGGATAACATGAAGTGCTGCAACCAATTGTGCCTCTGGATCAGGAACAGCTAGGTCTTCCTCTGATGGTATTTCAACCGACGGACTGTGAAATTCATCCAAGAAAGTATTTGGCGGCACCGGTTTACGTTGGGAGCCCAGCCGGCTTAGAGCATCGGCCGCTTCGTTCCGTCGCCGGTCTATATGATCCACCTGATACCCTTTGAAGTATCCTGCGACCGCTTCAACTTCTCGCCTATAAGTTGCCATGAGGGGATCTCTTGAATCCCACTTGCCTGAAACTTGCTGTGCCACCAAATCTGAGTCGCCAAAACACTTAACCCGGCTCAAGTTCATTTCCTTTGCCAGCCGCAAGCCATGAAGTAATGCTTCATATTCCGCCACATTGTTAGTACAAGGAAACAATAGTCGGAGGACGTAACAAAATTTATCACCTCGGGGGGAGGTTAAAACAACTCCAGCCCCCGAGCCTTCCAACTGTCTTGAACCGTCAATGTGAATCGTCCAGTAAGTAAGATCCGGCTTCTCCTCAGGGGTTTGCAACTCTGTCCAGTCATTGATGAAATCCACCAATGCCTGAGATTTTATAGCGGTGCGTGGCACATACTTAAACTCATGCGGACTGAGCTCAATAGCCCACTTCGCTACTCTACCTGTAGCATCCCTGTTCTGGATTATGTCCCCCAACGGCGCTGAACTAACCACAATTATTGGATGACCTTGGAAATAATGCTTCAGCTTCCGGTTTGCCATGAACACACCATACACCAACTTCTGCCAATGAGGGTACCTCTGCTTGGATTCAATGAGTACTTCACTCACGTAATAAACCGGGCGCTGAACCGGGTATTCTTTCCCTGCTTCCTTGCGCTCAACCACAATTGCCACATTGACGGCCCGTGCATTGGCAGCTACGTACAACAGCAATGGCTCCTTATCAATAGGGGCAGCTAAGACCGGCGGCTTGGTGAGTTGCCGTTTCAGATCCTCAAACGCCGCGTTTGCCTGATCACTCCATATAAATCGGTCTGTTTTCCTCAACATCTGGTAAAGCGGGATCGCCTTCTCTCCCAAACGGCTGATGAACTGGCTTAATGCCGTGATCCGGCCAGCGATACGCTGAACATCGTTGATGCAAACCGGCTTCGTCAAAGATGTGATGGCCTTGATTTTCTCCGGATTAGCTTCTATTCCTCTGTTTGAGACCAAAAATCCCAGTAGTTTACCTGCCGGAACACCAAAGGCACACTTCTCCGAATTAAGCATCATCTTATAAGCCCGAAGATTATCAAAAGTCTCTTTAAGATCCTCTATCATCGTCTCCTCTTTCCTTGATTTTACCACAATGTCATCCACATAGGCATGAACATTCCTCCCTATCTGCCCTTTAAGACAATTCTGAACGCAACGCTGATAAGTTGCTTGAGCACTCTTAAGCCCAAAAGGCATAGACACATAGCAAAAAGCACCAAAAGAGGTTATGAAAGCTATCTTCTCTTGGTCTTTAACTGCCATCTTGATCTGGTGATATCCTGAATATGCATCCAAAAAACTTAGCCGCTCACATCCCGCTGTGGCATCGATAATCTGATCAATGCGGGGGAGAGCAAAGGGATCAGTTGGGCAATCTTTGTTGAGGTCTGTGTAGTCCACACACATTCTCCACTTCCCATTCTTTTTTAATACCAGCACCGGATTAGCCAACCACTCTGGGTGAAAAACTTCCACTATGAACCCTGCGGCCAAAAGCCTGGCCACTTCTTCTCCTATAGCCTTGCGCCTCTCTTCGTTGAAGCGGCGCAAATATTGTTTAACCGGTTTATATTTCGGATCAATGTTAAGGCTGTGCTCAGCGAGTTCCCTCGGTATACCTGGCATGTCGGAAGGCTTCCATGCAAAGATATCCCGGTTCTCACAGATGAACTCGATGAGCGCGCTTTCCTATTCGGGATCAAGGTTAGCGCTGATAGTGAACTGCTTGGACGAATCTCCTGGCACAAAATCAACTTCCTTGGTCTCCTCTGCCAATTTAAACTTCAACGCCGGATCATGCTCTGTAGTTGGCTTCTTCAGCGGAGTCATATCTGCCGGATCAACATTATCTTTATAAAATTTCAACTCTTCTGTGGCACATACCGCCTCCGCATAAGCTGCATCTCCCTCTTCACATTCCACTGCTATCTTGCGGCTTCCATGAACCATAATCGTGCCTCTGTGACCCGGCATTTTGAGCTGTAGATAAACATAACATGGCCTAGCCATAAATTTAGCATAAACTGTCCTCCCAAACAGAGCGTGATAAGGGCTTTTGATCTTGACGACTTCGAAAGTTATCATCTCTGACCTAGAATCATGCTCATCTCCAAAGGTAACTTCCAAATCAATCTTTCCAACCGGATAGGCTGACTTACCTGGGACCACCCCATGGAACACCCTGTTCGATTGTCTTAGCTTCTTATCCGTCAGGCCCATATGACGGAAAGTCTCATAGTACAAGATTTTGATGCTGCTACCACCGTCCATGAGAACTTTAGTGAACTTATAACCTCCCACCTGGGGTGCCACCACCAAGGCCAAGTGGCCCGGATTATCCACCCGCATCGGGGTCTTCCCTACTCCATATAATGGGCTGTTCTGACCATCGCAGAAATTGCGGTGTTGCCTGTTCAACCGCGTTAACTGCCCGCTTCAAAACCTTCTGATCCCATTTACACAGACTTGTGGTGAAGACATGGTAATGCCCGCTGCTCAATTCCTTCGGATTACTCTGATATCCGGATTACGGCTGCTATTGCTGACGCTGCTGATTCCCCTGATTATTGTAATTCCCTTGTCCCTGCTGTTGATTGCCTTGGTTATTGTAATTACCTTGGCCATGCTGCTGATTTCCTTGGTTATTGTAACCACCCTGGTTACGCGGCTGATTGCCCTGGTTATTATAACTTCCTTGATTATTTTGATTACCGGCCCGGTTTTGATAACCATTGTTATTGCCCCTATATCCTGATCCTGAGCTGCTCTCCTGATGACCCGGACCATAAAACCCTGGACCTGAACTGCCATTTGGAGGCCTGTCATGAGGATTAAAGCGGCCCACTATTGCCTCCATAAGGGGCCTGCATTCTCTTATAGTGTGTTTTGCCGGTCGATTTCTCGAGCCATGCTTCGGACAAGGCTGATCTAACTCTTGGTCCCAGCTAACGGCTCCTCCGCCGGTTTGTGGAGGTGGGCTACCCATGCTACGCTGAAAACCCCCTTGAACTTGAGTATTGGCCACGAAATCAGAGCCACCTTCTACCTTTCGCTTGCCCAGGAAACTTGCAGTAGCCGGGTTAACTTGTGCCGGTTTACCAGGTTTGTTAACCTTCCCTGCATTGTCCCCTTCAGCTTCTGGATATTTGGTATTGTCAGAGTCCCCATACTTTACCAAAGCACTCATGAGAGTTCCCATATCATTGCAATCCCTTTTAAGCCGTCCTAGCTTTAACTTTAAAGATTCAAACCGGCAATTGTTTTCCAAAGTCACTATCGCCGTACTAGGATTGATACTATTCGAAGAGTGCAAGATCTCCGCTACTCTCCGCACCCAAGCAGCTGTAGACTCCTGCTCTCCTTGCACACAGGCTGCCAGATCCACCACTGACATCGGCTGCTTGCATGTATCCTTGAAGTTTTTGATAAACTGGCTGCGTAGTTCCCCCCATGATCCGATGGAGTTCGGGGGTAAACCCTTAAGCCAGGTCCGGGCTGTACCCTCAAGCATCATAGTAAAGTATTTTGCACAAGCCGATTCATCCACGTCCAACATCTCCATGGCCATCTCATAACTTTCAACCCAAGCTTCTGGAGCTAAATCCGCTGTGTAATTAGGTACCTTGCGGGGCCCTTTGAAATCCTTAGGCAACTTCACACTCCGTAAAGCGGGGATAAGACATTGCACCCCAAAAGAACTCGTCGTAACTCTTGTTTCTGCTGTGGCTGTGTGAACCGGCGTCATTTGACGAACCTCCTCCCGGGCCCCTGACCTAACCCGGTTTACATCTTGAGCTTGAGCATCCGCACCTGCCGGATTATCCTGTCTACGCCGATGTTGCCTGCGCTCACTGCTAGACACCTCCGGCTCCTCCCAATGCCGAGTGTAACTCCGGCTGGGACGTGGTGTTCAATGTAGCCTTTCCCTGCTATGAGAGTATGCTTGCTGCTGTATTAACGCCGTATTAAGCAGCTCTTTGACCCTGCGCGTTTCCAATGCCACCGGAGACGTCTCCTCCCCGGGTAAAGCGGCTAAACGTGCAACAGCAGCAGCGATGTTATCCAAAGGATTTGAATAATGACCTGGAGGGGTGGGAACGCAAGGTGCAGACGTGATCCGCCGATCTTGCTCTGCGGTGGGCTGCTGAACCGGCTCCTCCCTGGCTGGGGGTGCCCTCCGGTTTAAAGCCGGATTATTGCTAGTCCCAGCCCCAGGTGTCCTGAACAGATTCATCGCTTCATAAACCGGTGGCAGACGAGACTGGTATTTTCGTCCCCTTACTCCTTCCATAGAAGCTTGCTCCATCCTTAATGAAAAGCCTGATCGTTCAGCTCCGCTTGTCTTACCTCTATCATTGCCTTCTATGCTTTCAGATCCTCCTTTATTTGATCAATCCAGCCTTTTAACTGAAGGAGCTCTGCATCATGATGCGCCTTGTCTGCTGGAGCTACTGTTTCCACCGCTTTAGCTGTGAACTCCTCGATCAAGGTGGATAGAACGTTAGTAGGTGAGAGGACCAGGCCGCTCCCCCCTACACCAGCTTCTGCTGTCGCCCCGTTCACCGTGGGCTGTGAACCGGCCATAAAGACAGCCACCCGGTTTGGCGGGTCGAAGGAGTCCGGAATACTGTTTCCATCGGACTCACCCTTAGACCGGCCGTCCTGCAACTGATACAGAGACTCGGTTTCTCCGGATGAAGATTCGTCGTCGGAGTAGACAACTGTTGCGCCATCGGATTCCGATCTGTCTCCGGCTCGAACCCCGTGGATTGCTCCAACGAACACGCGCTTTATGGTGGGCTGAATCCGGGCCGATCTCGCACGCTGAGCCGGCTCGACGATGTTGGGGAAGATGTCCGGCTCAGGTCCCGGTTCGCCGATTTTGCCAATGAAGACTTGGATGCCACCGAAGGGAACCCGGTACCCGTATTCGATTGAATCGGCCTCCGGTCCCCAACCTGCGTCGTCGATGTAGATCCGGCCGCGGCGACTCTTGGTCATCCGGCCGACCACGTAACCCTTGAGCCCTTCGAAGCTGCCCTTCAAGAACTCGAAACCATCGTGCGGAGGCCCCACGGTGGGCGCCAACTGTCGTGGAATTGGCACGTCAGATGTCCGGTTTAGCGGACTTAGTGGTGAGGCCGCGCATCTATGTAGTAGCTTGAGAGGGGTTGAGCGGAATCGAGAGACGCGATGTAGACACGGATTTAGACAGCTTCGGGCCCCGGGAAACATCATCCGGTAATAGCCCTACGTGCTGTTTGAGGCTAGGTATCATTATGATCCTCGTGGTGTCGCCGGTAAACCGACTCCTTGTGTCTAACCCTAGAAACTTGTCTAAACTTCTCCTCTAAAACTTGTCTCTTGTCTAACCTGTCTAAAACCTGTCCCTCTTTGGGGAGCCCTACCCCTCCTTATATATGTTGAAGGGGCGGGTTACATGACTAGTCCTAGTAGGATTAGGATTGCTTTATTACAAGGAGTCCTAGTCTTGCTTCCTTTGTAAGAGAATATTCCTTATGCTTTCTTCATAAACCGGCCCACTATTAATATGAACCGGCCTTCTGGGCCTTGAGCCTTGTCATCCATGATCCGCCAGCCGGGTTACCAGTGAGTGGTATTATTTAGGCAGGTTGCTAGTGAATCATCAAGTGTAAACCGTCTCTCAAGTAAACCACCAAGTCCGGCCGGGTTATAATTCCGGCCGGTTCATACCGCGGGGGTATATCCCCGACACCGGCGGTAAGCGAGATCGTTGTCTTCTCATCATTACCTATTGTGAAGCGGTCTGATCTAACCTGAGTCGATAAGCTTGAGCATCCAACTCTGCCTGCTTTGTAGCCATCCTAGCTTTCTCAGCAGCCAGGTCCAACTTCGCTTGTTCAATCCGGCTCGTCACCTGAGTGACTTCTGCATCATGCTGCTATTTGTCGGCCTGGGCTACTTCTGCTGTTACAAGCGCCCTCAAAGTGTCGACCAAGATGGATAGAGCACCAGAAGGCGACGGGGGAGAATCTCCAGCTTTAGCTCCCATTGCCTCTGATGTCAACGCCCCTATCGTCGAGGGCTGCTGCATGGGTTGTGATCCGGCCATGAAGACAGCAACCCTGTTTGGCGGATCGAGGGGGTCCGGAATACTGTCACCGTCGGAAGAGCCCCCAGATCGGCCGTCCTGCAGCAGATACAAAGATTCTGTCTCTCCGGAAGAAGATTCATCGCCGGAATAAACAACAGTCTCGCCACCGGAATCCGATCCGTCCTCGGCTCATACTCCATGCACTACTCCAACGAAAACGTGTTTAACGGCGGGCCGAATCCGGGCAGGTCTCGCACGCTGAGCCGACTCGACGATGTTGGGGAAGATGTCCGGCTCAGGGCCCGGTTCGCCGATCTTGCCGATGAAGACATGGATGCCGCCGAAGAGGACCCGGTACCCGTATTCATTTGAATTGGCCTCGGGGCCCCAGCCCGCATCGTCGATGTAGATCCGGCCGCGACGACTCTTAGTCATCCGGCCCACTGCATAGCCCTTGAGCCCTTCAAAGCTGCCCTTCAAGAACTCGAATCCATCGTGCGATGGCCCCACGGTGGGCGCCAACTGTCGTGGATTTAGCATGACAGATGTCCTAGCATAAGGACTTAGACGTGAGGCCATCGCTACGGGTTAGCTTAAAGAGGTTAAAGCGGACGAAGGGCACATGGATTTTATACTAGTTCGGCCCCTTCGATGAAGGTAAAAGCCTACATCTAGTTTGGTGTGGTATTGCTTGGGCTTCGATGACCAGGGAGCGGATCCCCTTTGCCTGTGTCTCGAGCTATTGTTCTCTGTCCTGAACCGTCGCCGGGTCGTCCCTTTATATAAGAGGTGACGCCCGGTCCGGTTTACAGAGTCCCGAGGCCGGCTCATAAACGTGTCCGCCCCGGTCTCTGCTCTTTCTATCTTACATTCCAAGTTACATAGTATGACGGTTTACAAATCATGGGCCCTAAACCTCTTGGGCTACAATCTTTTATTTCATACTCCGCTGGGCCTCTGATAATATATCTTGATAACGTAAACCGGACCCTCCTGGCCGGTTTATACCTGGTAGTAATATCCCTGACATATACCTAGAAAGATTTATGATGAATGGGAACCTGCTATCAAAATAAAAATAAAAGATCATGAATGCTATGCTTTTTGTGATTTGGGTGCTAGTGTCTCCACTATCCCAAAAGTTTTGTGTGATTTGCTAGGATTTCATAAGCTTGATGATTGTTCTTTAAATTTGCATCTTGCGGATTCCACTATTAAGAAACCTATGGGAAGAATTAATGATGTTCTTATTGTTGCCAATAGGAATTATGTGCCCGTAGATTTCATTGTTCTTGACATAGATTGCAATCCTTCATGTCCTATTATTCTTGGTAGACCTTTCCTTATAACGATTGGTGCAATTATTGATATGAAGGAAGGAATTATTAGATTCCAATTTCCGTTAAGAAAAAGCATGGAACACTTTCCTATAAAGAAAATCAAATTACCATATGAATCTATCATGAGAGCCACTTATGGATTGCCTTCCAAAGATGGCAATACCTAGATCTATCCTGTATCGTGCCTAGCTAGGGGCGTAAAACGATAGCGCTTGTTGGGAGGCAACCCAATTTTATGTTTTTTTCTTTTGTTGCTGTTAGGGAATAAATATTGCATCTAGCCTCTGATTAGATGTGTTTTCATGTTTTGTTTAGTGTTTGTGCCAAGTAGAACCTTTGGTAAGACTTGCGTGAAGTTTATTTGATCTTGCTGTGAAAAACAGAATCGTGAGCGCTCGCTAAAGTAGTCTTAAGATTTTACTGGAGCGCGCTTTTTAGTTGATTATTTTTGCTTCTGATTGGTAGACAAATTTCTCAAATTTACCAATTTAGTTTGAATTTTTTGGAGTTCCGGAAGTACGCAAACCCAGCATATTACTACAGACTGTTCTGTTTTTGACAGATTCTGTTTTTCGTGTGTTGTTTGCTTATTCCGATGCATCTACGAGTAATATTGGAGGATATGAACCATATAGAACTTGGATTACAGTAGGTTTAACACCAATATAAACAATGAATGAATTCCTTGATGTACCTTTGAGTGGTTGTTTGCTTTCTCTTACTAACGGAGCTCACGAGAATTTTTGTCTAAGTTTTGTGTTGTGAAGTTTTCAAGTTTTGAGTATTGCTTTGATGGACTATGGAACAAGGAGTAGCAAAGGCCTAATCTTGGGGATGCCCATGGCTCCCCAAGTAAATTCAAGATAATCGAAAGCCTAAGCTTGGGGATGCCCCGGGAAGGCATCCCCTCTTT
This sequence comes from Secale cereale, assembly GCA_902687465.1. Lineage (NCBI taxonomy): Eukaryota > Viridiplantae > Streptophyta > Magnoliopsida > Poales > Poaceae > Secale > Secale cereale. The sequence goes on along the minus strand of LR738711.1, from coordinate 597,054,778 downwards.
CATCTTCATCCATCGGTAACTATACTTGGAGCTATATTTTTATTCGCAACATGCTATGTGTTTTTCTTGGAGCGTCTTGTATAATTTGAGTATTTGCTTGTTAGTTTGCCACAATCATCCTTTCTGGACACAACTATTTGAGATAGATAAATATGCCCTATAAATTGTTAGAACACTCTATATGCTTCACTTATATCTTTTGAGTTGAATAGTTTTTGCTCTAGTGCTTCACTTATATCTTTTAGAGCACGGTGGTGATAATATTTTGTAGAAATTGTTGAACTCTCATGCTTCACTTAGATCTATTTTAGAGTCTATTAAAACAGCATGGTAAAGTGTTTAGGCTAAAGAAACTAGTCTTCACATGATAGACATCCAACGTCAATGTTGTAAAAAATTTCACATCAAGTGCATTGAGTAGAAAGAGATGTTGGATGCTTGATAAATGTTTTGAGACATGAGGATAGTGATATTAGAGTCATGCTAGTGGAGTAATTATGAAATTGAGAAATATTTGTGTTAAGGTTGGTGATTCCCGTAGCATGCACGTATGGTGAACCGTTGTGTGACTATGTTAAAGCATGAGGTATTTGTAGAGTGTCGACCTTTGTGTGGAGGTCGGGGGCGCGCTATGGTTAACTCCTACCAACCTCCCCCTAGGAGCACGCGTTGATTGCTTTGTTTTGATGACTCATAGATTTTTGCAATAAGTATATGAGTTCTTATGACTAATGTTGAGTCCATGGATTATACGCACTCTCACCCTTCCACCATTGCTAGCCTCTCTTGTACAGCACAACTTTCGCCGGTGCCATAAACCCACTATATATCCTTCCTCAAAACAACCACCATATTGTTCCTCAAAACAGCCACCATACCTACCTATCATGGCATTTCCATAGCCATTCCGAGATATATTTCCATGCAACTTTCCACCGTTCCGTTTGTATGACACGCATCATATTGTCATATTGCCATTGCATGATCATGTAGTTGACATCGTATTTGTGGCAAGGACACCATGCATAATTTTTATACATCTCACTCTTGTTTCATTGCACATACGGGTACACCGCCGGAGACATTCATATAGAGTCCTACTTTGTTGTTGTAGTATCAAGTTGTAATCTTGTGTTGTAATGAAAGTGTGATGATCATCATTTATAGAGCATTGTCCCATAGGAGGAAAGGCTGAATCTATAAAGCCCCTCCGCAAAAAAAAAGAAAAAAAGAAAGGCCATAGGAAAAAAAGAAAGGCCCAAAAAAAAGAAAAAAAAGAAAAAGAAAATAAAAAGGGACAATTGCTACTATCTTTTCCACACTTGTTCTTCAAAGTAGCACCATGTTCTTCATTATAGAGAGTCTCATGCTTAGTCACTTTCATATACTAGTGGGAATTTTTTGTTATAGAACTTGGCTTGTATATTCCAACGATGGGCTTCCTCAAATGCCCTAGGTCTTCGTGAGCAAGCAAGTTGGATGCACACCCACTAGTTTCTTTTGTTGAAGTTTCATTCATATTTAGCTCTAGTGCATCCGTTGCATGGCAATCCCTACTCACTCATATTGATATCTATTGATGGGCATCTCCATAGCCCGTTGATACGCCTAGTCGCTATGAAACTATCTCCCTCTTTTCGTCTTCTCCACAACCACCTTTATTCCACCCATAGTGCTATGTCCATGGCTCATGCTCATGTATTGCGTGAAAGTTGAAAGGTTTGAAAAGATAGAGCATGAAAACAAATGCTTGGCTGAAATCGGGGTTGTGCATGATATGAATATTTTGTGTGATAGCAAGGGAGCATAGCCAACACTATATGATTTTGTAGGGATAACTTTCTTTAGCCATAGTATTTTGAGAAGACGTGATTGCTTTGTTAGTATTGCTTGAAGTATTGTTATTTCTTATGTCAACATATACTTTTATCTTGAATCCTTCAGATCTGAACATTCATGCCACAATTAAGAGAATTACATTGAAAAACTATATTGGTTAGCATTCCACATCAAAAATTCTTTCTTTATCATTTACCTACTCGAGGACGAGAAGGAATTAAGCTTGGGGATGCTTGATACGTCTCCAATGTATCTATAATTTTTTATTGTTCCATGCTATTATTTATGAAGTCTTAGATGTTTAATGGGCTTTATCATTCACTTTTATATCATTTTTGGGACTAACCTACTAACCCAAAGGCCTAGTCCAGATTGCTGTTTTTTTGCCTATTTCAGGGTTTTGTAGAAAAGCAATATCAAACGGAGTCCAAACGGAATGAAACCTTCGTAGGAGATATTTTTTGAGAAAATCACACGAGATAAACTTCGGGGCCAAGCCAGAGGATAGGGGACCCACCCTCGAGGGTGGGGGGCGCGCCCCCCTTCCCAGGGCGCGCCCACTGCCTCGAGGGCAGGCCCGATGGCCCCTGGTGCCCCTCTTCCTCCTATATATGCCTACGTACCCCAGAAACTCCATACGCAGAGATAAAACCCTGATTCCACCACCGTAGCTGCTGTTCCCGTGGAGATCCCATCTTGCAGCCTGTTCCGGGAGGGGGATCCATCATGGAGGCCTTCATCATCATCATCATCGCCTTTACCATGAGTTGTGAGTAGTTTACCACAGACCTTCGGGTCCATAGCTAGTATCTAGATGGCCTCTTCTCTCTCTCTCCGGATCTCAATACAAAGTTCTCCTCGGTCTTCGAGGAGATCTATTCAATGTAATCTCTTTTTGCGGTGTGTTTGTCGAGATCCGATGAATTGTGAGTTTATGATCAAGGTTATCTATGAAAGATATTTGGTTCTTCTCTGAACTTTTTATGTGTGCTGATAATATCCTTGCAAGTCTCTTCGAATTATTGGTTTGGTTTGGCCTACTCGATCTATAGTTCTTGCAATGGGAGAAGTGCTTGGCTTTGGGTTCAATCTTGCGGTGTCCTTTCCCAGTGACAGTAGGGGCAGCAAGGCATGTATTGTATTTTTGCCATCGAGGATAAAAAGATGGGGTTTTCATCATATTGCTTGAGTTTATCCCTCTACATCACGTCATCTTGCTTAAGGTGTTACTCTGTTCGTATGAACTCAACACACTAGATGCATGCTGGATAGCGGTCGATGTGTGGAGTAATAGTAGTAGATGCAGGCAGGAGTCGGTCTACTTGTCTCGGACGTGATGCCTATATACAATGATCATGCCTAGATAGTCTCATAATTATTCGCTTTTCTATCAATTGCTCGGTAGTAATTTGTTTACCCGCCGTAGAATATCGCTATCATGAGAGAAGCCACTAGAGAAAACTATGGCCCCCGGGTCTATCTTTATCATATTACTTTTCCGTCAACTAGCCAATTTCTGCCGCCGTTATTTATTTGCTTTCTTTACTTTCTGTTTCTATACCAAAAATACCAAAAATATAATTATCATCTCTATCAGATCTCACTATCTTAAGTGACCGTAAAGGGATTGACAACCCCTTATCGCGTTGGCTGCGAATCTCTTATTTTTTTGTGCAGGTGCGAGGGACTGGCGCGTGGTCTCCTACTGGATTGATACCTTGGATCTCAAAAACTGAGGGAAATACTTACGCTACTATGCTGCATCTCCCTTTCCTCTTAGAGGTAATACAACGCAAGCTCAAGAGGTAGCACTACCGGTGATAATAAAGCGCAACATGACCGCGGATTTCATACACTGGGCATCAAAGGTTGCCACCAGTGTGTATAAAGACGCCGACAAAAGAATATACAAAACTGAGAGCACTTCAGAAGGCACTAGACCTGGCACGCTCGGGCCCCGCAAGCAGCCGAACAAGCTGATGATACCTCAGTTGTGTCAATGATAGATGCTTCATCCCTAGCTGTATGGGACCATATTGTGCAAGGCAGTCCCCTGACATCTTCATTACATCTTTGACTTCAAGTTGGAGCTGAGCTGAAGCAAGCCTTTCCGCTTTAAGTTGAGACTGAAGAAGTCGAACTGATTGAGGCAGCGACTGCACAGAGGTTGTCTCACACCTGCTGGTGAGTAGCTTCAACTCACTCTCTTCATCAAGACATGACCTTGAGGTCATCTCGCTGTCCTCAAGATGGTTTGGCTCACTATCTTTCCTAAAGTTCTGCCTGGCATAAGAGATACGACTCTGAAAGATAAACAAGGAGACACGTAACAGGTTTCACAATTATATAAGAAAATAAATGGATCTGTTCTGCATAAGGAACATGTTTTTACAACTACAATTTAAAACTGGCAGTTGTTGCAAACATCCAATCAGATGTAAACAGCAGTGGAGGAAATGATGCCTATCCAAATCTATACTAGAACAAAGTTTGAAGGCTTGAGAAGGATGAACTTACATTACAGGTTAACACGGCCTGGACAAAGCCCTTATCCATGTTGATGGAAAGACAATTCAAATAATTCCGCAAAGAAAATTCTTCATAAGCATTGGCATTATTCTACATTTTGTAGAGAGTAAATATAGATCAAATAATATTGGAAGACATAGAGGATAATGAAGCTCAGGTGCAGACTGATGATACATAATCAAATAGCAATTAATTAAGTACATCGTTACATGGCAAAAGGTACTGACAAGAGGAATGTAGACATCAACGTGTGCAGTGGCATTGGCTTTATTCAACATTTTGGTAAGAGTAAATGTAGATATGATAATTTGGAGAAAGTGGAGGGCAGGGCAGATAAGATGCAGAGTAATGCTAGACAATCAACTATCTCGCGATGCATGTACAGTAATACCACCACCGTTCGTTATTAGTTGTCGCTCAAATGGATGTATCTAGCATATTAAGTTCTAAATACATCCAATTGATCAACAATTAATTCGATACATAGGGAGTACATGACAACAGGTACTTACATGAGCAATCCAAAACTTCATAACCATTGTGTTAATTCTACATTTATCTAAGAGTAAATATAGATCTTATAATTTCAAGCAAAGGGGGGATAAAGAACTGAACATTTACAGTGATGCTACATAATCAAACAGCAATGAGTGTAAGTATGCTGACAAAGGGCAAGAGGTACTGACAAAAGCAATGCAGAGCCCAGTATTGTCGTGAGATACTATGATCCTTTGAGCAAGGAGATTCATCTGAAATTAGTTTTCATACAAGAGAGAAGGTAAGGCACACGCAGAAATTCAGGAGTTCAAAATTTGAATTGATATCATAGACAGTACCTGACGCTGGGCTGTCAGCAGTTCTAATAGGGGTTTGGCCACTAGAGTAGGGGTAAAGTCTGTTACAGTTGGGCTTGTGTTTTCTGTGGCTGCCGATCTATCTGATTTAACAGGTATCACTACCTTTTCCAAATACCTAGTTTGTACTCCTTGAGAATCTGCAATCACCCTCTTCCTTTTGGACATCTATTACGAAAGAACAACATTTTACTGGAAAAACATAGTATGACGACACATGGAATAGGTATAGAAAATGGATAGGTATGGCATATACTCATATATGATGCTTAAACTAAGTAGATGGTGTAACAAAGTATAAGTAATGCAAGAGGTCAGATGCAAAATATGAGCGACCAATACAACCTTGCCAAGTTAGAGCATGCACGTTGATGGGTGAATAAGACAGGCCATCCTCCACCATGCCAAGTTTGTTAGCCAGTGGATTGTTCCGCAATATTCCTCTCGTGCACCCATTCTCATATTCATTTTGATAATGTTCAATACCTGACATGCATGAAAACATAAAAACAAGTGAGATTATCTTTGTAATGCAGAAGTGATTCTAATCCAATACTTCCTCCCTATAAACCCCTTTGTGCTATCTCTGCAATTCTTCTAAGAGGTGCCATGCATGCTGTAATTTGGTGTGTGCATTAATATAATGTGGCCTACTACTCAAAATATGAGAGCTCCAGAAGTGATGATACTTCGCAGGTGACAGCTTCAACATATAGTAAAGAAGAACAAGTCGACCTGACCTGACAGATTCAAAATATACTAAGGGAGAATAACTCGACCTGACCAGTCGACCGCAAGAGAAGAGGATCATCTTAAAGAAGAGCAGAAGAGCAAGCAGATTGAAGATATTACAAGTCTTTCTATACAATGTCGGTTGGCCACCCATAATGAACCAGAGCGCACAGAGAAATAGTATTCCTTCCGGTCTCTCCATATGTGGCTCACATGCATTTCGAAATTAAAGTAGGAACATTTAGCTGACCAATTAAACATCTCCCAGTTTTACTAACATCAGCATAATATCAGATTTGAATTTGTACAACTAAGCTTGTTTAGCTCGATGGGTGGAGCAGTGCTATTACGACATGAACCACGTAGGCTGATCGTGGTCATCAAAAAATGGGGAAACTGTAAGCATGATGAGTATAGTGTTGACCGTGGTAGTGGGATGGTAGATCTGAAGTTGTAAACCGCGCAAAGGGTAGTTAGAAACCGATATTTGCTTTGAAATAACAACTAAGATTTGGTATGGACAAGAAAGTACAGTCAACAAGTGACAAAGAAATGCAATTCTGCTGTCTCTCTATATGTCGCGACATGCATTTGGAAACTCAAGTGGGACCTTTAGCTAACCAATTAAATGTGTCTGTTAACTAATATCAGTATCATATCACAATCATATTTGAACAACTAAGCTTTGGAATTTTGAGTGTTGCATTGTTTAGCTTGAAGGGTGGAGTAATGCTAGTATGACAGAAAGCACCTACGCAGATCATAGTAGAGTAGATGAAAGGGGAAAACCCTAAGCATCAAGTGTAAAATCAGGAAAGTGGAACTAGTTGGACCAGTGGGTGGCGCACGTGCTTTTCGAAACGAATATAGGAACATTAGGGGACCAATTAAATGTTCTCTATTTTAGTAATATGATCATCATATCAGATTCGTATTTGAACACGTAAGCTTTGGAATTATGAGTGGCATGTTGTTTCGCTTGATGGGTTGAGGTCTTGAGGAGCAGTGCTAGCACGACACGAAGCAGTGAAGCACCTATGATGATGGTAGTGAATATAAAGGGGGGAAACCACAAGCTTTACGAGTATAGTGACCGTGACATGGCGGATCTGAAGGTGCAAACCGGACAAAGCTATTTCACAACCAATGTTTGCATTCAACTAGCCACCATGATTTGGTACGGACAAGAAAAGTACAGTAAACAATTTAAGATCTATTTTACGGGTGAGATCAATAACTTAAGCACATATGGAAGAGTACCACCTCTCTTGCAACACCGTGTAGGCCCCTGCTGATATGTTGAGGGTGTTGCGGGTGCGATGGCTGCCGGCGGCGGGGAAGAAGACTTTAGATGGCAGACGACCGGGTTGGGGGATAAATCATGTTGCCATGGACAAGGCGGTCGTAGGAGTGGCAATGACAAAGTGGACGATGGCGCCGATGAAGCGAGACGAAGCGATGAAAGGATCCTGGTCCGACACCGTGGATGAGAGACGTCCATCTCTTGCAGTGGACGACGGGGTAGGGGTAGCGGCTCCGGCAAGGTGGATGATGGGGTGGCGGACGGAGGAGGCTGGCCGCAGTGGGGAGTTTGTCGTGGCGCCGACGGTGTATGAATGGGGAAATGTAGGGGGAGGGGGGATCTCAAACTTTGGGACACACTTGTCTGAAATGTGGCAAAGTTACGAACTTATCCTCCGTTTAAAATTTCGGACATCACGTCAGTTGGGGATAGGACGGTAATCTCACATCTCCCAAATATTTGCCTGTAACGATTTCGGGCGAGGAGAGGGTGTTTTGCCACCCACGGTTGGCGCCACGATGTATGAAGGGGCTGACAGGTAGGGCGGTTGTGTCACCTCTAAGGGAAGTTACACATCTGCCCCTATGTAAAATATTAGCCTACATCGATTTCGGATGAGGAGAGTTTGTTTTGCTACCCACCATGGATGAATGGGGAAATGGAGGGAGAGACACATGTCTTTCGAATGAGCTTGAATCAAATTTGTTTTTCCGCCCATGTTTGGCGCCCACCATGTCTGAATGGGCTCAGAGGCCGTCGTGTCATGTCTGATTGAAGTTACTAGTCTACCCCTATCGACAGCAGTGTAAATCCGGTCGATAAGGATGTCTAGTGTCACGGTAGACAGTAATTTCCATCTCGCAAACACTTGCTTCGGGCAGCCCACAAATGATAGTGGGTGTTTAGCCGATTCGTTCAAAACTTGGGAGAATTAGCATCCACGTTTGCCGTGGACCCTGGCACCTAAATCCAAATCCAATTTTTATTCGAGTACAAATATCCACAGATAATTCTACGTTTTGTTATTTATTTCTTCAAAACTACAACAAAGATTTATTCCACCTTTATATATGATAGTGATTTAGAAATGTCGTGATCTTCGAATTCAGTAGGTTGGATACACTTTGAGTCAAACAATTATTTCATCCAATACAATATGCTCACATGAAAAACAATTCACCTTATGTCAATCATACAAGTACTGAGGATTACCTCGCCTAAAAAATTCGGATCATTACAACACATGGACAACATAGGGGGTCTTACAGCATAATCCATTCAGAGACATGACACAACATGCAAGTACAATAATGTAATGACAATTTCAACTGCTACCTATAGAAGAACTGGGATTACCCTGGGCTTCAGATAGCAGAAGTAGCAGGACCTCCTTCGTCTTCAAATGCAACATTCTTACTTCCTCCAATTCTTGGGTTGCTTGCATAATGCGTGCATCTAATTGCGTAATTTCCAGCTTCAAGATCAAAATTACCTCATTCATGGTAGTCACACCATCTCTTTCTGCCTCTAGTAGAGCCTCAAGAACTATAATATTTGTGCTCAGACTGCTCTCCGGCGGTGTTGCCTCTAAACTGCTACCATCTGTTAACATGGATGGCGCACTGCTTCCACAAATAGATTCTGGGGTTGTACATTGTGTCCTAGTGTGAACGACATTCTGAAAGGTTTCCGTTGGACATAAGTAAGAGATAGTTATCGCATGATCTAGGCAATAAGCTTACATGGTATTTGACATACGAATTATTGCCGAGCATGGAAAGCTATATTTCAATGGTTCGAAGCAGCATCAGCCGAAAAGAAATTAAAATGGTAAGATGAAAACTTATAAGGGAGTGTACCACCACTATATTTAAGTTGCCAAGGCATCTAAGTAGTTGAAATAATCTGAGAAGGCACTTAACAGTGTGACCTCATATAAACTACGAAGACAGTCTTGTGATGAAGTTCAGAGGAAAAGTTAAGGACTCAAATGAACTAGGCATGCATTTCTTTACGATAGTACAGCATGCACTGCTGACATATTGGCCAACTCAGGTATAGCGTAACAAGTAACAAACAAGCATTCGAATCAAGCAATACAGCAAAGCGGACAACTGAACTATTTTTTATTTTGTAGGATTATAGGTTGAGGGCACAAGCCAAGAAAGCAGCCCACACGCATTACATTTCACATGTACTAAAACACACTGGCTTACCATATGTTGTTGTGAAGCCTCGTTGCTGTTGCAATGTTCTTTGAAGATATCGTCGGCATCCTGTGGTTGCAAATCTACTTGTTGTAGTTTATTCTGCACCCTCTATTTAGGAAAATTAATTTTAATCACATGCACTGGTTCAAATTGATCATCAATGGTTCATCTAAACTAATGAAAGAAGGGTGTGTTCATACACGACAATATATTTGCTTCCCTCTATTTTTATGCTTGTTCGAGGTGCCAGCCCCTAAAGAACAAATATTTTGCTTGATGGGGTTGGCAGCTCCATAATTAATAGAAGCATCAAATTAGTCATGCAACCTGGGAAGATCAAGAACACACAAAAAAGTAATAAACAGAGGCTTGTAGCAGTGATGTAATAGCTAGCATCAGAAAATGTAGGGTAAAACAAACAAAAACCAGCAGAACCACATGCTAGTTTCCTGATGTGTAATTAAGCATAGAGAACATGAAGCAGACTGATGGAACCAACAGGTGGTATCAGAACATCACCATTATCATAAATATAGCATGCAAGATGTAAAATAGTAAGCAGTGATATCTAGGAAGTACAATAATACTTAGGACAAAACTAAATCATATTAACTATATGTGCACTGGTATGTAATTTAGCACATGTAACATGTTCACCGCTAGAAATATGGCCCTACAGGTGCAAGCAGAATAACGCGTCTCATAAAATACTGAATGATGCCCTGAAGAAATTCAAAGGTGCGATGCTTATGCTAAGAAAGTGAACGTAGGCGCCGGCCGTTGGATAATAGTGCCTGATTCTCCGCGGCGTACGGGTATCGTTGGCATACTTGATAGCTAAGGATCGTCGATGGTGCTCGTGTTGCGGTTGAGTTTGGGCCGGCTATCGCCATCGCTGAAGCGGCTCCGGTGCTACGGTTGCGGCGCCTGTCGACATACAAGAAAGCTCATCTGTGGTAAGTGAACAGTTGCACGATAAAGAGAAAAACCGAAGGAGTACAGATCGAAATAATCTGATGAGGCTGCGTCGTCGGTAAAGCAGGGCAGGTGGAGTTGAATATGGCGTCCGTGAAGCGGGTCCGGTGCAGTGGACGAAGGCTTCGGCGGGCGCATTTTACAATGCATTCGGTGAGGCGGATCTGTTGCGGCGGACGAGGGCTTGTATGAAGGGCCAGTGAAGGGACGAACGAGGGAGTCAGTGAAGGGCCTACACTTGGTGGACGAGGGTGCCAATTAAGCAGATTCGGTGCGGTGGAGCATGATAGCGGTCAAGGAGATCTGGAGCGGTGTACAAGCCAGTCGCTGAAGCGGCTCCGGTGAAGTGGTGAGTTGGCAGTTAGGGGTTCCAAGGTGCGGAAGGTAGATCCGTCGGGGTGTGAGGTCCACCGCTGTGGCGGAGCACTAGATTCAGCGGTGTGCCGTGGTTGGGGGGTCGGGGAGGGGAAGGGGAGGGGCTCTGGGGAAGAACGTTGGGGGCAAAGAGGGGAAAACAATGGAGTTACCAAAGAAGCCCTTTTCCGTTCATGTGGCAGGGGTAAAACAGGAATATCGCAGGGCTAAACTTTCGGGCGCGAGATATTTCGTTGTGAGCAGGAAGTTTGAAAGCTTTGGCGCCTGGAATTATATTCTGCTCTTGTACAACCGACTATGATATCTTGGCCGAGAATTTGTTTGTTTTTCACGCAAAAAAGTGCAATTATTGAAAATCAATGTCTCCAACTCAAAACTTAGATTGTCCATTCAATTCAAATATGCATCATTGACCTACTACAAGCAAATACCATCATATGGTCCAATTCAAATGAAATTCCAAATGTGTTTATCCTAAATATGATGACAAAAGCAAAAATGTGTATGTGTATGAATAAAGTGGATGATTATAAAGTTTGAACATGCCCGTATGTGTATATCTCTAGGTTTGATATATGAATTTGAAATCATGAAATCCCGGCTTAAAAATGTACCTCCGTTTAAATGAATTACAAAAACTAATGATGGAGTCAAATTCCAAAATTCCAATATTAGGTTTGTAATTCTGGTACATCAAAGTATATCACGCATGTTCAAAAGTATCGTTATCTCATAGTCCAAATTGTGAAACAAATTGATCAACCTTGAGTGCACACACTATTGTCTATGTATATCTCAATTACGCTAAAGTCCCTCAAATATAGACACCTCACTCTTTATATGAAGCCAACCCCCCCCTCGTCGCCCACCCCCCACACACAGAGAAGTCGTTCTCTCCCCCAAACACTAACACACGAGCACATTAATACCCCCCTCTCTTCTAAAGTCCAGACCCCCAATATAGGTCTCTATCACTTTGTCTCCTGGGCATGCACACATCTATTCCCCCACTCTCTAGCTAGGTCACCCGACATCTCTCTTTCCCTAGCACACCCACTATGTAGAGTGTATCTTTCCCATACACACAAAACGTCGCCCCCAAACGTCTATCTCCCTAGTTATGCGGTTCTCGCACACTCACCTCACACACAACCCCCACTTCAAAACAAGCACACTTTGTCTCCTTGTGCACCACTCTCCTCTTTCTATCTCTCCCACATGCGGTCCCGCCCCAGCTCCTCCCTGTATACATATATGTCGTGACTCTTTCCATAGCTACCTAATGTATCATCGTTATCGATCTCGCACATTGTTCTCTACACCATCTATTCTAGATCTCTCATGAAGTCCCTATCACACACACGATGACTCGCTTCTCTTGCGTCTCCGTACATAGACCAATTTCAAACAACATCAACATTGTCTCCCTACCTATACACCATTTATGGACACAAACGCCCCCTCTCTTTCTCTCTCTCTCTCTCTCTCTCT
>LR738711.1:596888970-597042393 GCA_902687465.1 Secale cereale | reverse complement strand
CCGTCGCTAGCTCTCTCTCTCTCTCGCTCTCACACCCCTCTCCCACACATAATTGATGTCTCTTCCAAATAGCCTGCTCCCCCCGCCCGCACCCATGCCATCCCGCTACTACACATGTCACACCATTCCCCCTTCCCTTATACTAGGTTTACATCATTAGTGGTCTCTCTACTCCACATACACACACTCCCCTCACAGACAAACACGCGCACAAACACACATAGACACGCACAAACACCCATTAATCTGGATCCACATCTCTCCCCATGTCCGCATGTGTATCTCGCACACTCACTCTCTAATTATGTATATGTGTCTCCATGTTACACAACACAAAGCCCCATGTACATGTCTCTCTCTATCCTCCACACACATAGACACAAAGAATCTGTTATCATTGCCTCAGTCTCTAGACATATCACACACGCACACTATCTCTCTCTCTCTCTCGGAAACACGCTCAACAAGGGTTTCCCCATGAATAACTTACCGTCTATTCATCAACAGTCATGGTAGTACGGCGAACACGAGACGTGAAAAAGAATAAATCTACACGTGCTTAGACCACCTAGTATGACTACTAGGACTAGAGCAAGCCAAAAAGCGCGCCGCCGTCAGCCCCTCCTTATCGGCGACGGGAAAACATTTGTTTTACACAGTCGAGAAGTCATTGTGCTAAGGCCTCACATGCTGAGGCGTTGAATAGAATGTAGATGCTAGTTTACGAAAAAAGTATCGATAATACGTTTGTATCTCCATACTTATATTTCCTCTCTTATAAAAAAACCGAGTTGGTGATGACGGTACGGGTGCCATCTTGCAATATAGACTGTCCAATCTATATCTGACTGATGGAAATTAAACTAAAAGATACCCGCACCCCTCTCCACATTTGCAGACAAGGCCTTCCCTCGTTCATCCTTGTCTCCAACAACCTCATTGTTGAGCAATTAAGAACGGAAGCCTCTCGAACAAACTGGCCTGGTGGCCACTGCCGGCATTGTCAATCCCAATGCCTCCGCTCAGTCCGACCACCAATCACCACCACGCCCCACTCCTCTTCACCCTATCTACTAGTTCTTGAGATATCATTAGTTTTTACACATGGGATTACTCCCACATGGGTCAATCACAACGAGTGTTTTAATAAAAAAATGCATCTTGATGTTCCGTGCAATGCACGGATCTTGCTAGTACTCCTACAGAAGACTAAGTTGGTGATGATGGTGTGTCTGCCATATGTCGTGTGTGACCATTAGATCTACATCTAACGACTGTGAGGTAAGTTGTTGCCTTTTCTCACAAACTTCCCACTTGTCTACCAATTTGCAGAAAAACCCATAATTAGTATCTTAAAACCAACCACATCCCTCCCTGACCTCACCAAAACAGCAAAAGGAATATATTCTAATTGAAACATAATATATCTCTAGTGATATATGTATATCAAAATTAGAGTGTTTTGTATCAAGTTTGTGAATAAGTATTATTCTAATTATGATTTGTTGCAACGCACATGAACATTGCTAGTATTTCCAACCATGATTTTTTCCCTAGTATTCCATAGTTTCGAGTTTTCCATCAAGATATTAGTCACTCATGGTTGATATTTACTTTCAATCATGTACACATATGCACTATGTAACTAGCCTTGCTTATTGGGTTCCAAAGCTTTACTTTCACTCCTACTTACAATTCGTAGAGTATTTAACAAAAAACTACAACTTTCAACCAGCCCTAGGAAGAATCTATTGTACAAAAAATAGCAAAAACATACACAAAATTTCTTAATCCACGCCAAAAACTACTACCTACCGATTAGGTTAGTTTAAACCCATTTATGACAGGGTTGGCCCACATGTCCGTGCTGACGAGGCAGCTTAAACCAACACATTTTGTTTGCCCATTGACACGAGGGACCCACATCTAACCTTCTAATCTGTTATTCCCCCTCAAATCATTATTTCTCCTAAACATTACTTCAAACAGTAATGATGCGTGTTCGTCGGTGGCGCCGGTGATGAGCGAGTTGGCCGCCCCTCCGCCGGACGAGCCGGACGCCGTGGTGGCCTTCGCACGGGTTGCCAGGCTGGCCCGAGCGTGACTCATGAGCAAGCAAGCCGCCGCGCTAGCCTTCGCTCGAGTCAGCCGGCTGGCCTTAGCGCGGCACGCGCGAGCAAGCCGCCGCGCCGCCATTCCAATCTAGCTAGCAAAGCTTGCAGACAAGCAGCTGGACGGAGCTATCTTGGATAGCTAGCGGCCGCAAGTGCCGGACGGAGCTGGCATCTGGGCTGACGCAAGATGGGATCCGCACCACCGGCGGTTTTGACCTCGCCTTCTGCCGGCGGTGGGAGCTGCGTCCCATGGCCGAGGATGACTAGGTGGATGGGCCGGAGGTAGGAGGTCACTCGGGGATTTTTGTGCAGACTGACATGTAGATCCCACAAGTCATAACGCCCGGTCGAATATAAGGCGTTGACTTAATGGGCGACATGGGCCCTGTTTGGATACTCTAAGTCAGAGGTTATATTCTAACCCTGAACTAACTCTAACCAAAGTGGTGTTTGGATGGCAGGTTAGATTGACAACTAATGTATCCAAACAGGGCCATGGATTGAAACGTGCCTATAACGGCACTTTGTAGAGTAGTCGTTTCTTGGTAGGGCTGGTTGGTAAGAGCATGTACAATGGTTGATAAGGTAGTCTTATCTTAAGTCTGCCATGTATGCAAGTGGTAGTGGTTTCTTGGAATTATTAATGGTTTCTTGCATCATTAGGGGTTTCTTGTAAGGAACAATGTACTACTAGCGACAAAAGGCGATTCTAGGTTGCGTTGTACTCCAACGAGTACTACTAGTGGTCGCGGGAGTGTATACCTCATGTTGTGGGTTCGATCCCGGCCGAACGCACATCGGCCTTTTTTTTAAATAGTAACTTCGCTGCGAGCAAATATTTTACACGGGTAGTTTGAGTTTTGAAGTCAAACGGACGTGCGGCACCACAATATGGGTGCACTTGATAGCCTAGCCTTGTGAACGGGTTTTCCTTCCCAGCATCTCGTGGCTCGCGTGCTCGCCCTAGCCGCACCTCGCTTGCAGCTTCCTCATAAGCTAGTAGCATATTTAAACTAGCGCCTCCCAATTAAGCCCGAGGAGCCGGAAAAGCCTGGCGAGGCATTGGGAACTATGCAATATGGCTCTGTTCGTAAAGTGCTCTACTACTACTCTGTAGCTTGTGGCGTTGCACGCATGGACTTCACTCCATTATCGGCTCTACTATAAAAGAAATTCCTCTTGATGTGTTTTTTTGATATAGAGGCAAAAGCTTTGCTTCATCTCATTCATAAAGAAGGAACTACTAACAAAGTTTGACGAGATCCATTACACCTCCACAAATGGAAGCAAAAGCCTAGTCTCGTTGTATCAAATAACTCAAATGTTCTGTCCCCGCAGTAATCGTCGCTGATAAACAGGCTGCTAGTGTGTGCATGAGAGGAGCGGTTGAGGCCCTCCACTATGTGTTTGGTGCCAAAAATCTAAAAAGTTTGCCACATACACTTCGATGCCAAATGAAAAATATTTAGCACCGGCACCACAACGTGAAGGATTTGGCATCCATCCACCTCTGGCCGACCTAGCTATAAACTAGTAATATATCAGCTCAAATCAGTGGCTGCTTCGCATGCAAAAGTACAGTGGCTGCTTTGTTTATTGCCTCAACGAAATATGGCGTCGGAGCAAGTAGAAGGATCGATGCCCTGAAATTTTTATATGGCATCGGCTGGGCAATGTAGGACACCGGTGCCAAATGTTCAAAAAGTGAATTTGGCACCAGTTTTGGCCTACATAGTGGAGGGCCTGAGTAGGCCAGCTACGTGAGAGGAGCGGCTGAATAGAGCACCGAGAGTACCCACTAGGCCACTACGAAGGTGTACTTTCCCAGCATTGATAGTACAACGATGGTTCTAGAGAATAGTAGTACCCTCCACTTCCAACTGTAGCTCCTTGGCCCTGAGATTCAAGAGTTCAAAACCGGTGCACTATACTGTACAGTACATAGCACTAGTAGTACCCTCGCACTACTAGTTGAGAAAGCAGTACTAGTACTACTACAGTACGAGTACGTACTCCTCCGCCACATAATTTAAGACGTTTTTTGACACTAGTTGGCATGTACAAAAAATAGCAAAAACAAACCAAAAATTTCTTAATCCACGCCAAAAACTACTAGCTAGTGCCAAAAATTTCTAACTAGTGCTATTATTTACAGTATAATGCAATCCCATAACGTCCCATAATGCTAGTACTAGTAGTAAATAATACCCTCACCCCTTCGCAACAGTTGGAAGGGATGAGGCCCAGTGGTTACTACGCTCTTATCTCCTCCACGCCAGTTCCCCTCCCCCGAAGAGAAGACAATTCGTCGCTGCTCCCATGGATTTGCCAGGCGGTTCTCCTCCTCGTCGGGGCTGGGAGACTTTGGACGGCGATCCTCTGGGAGAAATCGCACGCCGCTCCGACGTCCTCACCGTCACAAGACTCAATGCTTCCTGCACCAACTTTTTCAAGACAATGCCTAAAATGGCTTGGGAAAAGGCCATGCTTGTTGGTCTTCCATGCGTCCTCGAGGAGAAGGTTCTTCTATGGGACAATCCTTCGAACAGTCCACCGCTCCCTGGCCATGGTTGCACGTTGACTCCGCTAGAGTTGCCGATGTTGAGAGGTAGTCGGATTTTGTCCGATGAGCAGGTCAGTAATGGAGTTTGATCATGTAGTACTTAGTTATTCCATTTCCATCCCGTAATTTCTTCCCTGCCCACCATCTTATATGTAGGTCTGGGTCGGTGCCAACGAAGATTGGCTTGCGTACCTCCGGCCGGATACCTCCATCATTTTGCACAAGATCCACAGCAGTGCGGCCGTTCCGGTAGACCCCTTCTCCACCATTGGGATCGGCCCTCCGGACTGGCTGGGCTTGAATACATATGATGATGCCTAAATGACATTGAAGAAGATAGCAATTGCGAACCCGCCGACAAAACGACGCGGCTACGACGATTACTATCTCATCGCGGTGTTCGACATAAGGATTGCCGTCAATGCAAGAGGCACTAACGGCAGAGGCTGGCCCATGTTGGCGGCGACAGATTTGTACCCCTACACGTTCGAAGCAGCCGTGCGCCATCAAGGTCGCATCTTCGCGGTGACAAGCCAGGGGACTTGTTTCATCTGGTTGCCATTGTACATTATGGGAGATTACAAACGGAATGCACAAACCATCATTTGCATCCCTAACGCTACTCCATTACTTTGCACGGACCAGTCATCCCGCGATCAAAGTAATATCGCCGATCCTGGATGTGCATTTGCATCCGCGATTCGGTCTACCTGGAACCTTGTAGCTGACTATGGCATATTGGGATCAACTATCTTAGCAGTCGTTACCCATGGTACCACTGATGTGCAACATGGTCACACAATCTACCATGATCGGACCATCACCTTCTACCCAGGTATTCCATTTTTTAACCCTCTCGCCTTCTCTTTCATTGTTGTACTAGTACTCTACTTATGTACTAGTAGGAGTTCTTTTTAACTTGGAGGACGCGTATAGCTAGCTAGGCCCTTGAAGACTTGAACCCACTAGCTGCCACCAATTTTGTTTTTCCATGTCTTACTATCTCATCCATGTAGCGAAGAGCGGCTATATATAATAAGTCGGTTATTTTACTTCCTCTATATCGGAGTAGTACTATTTGTTGCACAGTATTACTGACCGCCATATTTGAGCACAACATTATTATGCATGGGCCTTGACTATGTACGTCACCATGTGTCCAGATTTGAGATGCCGCGTGTACCAGATGAACGGCGCCGAGTTCGACCCCCGTGATGCTACGTGGGTGCCGAGGAACACTCTTGGAGAGCACTCGCTTTTCATTGGAGATAGCTACCCCATTGTGAAGCGGATGCCACCTTCCGTGCATGACACGGAAGGCCTGCCGTTCATGAAGCATGGTTGTGACTTCAGTGCGCACCGCCAGATGCACGACATGCTGGGACACGCTATCCCTGATTTATGCCGCTTCAGCTTCGATGAGTCTCCATTGTGTGGAACCGGACTAGAATGCTGCAACAATGATTCCCGTTGCCCACCTCTATGGATCATGCCATCCATGAAGAACACCTGGGACTGGAACCTGGACGAGGACATGTAGCCCATCTATAACGTGTAAGTGGATGTGACGCCCGAAGACTGACGTCCCAGAAGATTCCAGATGTTCCGGGTTCTCCACTGTGTTTCATTTGTGCTTGTGTTATTTATTTTGCATTGCATCATGTCATCATGCCTTCATGACTTTAATTCTGAAACTCAACCAAATAAGTCGTGTGGACCTTCGGTCCATTTAAATCGAGGGAAGGATGACTTCTCTTTATAACATATATATATCCTCCTAATATTTATGGAGCTATTATAAAAATATTCCATTGTTGGAAGCAACCATCACACACTTGCATAATATTCCCCATGTCTGTTTCACTCCAAGTTTTGACTCCCACAACCTTGCTTGATCACCTTCTTCTCCTTCTTCATTAGTCCATTTAAATTGTGGCATTCTATTTCCTGCACCAATTTAATGTTCATTCTTTTCCTATCAATTCTCAACTATGCCTTCAACATCCTTGCCAATTTTTAGTTCCTTTGGACTTGTTTTGGTTGGGTTCAAAAATGGCTCAAGTTTGAATTTAATTCAAACTTGAATTATTTTTATATCCTTAAAAATGTCCAAACTAGTTTGTTAAAATTGCGCATAAATCTCGGAGTTTAAGTATATTTTTACTTCCTCCGCTTTCTTCATATAACTCCCTGTCCTTTTTCCTTTTCATCATCGGGTATTTGATTTTGTAGTTTTTTTTTAATAAAAGGGAAAGGGCTCCCTGCAGCCTGCTTAAGGCCGCCTGCGGCCTGGCCTAAGAGGCCCATCTACTTCCCGTGGCCCACGGCCCAGCCGCCCCCAGCTTCTCTAACCCTAGGCCCGACCGAGCCTCTCCCTCACCCCTCGCTCCTCCCTCGTTCCCTCTGCCGCCGCCACACATCCCACATGCTCGCACGCATAGGGCCGCGCCTCAGCGCCGCTCCTCCCGATCCCCTCGTCCTTCAGCTTCCGCCGCCACGTTGGGCCTCGCCGGGCACCCAAGCAGAAGCAGCAGCCCCGTGCGCTGTCCGAGCTCCTCCTTCCCCGTTCCTCCTCCGGCCGACCCCTCTCGCAGCCTTCTCCTGCAGCCATGGCGCCCCGTTGGTTGGCGAGCCGCTGCTACCGCTGTCGCCCTTCCATCGCCTCCTCGACGTCCCTACCGCGGCCTCCTCCTCGTCGCCCCGCCTGGATGCTCACCGCCAACCTCCATCTCCGTCGCGTGGGCCTCGTCCAGCCTCGCCGTCACTGACCTCATTTCCGGCAGGAACGGGTCTGCCGTCGTGGTTCCCCGGCGCCCCGGACCTCCCCTTCTTCGCCAGTTCCCTGCTGCCGAGCCCCTGTCTAGGCCTCTTAACGCCGTCCCCGAGCTCCAGATCAGGATGGGCTCGATCCTGTACAGGAGCTGCTCCAACCTCCCTCGAAAATCCTCCTCGAGCTCCTTGCTTCCAGCCTCCAGGAGCTCCGCCTCCCTTGCTCAGTGCCAAGGACAACACCCGCCACTCCGTCCTGCTGCCTTTGTTGGTTTGTTCAGACCACAAGGACGCCAAGCCCTGCATCGACTCGTTGCTGCCCCTGCCTCCTCGCTGCCCGGCGAGCTTCGCCTGACCTCACCGTGGCCGTGACCGAGACCACCATCCCTCTGTTGCTGTTGTAGTTTCGCCAAGGACCTCGGAGGCGTCAAGTTCCTCACCGTGTACGTCTACGGCTCGTGTACCCCTACGTCAACGATGACTCGACAAGTACCCCGCCAGCAAGACCGACGCCCGAACGACTACACAAGACGATGCGCCAAGTTCAACTACGCCCGAAGGCATCATATCAAGTTCATCTTCGAAACGAGTACGACTACACTTGGTGGATGCGACAAGTACCTCTACCGTCGACCCCATGTACGACTACATGATGTGACGCGTGAAGTACCACTACGTCCGATGCCGTGACAAGTACCTCTACAGAAACATGAACATCTATGGAACGTGTACGACGAACGTCGCCGAAGAACCGTGTACCACTACCGTCGCCCCAAAGACGTTCGATTCGCCAAGTACCTCTACCGTCGACCCCTAACATCTTCGGAATCGTGAACGGCTACAAAACGTGTACCATGACCCGCGAGTACCACTACTTCCTCTACGACCTCGAACCGCCCCGAAATGAACGTTCTGAAGGTATAACCCTGAGATGATGACCCGTGGACTGCATGTGTTGTATGAGATGAATCGGATGTTTGCATCGTGTCCGTTGTGACCCTCGTTTGACCTGTCGTTGTCAAGTGGGAACCGGGTAACCGGGAGCACCCACCATCTTTGCTTTCACGCTAGCGCCAATCCTTCTTTTGCACCGGTCTCTCAACGAGTTACCGGAACCGATATGATGCCGTGGCATCATTTTGGTTATCGTCGCCGTGGCACCCATTCCCACCACGATGACAAATACTTCATATCTCTTCATGTTAACTTTTACTAAAAATTGCATAAAACTTGATCATGTCATCCGCATCATGTTAACAACATTAAAATGTGTGAATTGTTGTTTGCTTAAAATTGCTAAACATGCATATGGGGATTTTCTGGAATTGTTGTTGTAGTTTCCGGCCTCATTTAAACTTGTTGACTTGTGTTGTTTTGAGTGCTTCCTGCCTTGCCATGTTAGCATCATGTGTAGACTTGCCTTGCATCCTACTTGGTTGAGCATATTGTCATGTTGCTTGTGTTGTTTTTCTGTGCTTCCTACCTTTCCATGTATTGCTTCCTGTATAGACTTGTCTTGCATCATACCTTGCCATGTATTGCATCATATATAGACTTGTGTTGTTTTCCTGTGCTTCCTACCTTGCCATGTTTTGCTTCCTGTATAGACTTGTAGTGCATCCTATATAGAACTGTCTTGCATCATACTTGGTTGAGCATATTGTTGTGTCTCGTGTTGTGTGTTTACCGTATTGTTTGCTTCTTCTCGTTAGTGCTTGTCCCGTTGCGATCGTGATGATTCGTTCGACTTCTCGTTGTTCTTCTTCAAGGCTTCTTCTTCGTCCTCTTCATGGACCCGTTCTTCTTCCTTGCGGAATCCCAGGCAAGATGACCATACCCTTGGATACCTTTACTACCATTGCCATGCTTAGTTGTCTCGATGCTATCGTTATATGTTGCGCCACCCATCATTTATTGTTAGCCCCTGTCCTTGTTGCCATGAAACCTCTAACCTTTGACACCTTCCTAGCAAACCATTGTTTGGCTATGATACCCGCTTGCTCAGCCCCTCTTATAGCGTTGTTAGTTGCAGGTGAAGATGAAGATCGTTCCATGTTGGAACTTGTTGTTGGAATATCAAAATATCTATTATTATTATTAACACACCTATATACTGGGCATGGTTGGAAGGCTTGGCCTTTTGCTCGGTGTTTTGTTCCACTCATGCCACCTTAGGCGCCGATAAACCGGCATTATGTTCCTTGATTTTGCGTTCCTTACATGGTTGGGTATATGGGGACCCCTTGACACTTCATCTTTGAATAAAACTCCTCCAGCAAGGCCCAACATTGATTTTAATTTGCCTCATAATAACAACTTAATTAATTAATCAAAATAGCATAGGGGGTCGCGTCCCCAGGGATTCTTTCTACATAGCAGGGGGCCAGTGCTGATAGTGTTGGTCCCAAACGGGCAGGCTGCGGGACCACATCGGGGAAACTCGAGGTATCTGGCTCCTGTAGGATGTTCCATCCGGTTGTGGCCTGAGACGAGATACGCGCGGCTACTATCAGGGTGTCGGCACGCCGGGAGGTCTTGCTGGACTTGTTTTACCATTGTTGAAATGTCTTGTGCACCGGGATGCCGAGCCTGATCAGATTTCCCTAAGATAAGGGGCGACGATATTATATTTATCACTTTAGCTGATCGTGAGAGCTTGTGATGGGCTAAGTTGGGACACCCCTGCAGGGTTATGTTCTTTCGAAAGCCGTGCCAGCGGTTATGTGGCAGATTGGAAATTGTTAATGTCTCGTTGTAGAAAACTTGACACAGGATCCGAAGTAAAACACACAACTGCGTGAGTAACCGTGACTGTCTGTTTTCACTTTGAGAAGAGAACACGGTGGGGTTATGTTTGACTCGTAGGTAGTTCAGGATCTTTAGCGATCACTACTAGTTTGCGACCGTTTGCGTAGATGCTCATCTTATTCTTGTACTCATAAGTTAGCCACCATATTATGCTTAGCCGCTGCTGCAACCTCACCACTACCCTCTTCCATACCCATAAAGCTTTGCTAGCCTTGATACCCATGGTTATGCGATTGCTGAGTCCTCGTGGCGCACAGATATTAAAACAGCAGATGCAGGTTCAGCCGAGATTGACGCAGGAGATGGGTGAGAACTTCCGGGAGTTCCACGAAGAGCGTGGCCGTATGCTTGTGACGTTTTCGACGATCAGTAGTGGTTTCTACTAGGGGCGATCGGACCCTGTGGCTTTATGTATTTGGTATCTTTCTTTTGGATCTTCGCCCGTAGTCGGGTTGTGATGTTTTGGATGATGATTTGCTTATGTAATGTATTATGTGACGTGGCGAGTGTAAGCCAACTATCCTTTTGCAATTTCATCCCTATTTTTACATGAGTCGTGCAAAGATACCAAACTTGAGATCATTCCAGAATGGGCTTATACCTTTAAGTCGTGCCTCGACACGTAGGAGGTATAGTCCCATCCTGGGCATTACAGTAGAGTACGGTAAATTGTGAACGGTAGCGCTGTGAATATATGTAGACTAGTCGTGCACACATTTATCACATGAATTGGAGATGAACTTGTGTGGCATACTGGCATTTGTCCTTTATAATTTATTACTAGTAAATGTGTTATGTGTACGTGCAACTTGTGTGGTTGTTGCATGGGCTCCAACACGCTCTTTGAGAAAAAAAGGTGGCACAGCTTTGGATATACGTGACGTGGCTCCATCATACAATAGCATCGTTCGCTATAGTTGTTCTCCGTGTAGTACGCTCCTACTAGGACGACAACTCCTATAAAACCTTGCGCTTGGCTCTTTGCCTCTTCGGGAGGTTCAACAGTTCGTACTCGTGTGAACCTTGCACTTGGCTCTTCACCTCTTCGGAAGGTCCAACAATGATGATACTACAGTACACATTATGCTTCTGGTAATCTGACACCGATTGAACTTCTGCACGTCCACCGCGAGGGAGAGGGGGAGGGAGAGGGCGCTGTAGTCAAAACCCTTTCCTCGTCCTGCGAACCACCACGCGCGTGGGCGAGGGAGAGGCGTAGTAAGCAAGCTTCTCCTCGTTCGGCAAGTTGATGGGACACATCAAAGCAGTACTAGTACTAGTCCATACTGCGTCCTTTCCGGTTAATATGGCTTAATTTGAAACGAGAAAAATACACTGGCGGTCAACGTATGTAACAATATGCTCTTTACGGTCACTATATATAGTTTTGCAGTGATTATATGATCACTAGCTCATCGTAGAGCACCGTATTGCACCCTACTGACCGACCACATAGTCGACGTGGCACTTTCTTGACTGGTTAAATTGTCACCTGGTTTGTGGGTCCCACCTGTCAGTTAGCAGAACAAAGAAATCAGCTAAAAAACAAAGAGTGTTGTACATCTACACTTCCAATACATTTAGCCTTTAATCTAAATCGATATTGACTGACTAATGCACCAACTTGTGCTCTAGGTATAGGTTACATGTCTATCCTTAATTACAGCATGCAACGACCTTCTTTTAATCTTCTTCTCTCAATGGTCGCATGCACACATAAGTCTGCTACTTTTGGGCGTTAATTATGCCCTGGTCAATGTGTAAATCTCTGAATGTACAGTATTTCATGGACGTAGGGAGTAGGTTGAGCACTTGAGCGTGAGCGTGTGTGTTGCGTCGTTTGCTATGTGCCGCATGGGCGCGTGAGTGTTGCGTGTGTCCATGTGTATGTGTGAGTGTTGAATGTTGCATGCATGCATGCATGCATGCATGGGGCTTACTCCCTCCCATTGACATGTTCATATTTCAAGCTTCCTCTGTTCCCTCCATATGGTGATACTCCCTTTGTTCCCAAATACGGAGTAAAATCCTGCCTCTGTTCCCAAATACGGAGTAAAATCCTCCCTCTGTTCCCAAATATGGAGTATTTGTCTTTCTAGAGATTTCAACAAGTGACTACGTACGGAGAAAAATGAGTGAAGTGAGCGTAGAGGCACATGGATAATGTAGAAAGGAAGTCTTCGTGATCCATTATTCCCCATCTCGGTCAGAGAGAACTATTCAACTAGTCTTCGCAGTAAAGTGACAATACACGCTGCAGCAGATGGGACACTTAATTAATAAGCTGAACCAGCGTGTTGGCGTTACTAAATCAGCCTTACCCAGTACTGCCATCATGTTTGCCAGTAGAGCACGCTTCTGTCCTCCATTAACTGGCATATGGGCCCTCTTGTGGTAGACACATATGTCATCGGTGTAACTATTTACACTCCGAAGGACGGTATATCCTGGTAGTAGTAGTAGAATTGATATTTAATGCACTTTCTTCCCCGTCTTCCACTCTTCTTCCTGCTCTCTTCTTCTTCCTCCTCTCTTCCCCATCGTCGGCCGCACACCATTTCCCCCCGCTCTCTGCTCGCCCTCCCGCGCTATCTTCCTTGGTAGCTCGCGCGTACCATATCCCCCCGCTCACTGCTCGACCACACGAGGAGAAGCTTCTTCGCTCGCCCGCCCTTAATCCACTTCTCCGCTGGCTCGCAGGCACCACAAACCCCGATGGCATAACCGACTGACACGTAGAGCCGCGATTGGAATTCCCTCCCCGATGTTCTCTTGGAGCAGATCTGTAATCGTATGAACCTACTGTCACATCCCCAGCTTCACCTTGCTTTAGGATAGCACCTGTCTGTTGCATCATGTTTATCTTCAAAGGAAAACCTGAAATGGGGATGCTCAAACCCTAGCACTAAATGAATTTAACTAGGGTCAAATTAAAATACTTTTCAATGAACCCAAAATGCCCCTTGGAAAAGTTCATCATTTTTGGATTGATTAAAAACCCGTGCCAAAAATGTTGCACTTATTTCTAAGACCATTCTGGATTTTTGAATTAAATCATATCTTATTTGCATTTGGGCATTTAAATTTTATATATTATTTTAAATGCTCAAATTATCATAAACTAACATGTTTACTGTTGGATTTATTCCAAATAGTAGCCATGCTTGGTTTCATGATTTATGAAAATGTTCTGGCATTTTTATTAAATCAAAACAAAAGTAAAAAAAATAGAAAACAGAAACTAAATAGAAAACAGAGAAAGAGGAAGCCCACCTGAGCCACCTACCTGTGCGGCCAGCACTGTAGCGGCCCAGCCCACCACCGCCGTCGTCCTCCTGGCGCCAGTCGGCCAGGTGTGTGGCCGGCGCGCGCGCACGGCCGTGCCTCCACGCCACCTGCCTGCCTAGCCCTCCCCTCGCCAGCGCGACGTCGCGGATGACCACCCCACTGCCGTCCGGATCGATCTGACCCCTCACTCGCCCCCTTCCCCTCCTCTGTCTCTCTCCCCCGCGAGCGCCCGAACGTTGTCGTCGCCGCCGTCCTGAACCACCGCGGCCACCGTCCACCTCTCGCCCCTCCGGTGAGCCCCAGAGCTCCGCCTCGTCGCCCTATACCCCTCCGCCGAGCCACGCGGCACCACACGTCTCCGAACGCCATCTGCGCAGCCGTTCCCCTCGTCGGCCGCCGACGACCTCACCGTCGAATTCGCGGTGGCTGGTGCCTCCCCGAGCCCACTTCGACGACCTTTGCAACCGCCGTGAGCCCCTCTTGCTCCTCCCCCTATTCCTCTACTCATGCGCGTGTTGTAGCTCCAACCCCCATCATGCCCGAGAACCCCTCGCCGCCGGCAATGTCGCCGCCGTGGCTATAGCCACTGGAGCATCCACCTGAGTGCACCACCGAGCTCCCAATGTGTAATGCCCAGGATGGGACTATACCTCCTACGTGTCGAGGCACGACTTAAAGGTATAAGCCCATCCTAGAATGATCTCAAGTTTGGTATCTTTGCACAACTCATGTAAAAGAGGGATTAAATTGCAAAAGGAGATAGTTGGCTTACACTCGCCACTTCACACAATACATTACATAAGCAAAACATCATTCAAAACATCACAACCCGACTACGGGCGAAGATCAAAAGAAAGATACCAAAACAACATAAAGCCACAGGCCTAGATCGAATCCTAGTAGAAACCACTACTGATCATCGAAACGTCACAAGCATACGGCCAAACTCTCTTCATCGAGCTCCTGGAGAAGAACTGATCCATCTCCTGCATCATTCTCGGCTGAACCTGCACCTGGTGTTGTAGTATCTGTGAGCCACGAGGACTCAGCAATCCCATAACCATGGGTAACAAGACTGGCAAAGCTTTAAGGGTAGGAAGAGGTAAAGTGGTGAGGTTGCAGCAGCGGCTAAGCATAATATGGTGGCTAGCTTACGAGTACCAGAATAAGATGAGCTTCTACGCAAACGGTCGCAAAAGTAGTGATCGCTAAAGATCCTAACTACATACGAATCAAACATAACCCCACCGTGTTCTCTTCTCAAAGTGAAAAGAGACAGTCACGGTTACTCACACAGTTGTGTGTTTTACTTCGGATCATCTGTCAAGTTTTCTACAATCGGACATTAACAAATTCCAATCTGCCACATAACCGCGGGCACGGCTTTCGAAAGATCATAACCCTGCAGGGGTGTTCCAACTTAGCCCATCACAAGCTCTCACGATTAGCTGAAGTGATAAATATAATATCATCACCCCTTATCTTAGGGAAAATCCGATCAGGCTCGGCATCCCGGTAGCACAAGTCATTTCGACAATGGTAAAACAAGTCCAGCAAGACCTCCCGGTGTGTCGACACCCTGATAGTAGACGCGCCTATCTAGTCTCAGGACACGACCGGATGGGCAATTATACGGGAGCCAATCCTCGAGTTTCCCCATGGTGGCCCCGCATACTCCCCGTTTGGGACCAACACCATCAGCACTGGCCCCCCCCTGCTATGTAGAAAGAATCCTCGGGTAGCGCTAACTCCCTATGCAAATTTAATTAATTAATTAAGTTGTTATTATGAGCAAATTAAAACCAAAGTTGGGCCTTGCTGGAGGAGTTTTATTCAAAGTCGAACTGTCAAGGGGTCCCCATTTCACCCATCGTGTAAGGAACGCAAAATCAAGGAACATAATGCCGGTTTATCGGCGCCTAAGGTGGCATGAGTGGAACAAAACACCGAGCAAAAGGCCAAGCCTGCCACCCATGCCCAGTATATAGGTGTGTTAATAATAATTATAGATATTGTGATATATCCAACAACAAGTTCCCTCCTGGAACGAACTTCATCTTCACCTGCAACTAACAACGCTATAAGAGGGGCTGAGCAAGCGGGGCTGAGCAAGCGGGTAACATAGCCAAACAGTGGTTTTGCTAGGAAGGTGTCAAGGTTAGAGGTTTCATGGCAACAAGGAGAGGCTGACATAAAAGATGGGTAGCGCGACATGTAACGATAGCATCAAGACACTAAGCATGGCAATGGTAGTAAAGGTATCCAAGGGTATGATCATCTTGCCTGGGATTCCGCAAGGGAGAAGAACGGATCCATGAAGAAGACGGAGCAACAGTCGAGCGAATCCTCACAACTCCGGAACGAAACCGAAGCTAACAAGAGAAGCAACCGGAAAGAAAGAAACAACACGGTAAACACGCAATCATAAACATGGCATACGATGCACAAACAAGTATGATGCATGTCCGGTTTAAATATGCATGGCATGGCAAAGTGCACAAACAAGACTACAAGTTAAGTGGAGCTCAATATGCAACGAGTTGCATATTGACGAAACACCACATTGTAATTATTTAATTGACTCTTGTTTATTTACAAGGCAAGATTAAATGTTTTTTAACATGGCAAGAGGTGAAACATAATAAAACTACACTATTAAGACATTTTAACTGGGGCCGGAAAATAACAACAACATATCCGGAAAATCCCCATGAGCATGTTTAGTAATTATAAGCAAACAAAAATTAACATTATAATGTTGTTAAATGATGCGGATGACATGATCAAGTTTATGCAATTTTATTAGAAGGTTAACAAGAAGATGATATGAAGCATCGTCACCGTGGTGGAAGGAAAAGGGTGCCACGGCAACAATTCCGAAAATGATGCCACGACAACATATCGGTTCCGGTATCTCGTTGAGAGTCCGGTGCAAAAGGAAAGTTGGCGTGAGCAAGCCAAACGAGATGAAAGGTGGGGCGATCCCGTTACCGGGTTCCCACGAGTCGGTGACGAGGCAACCGAGGAACATGACAAAAGGAAGAAACGGCACGGAGCACACACGGGAAACATTTCATACTACACAACAAGCATGCATTCCACGGGTCATCCACGGGGTCGTCTCGTTATACCTTTGAAGCGTGCGTTTCGGGGCGGTTCGAGACGTAGAGGAAGAAGGAGTTCACGTTCGGAGAGGAAGTAGCCGCTCCGTAGAGGGAAGTAGTTGTACTCGCGGTCTTCGGCGACGGTAGACGTTCGGGCGTCGAGGTACTTGGTCGTGGTACTTGGCATCGGTAGATGTACTCGTTCCGTTCGGTCTTGCCGGTCTCGTCTCGAGTCGTAGTTGTACATGTCGTCGAGGTACTTGTTACATCGCGATCGTAGGGGTACTTGACATATCGCCGTGTAGTCGAACTTGACGGTCGTCGGCGACTCGAAGGGGTACACGGGTCATCTGTCAAAACAGCAGCACGACAACACAACAAAACACAGGACACTGCAGCACGGGGGCGACGAGACCAAGGCAGCGGCTGCACGGGACGGGCAGAGGTGTGGCGCTGGAGAAGGGAGCGCTGGGCTCTGGAGAGGCGCGGAGCGCTCTTGGCCGCGCGACAAAGGAGCGGTGGCTGGAGGCCCGAGGCGCGGCGGCCTAGGCGCTGCGGACGAGAACGGGCACGGCGGCCGGTCGGGGTGCTGGGGATGGAGGCGAGGAGGCGAGGCCTAGGCCGCTTCTGGCCGAGGGAGGACGACGGCGGGCAGAGGAGGAGCCGCGGTCGCGGCTCTGTTGGAGGCCGACGGCGGGCAACGCGGGCTCCAAGGCGCTCCTGGCCGACGAGGCCTTGGCCTGAGGTCCGTGTTGCGGGGAGATGAGGCCTGCGTGGGGGTGGCTGCAGCCTCGGTCGACAGGAGGCCGGAGGGAGCGGGCGCCACGGCGAGGCGAGGTGAGAGCCCCTGGCCCGGGCTGCTCGAGGGATTCGGCTCGCTCGGCGAGGTGCAGGGAATCGGGGGTTGGGGATCGAAGGCAGAGGGGAACGAGGGACTTGGGGGTCGGGCTCGGGATAGAGAGTGAGGGAGTGGAGATCGAAGGCTGGGGGTTTGGGCGCTCGAGGGAGAACGCGAGAGGCAGAGGGACTCGAGGGACGAGGCTGAATGCGGCGGCGGCGCTGAGGAATCCAGAGGGAGGAGCGATGCTAGCTAGGGTTAGGAGGGATGTTGGGCCAGGGAGGAGAAGTGGGCCGGCTTTGAGCGAAGACCTGGGCCGCAGGGAGGCCTAGAGGCCAGGAAGAAGAAGTTTGGGCCTCTCCCTTCTCAGGATTTTGCAGAAACCAAAAAAATAAGAGAAGAGAATAAAATGAGGAGGGGGGTTAGGGCAAAAGTTAGCACATGGGAGTATTTTTCTCGGACAGCATAAAAAGAGCACGGTCCGAGAAAAATAGAAAAGGCGTGATTGGAAAATAATTCAAACATATGTGAATTTAATTCAAATAGTTTTGAACTAAGACTTGATTATTGAAGTGTCCAAAAATGTTCGAATTTTCGGAGGAACCTCGATAAATAGGAAAACAATTATAGGGAGGGTTTTGACGGTCAAACTTGAATCAAAAGATGTCTGGAGAATAAATGCAAGTGTGTTGGGTTATTCCGAAGCACAAGGAATATTTTAATATAGCTCCCTAAAATATTGAGAGACTTTTATATGTTATAAAGAGAAGTCATCCTTCCCTCGATTTAAATGGACCGAAGGTCCACACGATTTATTTAGGTTGAGATGCAAAAATAAATATGACATGATGGCATGATGACATGATGCAATGCAAAAATAAATAACACAAGCCAAATAAAACACACGGGAGACCCGGAACATCTGGAATCTTCTGGAATCTTCTGGGACGTCGGTCTCGGGCGTCACAACTCTCCCACACTAACAGAGGATCTCGACCCGAGATCCTGGAGATAGCACCGGATAAAAACAGAAGAGGAAGGGGTAAAACAAAGTTGCTTCTTGACAGGCGAGTGAAACCAGGAACCTTGAGAGGTTGAACAATCTTGAAAGAAAGAATACAACGGAGATGAACGAAGTTAAGAGCACTCCGGTAAAAGGAGGAACAAGGAACATAACGAGAACCTTGTAGGTTGAAAGACATGAAACAAGAGCTCACGGACGGAAAGAATATGAAACCGCAATGGTATGGCCAAGGAATAAGAATGACAGAATTTGGACAGCACTCCGTCTGAAAATCGAAGGAATTGAACAAGAACTTGAGGAGATGGGAAGATACTTGATGAAAACAACAACATATTGTCTCCGAAACAATTAAAAGAATGGCACAAGGTTAAGAAGGATTCAGACAGCACTCCGGTTAAAAAGATAGGCAAAAACTAGATAAGATGACGGAACTTGAATGAAGAATACAACACTCCGGTTAAATAGACAAGCAAATGAAGAATATGATCTGTATAAAAAGGAGATGATGGTTTGGAGAGAGCAACATCACAATGCCTTCGGAATGAAAGAATAGCACATAAATCAACGAAAGAAATGAATGGAGAAGAAAAAATGATAACTTCTCCCACGAAAGCATTTGAAAGAGCATCCTTACGAAGAAGGGTTGAATGGAGTTGTTGGAAAAAAACAACAACGAAAACGAATAAGCTTGATGTGGGCTTATGGAAAACATCTCAAAATTAAGAGGTGACAACCAGCCACTAACGAAAACATTTGCTTGGATTGAGATCAACAAGGAGACGAAAGAGTTAATTCACGGAGAGGATAAATGAAGAACTTGGGTCATTTATAAGCACCATAATAGCAACAATTCTCAAGGAAAGCTTTTAGGTGAAATATAACCCAAGATAACTCCAACGAATAATTAAAGGGTTGCAAAGATCTCCAGAACAAAGAAAAAAATGGGTTTAAATATCTCATTCCTGACAACTCGTGAATCATGAAACATGAAGGAATTGACAAGAATGACATACCACCACCTCAAAAGATAAGGTAGAACGGATTGCAATTGGAATGCATGATGAAGAATGCTTAAGCTCCAACAAGAATCTTGATGAAGACATCGAGGATGAATTAAAACATGATGAACCACCATGAAAACTCCGGTATGAAAGCATGAGAAGTGAAAGATGAAAAGAATAAGATTCAAGGCCTGCGATGAAATAGATGGAGCTTTGAAATGATATAATTGAAATAACATGGAGCTCCGGAAAAACAAGATGAAGAAATTTAGACCCAAGGATATGATATGATGAACAAGCTCCAGAAAACAGAGAATAATCACTTTGAAGGAATAAGAATAAGAATTATGTCATGCATCTCCTTCACCAATTTAAATTGATGACAACCAAAGGATTTGGCATACTACTTATTCTCGTTGCAAAGAATTAAAGAGAGATCTAGCACAAGCTTGAGAAAAGTCTTCAACGACCCACCGGTAGGATTATGAAAAGAACAAACGGATTGAAACGATAACATTGGAAGAGTAATCCTGAAGAACCACCGTGAAAAAAAAATGGAGACGAACGAAGAGGCATCAATGAAGAATATTTGGAGAACGAAGTTGAAAACTGAGAACGAATAATCTTCTGAAATGATGGCCTTCGGAGGATCACAAAGAAAAGAATTCATGAAATGCTTCGGATGGGTATAAAAAAGAATTCCTCACAATTTGAACAATAATGAGGATGGCAAGAAGCTAGACCCACGAATCTTCAAGAAGACGGGTCAAGATTTAAGAGAAACACTTCTCCGGTCTGCAAATCTGAGAGGACGATGAGAAATGCCATAAGAATTGTTGAGCACTCCGGAATGAAGAATTAAAGGTTGAACCAATGATGAACAAGAATTGAAAGCGATCTTGGAGAAGGCATGTGACTGATGGGAATCATACATACGACACACTTTGAGAAGAATTTCAAAATAACTCCGGAAAATAATTAGAAGAGTCAGGTAAGATCCTGGGAAAAGACCTGTGGGTTATGGCCCACTAAAGAAAATCACCGTTGAAAAAGATTGCTGAAGAGATAATGCACCGGTTGAATTAACTGGCTTGAATAAGATAACAATCTCAAAATAGCTTGAACGGATTAAGAATGGAATTATGAATCTTCAGCACTCCGGATATGAATAACAAGAGGAGAAAGATTAATTGGTGCACCGGAATAAGAAAGCATTGTGAAATGAGGAGAAGGATAAGATCAACACCGAAATCTTGAATTACATCCACCGGCAGAATTATTGGAATTAAGAATGATGAACTTGAAGCTCTTGAGCATCTTCACGATAATCACCGGATAAGAACATTGAAGGAAATGAATGAAGAAATATCACATGAATAAATGGATACTTCATTAAGAACTCCAGCTCCATAAAGAAAAGGGAGGGAGGGTGGGGAAAACAAAGACAACTTTGGATGAATGAAACAGACAAATCGTCAGATTTTTCAACGGCGTCTGTATGGAATAACTTGAAGAGAAGGCACACCAGTTGAAAAGAATTTAACATGGAGATCTTGATGGTCAAGAAGGATTAGCACTCCCATAGAAATATGAGAACACCGCTTAGGAAAGGTATGAATCAACATTTGACATCGAAGCAACTCGAATACCAGAATCAAAACAAAACAAAGGATATATATGATTATGAAGAAGATTATGTTGCAACATATCTATCCGAACAGAGAATTGAACGAATGAATTCCGCAGGTACATCAGCTTGACGAGAAGCCACTTGGGAGAAGAAGAAAAAATAAATAAATAAAAAGGAACAAGGAACAGATAGAACAAATACAAGATAGAAGCTTCGTTCCGACATATTCGTGCTGAAAGCTCATGGAACGTGTTACAAAAGGGTTTTGCAATCCCCGGATCAGCATAGCCAAGGACCCTTTAAGATGCAATTCCCGATCAGAACAAGTCCATAAAACCACTTCACTCAATGTAGAACCCCGAACTTCATATCGTGCATCCGTTGGAAGAATGCCTAGAACTACTGGATGAACCCACCTATTAATTTCCGAAAGTTCCCAGTTATGCAATCAGGTGTTGGGGATACAGGGGAAGCATCGCGCAATCAACTCTAAACCTACATCCAGCTGTATCCATCCTTCAACACATAACCAGTTGTTCTCGGAAATCGTTTACCTCGGACCTTCGAAACGCATCCACTATACAAGCTATGGCAATACTCCTGAACTACCTCCCCAGTACTGGGTGATATCGGGGTTATCTTGCCACTAACCGCATAGGAGAGTTTTCGATGTCGGCCGTCTTAAGTATCCTAGTACTGCCGCGATGGATTTGTGACGACAACACCTCGGAGCTCAACTCCCCGGGACACTGCCACAACCCCTAATGACAGGAGGCATCGAGAACAATGTTCTCGTCATAAAGACATCGGAACAATCCAAACAATACTCACGAGATCCTAAAAAAAATTTGGTGCAATTTTTGAAAGTAGAAGAGGCAAGAGTAATCGTCAAGAGTCCTCACCAGAGAGAAAAGAGATGAGGAGCAAAAGAATTCCTACTCTCCGATATAAATATAGGACTCAAAATATTTTCAGTGTGTGCCTAGACTCAACCGTCAATGATTCGATCAATCAGTGGGGGCTTCTAGGTCGGAGAAGGCTCTGAATACCAACTTGTAATGCCCAGGATGGGACTATACCTCCTATGTGTCGAGGCACGACTTAAAGGTATAAGCCCATCCTAGAATGATCTCAAGTTTGGTATCTTTGCACAACTCATGTAAAAGAGGGATTAAATTGCAAAAGGAGATAGTTGGCTTACACTCGCCACTTCACACAATACATTACATAAGCAAAACATCATTCAAAACATCACATCCCGACAACGGGCGAAGATCAAAAGAAAGATACCAAAACAACATAAAGCCACAGGCCTAGATCGAATCCTAGTAGAAACCACTACTGATCGTCGAAACGTCACAAGCATACGGCCAAACTCTCTTCATCGAGCTCCTGGAGAAGAACTGATCCATCTCCTGCATCATTCTCGGCTGAACCTGCATCTGGTGTTGTAGTATCTGTGAGCCACGAGGACTCAGCAATCCCATAACCATGGGTAACAAGACTAGCAAAGATTTAAGGGTAGGAAGAGGTAAAGTGGTGAGGTTGCAGCAGCGGCTAAGCATAATCTGGTGGCTAGCTTACGAGTACCAGAATAAGATGAGCTTCTACGCAAACGGTCGCAAAAGTAGTGATCGCTAAAGATCCTAACTACATACGAATCAAACATAACCCCACCGTGTTCTCTTCTCAAAGTGAAAAGAGACAGTCACGGTTACTCACACAGTTGTGTGTTTTACTTCGGATCATCTGTCAAGTTTTCTACAATCGGACATTAACAAATTCCAATCTGCCACATAACCGCGGGCACGGCTTTTGAAAGATCATATCCCTGCAGGGGTGTTCCAACTTAGCCCATCACAAGCTCTCACGATTAGCTGAAGTGATAAATATAATATCATCACCCCTTATCTTAGGGAAAATCCGATCAGGCTCGGCATCCCGGTAGCACAAGTCATTTCGACAATGGTAAAACAAGTCCAGCAAGATCTCCCGGTGTGTCGACACCCTGATAGTAGACGCGCCTATCTAGTCTCAGGACACGACCGGATGGGCGATTATACGGGAGCCAATCCTCGAGTTTCCCCGTGGTGGCCCCGCATACTCCCCATTTGGGACCAACACCATCAGCACTGGCCCCCCCTGCTATGTAGAAAGAATCCTCGGGTAGCGCTAACTCCCTATGTGAATTTAATTAATTAATTAAGTTGTTATTATGAGCAAATTAAAACCAAAGTTGGGCCTTGCTGGAGGAGTTTTATTCAAAGTCGAACTGTCAAGGGGTCCCCATTTCACCCATCGTGTAAGGAACGCAAAATCAAGGAACATAATGCCGGTTTATCGGCGCCTAAGGTGGCATGAGTGGAACAAAACACCGAGCAAAAGGCAAAGCCTTCCACCCATGCCCAGTATATAGGTGTGTTAATAATAATTATAGATATTGTGATATATCCAACAACAAGTTCCCTCCTGGAACGAACTTCATCTTCACCTGCAACTAACAACGCTATAAGAGGGGCTGAGCAAGCGGGGCTGAGCAAGCGGGTAACATAGCCAAACAGTGGTTTTGCTAGGAAGGTGTCAAGGTTAGAGGTTTCATGGCAACAAGGAGAGGCTGACATAAAAGATGGGTAGCGCGACATGTAACGATAGCATCGAGACACTAAGCATGGCAATGGTAGTAAAGGTATCCAAGGGTATGATCATCTTGCCTGGGATTCCGCAAGGGAGAAGAACGGATCCATGAAGAAGACGGAGCAACAGTCGAGCGAATCCTCACAACTCCGGAACGAAACTGAAGCTAACAAGAGAAGCAACCGGAAAGAAAGAAACAACACGGTAAACACGCAATCATAAACATGGCATACGATGCACAAACAAGTATGATGCATGTCCGGTTTAAATATGCATGGCATGGCAAAGTGCACAAACAAGACTACAAGTTAAGTGGAGCTCAATATGCAACGATTTGCATATTGACGAAACACCACATTATAATTATTTAATTGACTCTTTTTTATTTACAAGGCAAGATTAAATGTTTTTTAGCATGGCAAGAGGTGAAACATAATAAAACTACACTATTAAGACATTTTAACTGGGGCCGGAAAATAACAACAACATATCCGGAAAATCCCCATGAGCATGTTTAGTAATTATAAGCAAACAACAATTAAAATTATAATGTTGTTAAATGATGCGGATGACATGATCAAGTTTATGCAATTTTATTAGAAGGTTAACAAGAAGATGATATGAAGCATCATCACCGTGGTGGAAGGAAAAGGGTGCCACGGCAACAATTCCGAAAATGATGCCACGGCAACATATCGGTTCCGGTATCTCGCTGAGAGTCCGGTGCAAAAGGAAAGTTGGCGTGAGCGAGCCAAACGAGATGAAAGGTGGGGCGATCCCGTTACCGGGTTCCCACGATTCGGTGACGAGGCAACCGAGGAACATGACAAAAGGACGAAACGGCACGGAGCACACACGGGAAACATTTCATACTACACAAGAAGCATGCATTCCACGGGTCATCCACGGGGTCATCTCGTTATACCTTTGAAGCGTGTGTTTCGGGGCGGTTCGAGACGTAGAGGAAGAAGGCATTCACGTTTGGAGAGGAAGTAGCCGTTCCGTAGAGGGAAGTAGCTGTACTCGCGGTCTTCGGCGACGGTAGACGTTCGGGCGTCGAGGTACTTGGTCGTGGTACTTGGCATCGGTAGATGTACTCGTTCCGTTCGGTCTTGCCGGTCTCGTCTCGAGTCATAGTTGTACATGTCGTCGAGGTACTTGTTACATCGCGATCGTAGGGGTACTTGACATATCGCCGTGTAGTCGAACTTGACGGTCGTTGGCGACTCGAAGGGGTACACGGGTCATCTGTCAAAACAGCAGCACGGCAACACAACAAAACACATGACACTGCAGCACGGGGGCGACGAGACCATGGCAGCGGCTGCACGAGACGGGCAGAGGTGCGGCGCTGGAGAAGGGAGCGCTGGGCTCTGGAGAGGCGCGGAGCGCTCGTGGCCGCGCGACGAAGGAGCGGTGGCTGGAGGCCCGAGGCGCGGCGGCCTAGGCGCTGCGGACGAGAACGGGCACGGCGGCCGGTCGGGGTGCTGGGGATGGAGGCGAGGAGGCGAGGCCTAGGCCGCTTCTGGCCGAGGGAGGACGACGGCGGGCAGAGGAGGAGCCGCGGTCGCGGCTCTGTTGGAGGCCGACGGTGGGCAACGCGGGCGCCAAGGCGCTCCTGGCCGACGAGGCCTTGGCCAGAGGGCCGTGCTGCGGGGAGATGAGGCCTGCACGGGGGAGGCCGCAGCCTCGGTCGACAGGAGGCCGGAGGGAGCGGGCGCCACGGCGAGGCGAGGTGAGAGCCCCTGGCCCGGGCTGCTCGAGGGATTCGGCTCGCTCGGTGAGGCGTAGGGAATCGGGGGTTGGGGATCGAAGGCAGAGGGGAACGAGGGACTTGGGGGTCGGGCTCGGGATAGAGAGCGAGGGAGTGGAGATCGAAGGCTGGGGGTTTGGGCGCTCGAGGGAGAACGCGAGAGGCAGAGGGACTCGAGGGACGAGGCTGAATGCG
Organism: Secale cereale; assembly: GCA_902687465.1. Lineage (NCBI taxonomy): Eukaryota > Viridiplantae > Streptophyta > Magnoliopsida > Poales > Poaceae > Secale > Secale cereale. The sequence continues at coordinate 597,016,672 of LR738711.1, read as the reverse complement.
GCGGCGGCGCTGAGGAATCCAGAGGGAGGAGCGATGCCAGCTAGGGTTAGGAGGGATGTTGGGCCAGGGAGGAGAAGTGGGCCGGCTTTGAGGGAAGACCTGGGCCGCAGGGAGGCCTAGAGGCCAGGAAGAAGAAGTTTGGGCCTCTCCCTTCTCAGGATTTTGCAGAAACCAAAAAAATAAGAGAAGAGAATAAAATGAGGAGGGGGGTTAGGGCAAAAGTTAGCACATGGGAGTATTTTTCTCGGACAGCATAAAAAGAGCACGGTCCGAGAAAAATAGAAAAGGCGTGATTGGAAAATAATTCAAACATATTTGAATTTAATTCAAATAGTTTTGAACTAAGACTTGATTATTGAAGTGTCCAAAAATGTTCGAATTTTCGGAGGAACCTCATAAATAGGAAAAGAATTATAGGGAGGGTTTTGACGGTGAAACTTGAATCAAAAGATGTCTGGAGAATAAATGCAAGTGTGTTGGGTTATTCCGAAGCACAAGGAATATTTTAATATAGCTCCCTAAAATATTGAGAGACTTTTATATGTTATAAAGAGAAGTCATCCTTCCCTCGATTTAAATGGACCGAAGGTCCACACGATTTATTTAGGTTGAGATGCAAAAATAAATATGACATGATGGCATGATGACATGATGCAATGCAAAAATAAATAACACAAGCAAAATAAAACACACGGGAGACCCGGAACATCTGGAATCTTCTGGAATCATCTGGGACGTCGGTCTCGGGCGTCACACAATGACCTCACGAACACGTAGCAGCCATCAGCTCACCTCCCCGTGCCCCGCAGCGCCTAACTCGACGGAGCCCGAACTCCGGCGCCGCTGCGAGCTCGTTTCCGACGAGCTCCGGCCACCCCAGCTCCTCCCACTTGCGGGGATGGATGCGGGAGAGCACGGGCTCCCTCCTGGTGCCCTCAGCGTGCTCAGCCGCAGCCTGCAGCGCCGCGCCCGCGCAAGCCCGACCGCTGCCGCCGCTGGACCTCGTCGCCGGCCACTTTTCCCGCCACCCCAGGGCCAACTACCGCCACCACTCGACGCGGAAGAGTGCCCGAGTCACATTGATGCCTTCCGCCGACTGTTTGGTCATCGTCGGAGGATTTCCGAGCACTGCCGCCGCGTTTGGCCTCGCCGGCGTCGAGCCGCCTGTAGGTTTGACCCCTTTGACCACGGCTGGACCCCCCCTGTGTCCATGACATGTGGGGCCGGCCGTTGTTTAGTTGTAGTTTAGGTTTTAATTAAGTACTAATCACTGTGCTTAGCTCTATGAGTCACTGACACGTGGGGCCAACCCTTGTTAAATTAGTTTAGTTAAAACTAAACTTAATTAGGCCCTAAGAGACTGACATGTGGGCCCAGGACCCGCCAACAGTTTAGTTAGTGTTAGTTTAAAAACTAACTAACCCTGTTAGCTAGTGGGTCACTGACCAGTGGGCCCCACTGGTCAGGTTTGACCCAGGGCAGTCCTTTGACCCTACTGACGTCATTCTTACTCAATGCTGACGCAGTATCTAATTTCTGGAATTTTAAATAAATAATAAATGATTTATTTATTTCAGAAAATATCCAAAACTTGTAAAAATCATATAAAATCAACCGTAGCTCAGATGAAAATAATTTATATATGAAAAATGATCAGAAAAATCCAAGGAATCTGTTTATGGCATTTTCATGAATGTTTGAAGAAGTTAAACATGCTGATCAGGTCAAATCAATTAAATGGCATTTAAATAATCACATATGGAGTTTGAATTTGAACCTCTGGTTCAAACCAACTTCATTTAATTGTGTTGCTAGTTGCACTAGCTCAATCAACAGCATATTGCCATATCATGATCATGCATCATATTGTCGCATTGCATTGATTGTGTTCTCTCTTGTTTGCCGGTGCTTGTCCCCCCTTCAATAGACGTGTTCCGACGATGTGATCGATGACACCGATGAAGACTCAATGTTATCTTCAGGAGTGCCAGGCAAGCAAACCCCATTGAGCATTCCGATACAATCCCACTCTCTCGCTCTTGCTCTCTTTTACTGCACTAGGACAACAACGCTTCAATTGTTACCTGCTATGGTAGTTGAACCCCTTTCCACTGCATGACCCGTCATTGCCACAGTAAATAGTTGAAACCCACTAGTATGAGTAGGAGTTGTTTGAGCCATGTTGTGCCTACTCATTGATGCTTTTTGGTTATGCCTGCTATTGCTTAGAGTTGTGTCAGGTCTGATTCATCGGGGATGAATTGGAATGTGATGAACATGTCCTACTGTGTGTGAGCTAAGTGTGTGAACACGATTTGGTAAAGGTAGCGATGAGAGGCCATGTAGGAGTACATGGTGGGTTGTCTCATTGCAGCCGTCCTCAGGAACTGAGTTCTGTGTTGGTTGATCCATGACCAGTTACTACCATGCATTGGGCCCGAAACCAATGGACCCTCTCGACTTATTAATCAACATGATCTCTGTCCAGGAGTTGCAACTAGTTTCTAGTGTTTGTAGTTTACTGGAGGTCGTGCGCAGCGCTGACCCTCGGGGTGGGCTGTGGCGCGGCAGGTACGTGGCACGGTGTACCGATTGCCCGTTTGGTGATGCGGGAACCCTGTACACATCATTTGGGGCCGTGAGCGACACCCCGGCCGGATCTCCCCACGGATGGAACCCAAATAGGCGATAAACCTGGACGAGAGACTTGTGTGGTTAGTCAGGTCATGGCCGACACCCTCGCTGGGCCTCCGCTTGAAGGTTGCCGAGTACATGTCGTGTAAACGACGGTAAGTGGTGAGAGCGTGTGTGAAGAAGTACACCCCTGCAGGTTTATATATGATCTATTCGAATAGCCGTGTCCGTGGAAATGGACTTCTGGGTTACCTATTACAGTTCATAGACAAGTGAAAGTGGATACTCTAAAACGCGCAAGATAAGCGTGAGTGCTATGGATGGCCTTCTCGTAGGGAGACGAGAGCGGATCCATAGTGGTGTATTGATTGGTGAATATGTGGACTCGTGTGCGCCACCTCAAAGAGTTACTTGTAGTCGTAGTTTAGGATAGCCACCGAGTCAAAGCTGGCTTGCTGCATTCAAACTCCACCACCCCTTTGTTGATACCGATGCATATGTAGTTAGTTCTGATGTAAATCTTGCTGAGTACCTTTGTACTCACGTTTGCTTAATTTATGTTTTTGCAGAGAAACTTCAGTCACGCTAGTGGTTCCGCGTGCACTTCGACGTTTAGCTTGTTACCTCATCTATGATCTTGTACCTTGGAAGGGTCTGGTAGATAGTCAGGCTTCTCAGCCTTTTTCATTTGTAGTTGTCTGTACCTAGACATGTTATGCTTCCGTTGCCTGTATGCTCTGTGTGTTGGGTCATGTGACCTCTGTCTGTAATAATGCTATGATGGCTCTTCTGGGCCTTATCTATATGAGTTGTTGAGTTAGGTTGTGATGCCATGTTGATGTGTGGGATCCGACACCTAGTTGTTTACCTTTGGTAGCCTATCTTACAGGGAAATGTCTCCTAGTGCTTCCACCGAGCCTTGGTAGCTCGCTACTGCTCCGGAACACTTAGGCTGGCCGGCATGTGTCCTTCTTCGTTCCTATGTCTGTCCCTTAGGGGAAATGTCACACGTTGTTCCTTTAAGTCCTTGTAGCTTGCTACGACTTGGGTTCATACGTTGATGACCGACACGTTCGTTGCTGGGTCATGTATGCCTGTCCCTGTAATTTAGTGCCACTTTTGGTTTATAACTGGTCATGTCGGCCCGGGTTCTCTGTCATATGGATGCTAGCGACACTATCATATACGTGTGCCAAAATGCGCAAACGGTCCCGGGCCAGGTAAGGTGGCACCCATGGGGATACCGTGCGTGAGGCCGCAAAATGATATGATGTGTTACAGGCTAGACCTGTGTGACTTAGGATCGGGGTCCTGACAGCTTTGGTATCAGAGCCTGACTGCCTGTAGGATTAGCAAGCCAGACTGGTCGAAGTTGTGTTTAGAAACTCTTTAGTTAGGTAAGGGAATTGTTTGTGGAAGGGAACGTAAGGCTCTTTTTACTCCTTTACCCCATGACCTTCTGATCTGAGTCACCTTCTTCTTTCTACGGGGATTAAGAACTAGGATTCTCACTCTATTTATCAGGATCACGTTATTGTGGATTCAACTCTCAGTTCAGTTTACTCTACTACTGTGTGTTCAATTGTTGGTCTCAGAACCTTGACAAGATAATGTTAAGTGGTTATGCTACCCTTTTTCTTGGATCTCAAAAGTATTTTCGAGCATTTGCAGCCGTTATGCTGTCCGAGTCATCCCAGGTCTCTAAACAATCTGATGCATTTGCAAATCATTCCGACCTGTTCTTAATGTCCTTTTAGGCCAGATTAACCACACTAGACGGTGAGCTGTGGTACTCTGTTACCTCGACACATATGTTGGAGTTATTATTATGGCCCTAAGTATCTTAGAAGATCACCCAGTAATGCAGCAATACTTTGTATCCTCAGCGTGATGGTTCTGGCCGTCATTCTCAAAAGCATCCCGTGGTGCCATTTAGTTAGTAGGCATTATATTTCTGGGTTCTTGAACCCTAGATTCATTCTACTTACTTCATGTTGATAGTATTTGCTCGTTCCTTTAGGTTATTAGTAACCTTGTGATAGTCCTCGAGGTCTGTGGTATATCCTTCTTCCAAATACCATGAACCATCCTTGGCAGAAGTTCTTCTGAACCAAAAGATCACGACCCGAGTGCTCTTGAGTAGTACTCCATTCATATTGTGACTCTGCCAATTCTACTTTCTGCATGGGTTATCCGGAAGAAATATGTTGAACTCATTCGACATGTTAATATATGCATCCACATCTCAGAAGTTATATGTTCCTTGAGTTGTCTCCTTTTAGTTGTATTATGACCCTCGTCCATCAGTTGATAGTCAGGAGTAGTCGTGCACTTGTGTTCATTGATGCCTTTTACTCTTGAGGTTTGTCAAGCCATTCTATTCTGGAATGACTAGGAGAAACAAACTCCAGTACCTTATCCATATCTAGGATTGGGTCAAAGAAGTTGTACTTTGCAGATGAAGAATGCTAATGCAGCTTCTAAACTGTTCTATCCTGGAGTATTACCAACTTTATGTCAAGAATGTCATGAGAATTGCACAACCTTCTATGAACTCTTGATACAGTGATACTTCTCGCCATTATCGATCATTCCTCGGTCTCCGTGTTATCGTAGCCAGAATACCGACAAGTGAATTGTGATGTGTGAAATCAATACCCCTAGCAATCTCGTTGCTTGGCGGTTAAAGGACAACAATTTCATTCTTAGTGTGTTGGTTACTAATTACCATTCTAAGATTGACCGTGCTACCTAGTCCATTCTTCTGGTGCACTCTTCGATCAATGAGTTAGGATTGTGTCAATCCCTCGCTCATTTGATCATATCGTCTTGCCCTGAAAAGCAAGATTGATCTCGAGCTTAGTAACGTATCGGTGGTCCGTGATTTCCGAACATCTTCTCGGAAGTATTACCAGGTTGTTCCCTGACCGCTATGTTGAGTTCGTGATCAAGTTGGTTTCTTATAAACCACCCCTTCTCCAAGAATCTGTGTTGGATACCCTGAACTGGTTGGTTAAGCAAAAAAAACAATAACTTGGAGAGTTGGAAGATAAAAGCTTGCCAGCTTAGTTCATCTCAAGAGGTATGTTTGCGTGTGTTGAAGATAGATGACATCTTCATCAATTGGTCCCTGTGATCAGTTGTTGGACCTATTGTCATATCAAAACTTTGATTTGAGTATGGGCTATCATCAAATCAAACCAGAACCAACGATGTTCATAATATTGTTTTACTCGTGGTTGATCCCTCGAGCATACACCATTACATCTATTGGTCTGACCAATACTATCACTTGTTCACATAATTATGGAATTCCATCTCCATGGAAACCTGGATGAATTGTTGTTGAGCCCATCAGCAATACTGCTACCTTCCCCATGATTTTGTAGGACATTAAGCTAGTGTTGGAAACTTTGTAAGCGTTGCCTTCGTGTTCCGTTCATGAGGTATATGTTGGATGAGAGAAGAAACTTTCCCTAATTCATGTGCATTAGGTGCACGTTGCTGCCATGGGTTCGAGAAAGTTAGTTTTGCTTTCTTTGGAATCATCCCAAGTCAGTCATGCATACGTGCGAAGTATTCCATGGTCTGATAGACTGATCATCTTCATTCCATATGTATCCCTAGCACACCAAGCCACTGATTGATTTGTTCAAGGAGAAGAAGTTTCTTCTTAAGAGCTAGGCTTATGCAAGGACTTCAATATCCTCGTTGATGGTTCCCCAACCTGAACTTGGTAGTGTTTCATTGTAGGACTACTACGTGGCCATGCTTGTCCTGGACAACGTGTTCACATGTACGTAGCAGAACCAGCTCATGTTTTGGAGCTTGCTATCGTAGTTCATTCCCGAGAATCTCGCCACGCCGTCTCGTCAATTTGTGTTGCAAACTTTTATTTTTTTTCTTCCTGGACTCGATGAGTCTGGAATATCCTGACACCAACCAGAACTGAATCTCAGGCAGATATGATGGTTGGAGCATTTTCCAAGAACTATAATATTGGTCTCTCGATAACCGGTAAAGTGGATGTCGTGGCCAACACACCCAGCCGGAAGACCTATTGTTGTAGAATCTTGATTGAAGAAGCTGGCCACCTCCCCATAAGGATTTCGTAGGATTTACTCCCTAGTTGTTCCTTATGGATTTTTGTGCTCCTGAAGTCCGACCTTTTATTTGACGTTCTAGGTACCAAACCATTATGATAAATGGGTTGTGCTAGCACATCAAGGAGAACATTAGAAGCGGAGTGCTAAATGTCTCTCGGTCGATCATCCAGATTTTGCCCCTTGGCTCCGCTAAGGTGAAATCTAGGAAAGTGTTATCTTCCTTTGCATCTGCATCGTCCATCGTTATTCATCATGGTAGTATGTGGTGTTGCCAGGATTCTTGGCACGGATATTGGTAAAACCTTGATGAATATGGGAATGCTCAAGTTCTTGAGAGCATGCACAAACACTATGTGTTATCACCGGCACTCACCGGGATTGCTCCCAATGCTCTTGGTTATGCTATAACCCCTCAAGAGTAGATTTACTCTCTACTGTTGGGATTCTTCCCAGTTACCAGAATCATTCCCAGCATTTGCATTTTGTTCCCAGCTTGCACCTCCAATGTGCCAATTTTCCATGAATTGCCCTTCTCAGCAACTGTTGTTCAGGATTATCTTCAAAAGTGGTCCTACCATAGGTTCCATCCATTTCCGATGATAAGCAAAATCATCTGTGGTGTTGTCTTCAACAAGGAAGTTCACATCATCCATTTTGGCCGAGAATGTCATTTCTTCGGACTCCGTCAAACGATCGATTGTGTTTGCCTTAGGTTGGTATAGGGAATTTCAATGATCTCTATATCAAAAGTAATTCTTTTTTCCACTTAAGGAAATAACTCTACGAGTCACCTTCTCTAAGGTGCCCCGTCTGGTGGTATCGATCACCATCTTCTTAGGTGTGGAATTATTGCCACTAGGTGAACCTTCATCGTTTGTTTCACTCCATCCCCCTGGAGGTGTACTCCGTGTCTCAGCTCAAGAGATGTTTCAACGTCTCACTCCATGGGTTGATATTGAGTTGCTCGATCTTTCGGAAGATCAATGTTGTAGAGTTTCTCTCATCATCACCGTTTGGACGAAGATTTCGAAAGCAAGGAAGCCAGGATCAACATGAGGCAAGCAATCAACACTTATATAGAGGACACTTGGATCATGAAGTTTGTGTTAGTTAGTGTCCCCTCTGATATCTTATCTCACGTCCTGAATCTCAGGATGAGATTCTTGTTTAGTGGGGGTGAGTTGTCACATCCCCAGCTTCACCTTGCTTTAGGATAGCATCTGTCTGTTGCATCATGTTTATCTTCAAAGGAAAACCTGAAATGGGGATGCTCAAACCCTAGCACTAAATGAATTTAACTAGGGTCAAATTAAAATCCTTTTCAATGAACCCAAAATGCCCCTTGGAAAAGTTCATCATTTTTGGATTGATTAAAAACCCCTGTCAAAAATGTTGCACTTATTTCTAAGACCATTCTGGATTTTTGAATTAAATCATATCTTATTTGCATTTGGGCATTTAAATTTTATATATTATTTTAAATGCTCAAATAATCATAAACTAAAATGTTTACTGTTGGATTTATTCCAAACAGTAGCCATGCTTGGTTTCATGATTTATGAAAATGTTCTGGCATTTTTATTAAATCAAAACAAAAGTAAAAAAATAGAAAACAGAAACTAAATAGAAAACAGAGAAAGAGGAAGCCCACCTGAGCCACCTACCTGTGCGGCCAGCACTATAGCGGCCCAGCCCACCACCGCCGTCGTCCTCCTGGCGCCAGTCGGCCAGGCGTGTGGCCGGCGCGCGCGCACGGCCGTGCCTCCACGCCACCTGCCTGCCTGGCCCTCCCCTCGCCAGCGCGACGCCGCAGATGACCACCCCACTGCCGTCCGGATCGATCTGACCCCTCACTCGCCCCCTTCCCCTCCTCTGTCTCTCTCCCCCGCGAGCGCCCGAACGCTGTCGTTGCCGCCATCCTGAACCACCGCGGCCACCGTCCACCTCTCGCCTCTCCGATGAGCCCCAGAGCTCCGCCTCGTCGCCCTATACCCCTCCGCCGAGCCACGCGGCACCACACGTCTCCGAATGCCGTCTGCGCAGCCGTTCCCCTCGTCGGCCACCGACGACCTCACCGTCGAATTCGCGGTGGCTGGTGCCTCCCCGAGCCCACTTCGACGACCTTTGCAACCGCCGTGAGCCCCTCTTGCTCCTCCCCCTATTCCTCTACTCATGCGCGTGCTGTAGCTCCAACCCCCACCGTGCCCGAGAACCCCTCGCCGCCGACAATGTCGCCGCCGTGGCTATAGCCACTGGAGCATCCACCTGAGTGCACCACCGAGCTCCCAATGACCTCACGAACACGTAGCAGCCATCAGCTCACCTCCCCGTGCCCCGCAGCGCCTAACTCGACGGAGCCCGAACTCCGGTGCCGCTGCGAGCTCGTTTCCGACGAGCTCCAGCCACCCCAGCTCCTCCCACTTGCGGGGATGGATGCGGGAGAGCACGGGCTCCCTCCTGGTGCCCTCAGCGTGCTCAGCAGCAGCCTGCAGCGCCGCGCCCGCGCAAGCCCGACCGCTGCCGCCGCTGGACCTCGTCGCCGGCCACTGACCAGTGGGCCCCACTGGTCAGGTTTGACCCAGGGCAGTCCTTTGACCCTACTGACGTCATGCTTACTCAATGCTGACGCAGTATCTATTTTCTGGAATTTTAAATAAATAATAAATGATTTATTTATTTCAGAAAATAGCCAAAACTTGTAAAAATCATATAAAATCAACCGTAGCTCAGATGAAAATAATTTATATATGAAAAATGATCAGAAAAATCAAGGGAATCTGTTTATGGCATTTTCATGCATGTTTGAAGAAGTTAAACCTGTTGATCAGGTCAAATCAATTAAATGGCATTTAAATAATCACATATGGAGTTTGAATTTGAACCTCTGGTTCAAACCAACTTCATTTAATTGTGTTGCTAGTTGCACTAGCTCAATCAACAGCATATTGCCATATCATGATCATGCATCATATTGTCGCATTGCATTGATTGTGTTCTCTCTTGTTTGCCGGTGCTTGTCCCCCCTTCAGTAGACGTGTTCCGACGATGTGATCGATGACACCGATGAAGACTCAATGTTATCTTCAGGAGTGCCAGGCAAGCAAACCCCATTGAGCATTCCGATACAATCCCACTCTCTCGCTCTTGCTCTCTTTTACTGCATTAGGACAACAACGCTTCAATTGTTACCTGCTATGGTAGTTGAACCCCTTTCCACTGCATGACCCGTCATTGCCACAGTAAATAGTTGAAACCCACTAGTATGAGTAGGAGTTGTTTGAGCCATGTTGTGCCTACTCATTGATGCTTTCTGGTTATGCCTGATATTGCTTAGAGTTGTGTCAGGTCTGATTCATCGGGGATGAATTGGAATGTGATGAACATGTCCTACTGTGTGTGAGCTAAGTGTGTGAACACGATTTGGTAAAGCTAGCGATGAGAGGCCATGTAGGAGTACATGGTGGGTTGTCTCATTGCAGCCGTCCTCAGGAACTGAGTTCTGTGTTGGTTGATCCATGACCAGTTACTACCATGCATTGGGCCCGAAACCAATGGACCCTCTCGACTTATTAATCAACATGATCTCTGTCCAGGAGTTGCAACTAGTTTCTGGTGTTTGTAGTTTACTGGAGGTCGTGCGCAGCGCTGACCCTCGGGGTGGGCTGTGACGCGGCAGGTACGTGGCACGGTGTACCGATTGCCCATTTGGTGATGCGGGAACCCTGTACACATCGTTTGGGGCTGTGAGCGACACCCCGGCCGGATCTCCCCACGGATGGAACCCAAATAGGCGATAAACCTGGACGAGAGACTTGTGTGGTTAGTCAGGTTGTGGCCGACACCCTCGCTGGGCCTCCGCTTGAAGGTTGCCGAGTACATGTCGTGTAAACGACGGTAAGTGGTGAGAGCGTGTGTGAAGAAGTACACCCCTGCAGGGTTATATATGATCTATTCGAATAGCCGTGTCCGCGGAAATGGACTTCTGGGTTACCTATTACAGTTCATAGACAAGTGAAAGTGGATACTCTAAAACGCGCAAGATAAGCGTGAGTGCTATGGACGGCCTTCTCGTAGGGAGACGGGAGCGGATCCATAGTGGTGTATTGATTGGTGAATATGTGGACTCGTGTGCGCCACCTCAAAGAGTTACTTGTAGTCGTAGTTTAGGATAGCCACCGAGTCAAAGCTGGCTTGCTGCATTCAAACTCCACCACCCCTTTGTTGATACCGATGCATATGTAGTTAGTTCTGATGTAAGTCTTGCTGAGTAACTTTGTACTCACGTTTGCTTAATTTATGTTTTTGCAGAGAGACTTCAGTCTCGCTAGTGGTTCCGCGTGGACTTCGACGTTTAGCTTGTTACCTCAGCTACGATCTTGTACCTTGGAAGGGTCTGGTAGATAGTCAGGCTTCTCAGCCTTTTTCATTTGTAGTTGTCTGTACCCAGACATGTTATGCTTCCGTTGCCTGTATGCTCTGTGTGTTGGGTCATGTGACCTCTATCTGTAATAATGCTATGATGGCTCTTCTGGGCCTTATCTATATGAGTTGTTGAGTTAGGTTGTGATGCCATGTTGTACAGCACATACTTGCATGTTATGCGTACGTGTAATGTGTATTGCTATGTGTGGGATCCGACACCTAGTTGTTTACCTTTGGTAGCCTATCTTACAGGGAAATGTCTCCTAGTGCTTCCACCGAGCCTTGGTAGCTCGCTACTGCTCCGGAGCACTTAGGCTGGCCGGCATGTGTCCTTCTTCGTTCCTATGTCTGTCCCTTAGGGGAAATGTCACACGTTGTTCCTTTAAGTCCTTGTAGCTTGCTACGACTTGGGTTCATACGTTGATGACCGACACGTTCGTTGCTGGGTCATGTATGCCTGTCCCTGTAATTTAGTGCCACTTTTGGTTTATAACTGGTCATGTCGGCCCGGGTTCTCTGTCATATGGATGCTAGCGACACTATCATATACGTGTGCCAAAATGCGCAAACGGTCCCGGGCCAGGTAAGGTGGCACCCATGGGGATACCGTGCGTGAGGCCGCAAAATGATATGATGTGTTACAGGCTAGACCTGTGTGACTTAGGATCGGGGTCCTGACACCTACTCAGCACCGTCCGTCTGGCCGCATGCTTGGTGTCTTTGTACTGTCTACTCGTCTGCAACCGGCCGGCTCTTTTCAAGACACCCTGCTTGCTGATGCCCGATCCTCGTAGGGGGCCCAGACACCGACTTGACGATCCTACGGAGGTTGCCGTGGTGCCCCTCGACATGCTACCACTACCCGTCCACCTGTCCTTCATGCACGACCACTACTAGGCGGGCATGAAGGCCAACTGGATTGTCCTCATTCAACAATCCGGTAGTCCATGGCGTCTCGTGGATATCTACACCCAGCAAGAGATCACCCTTCCATCTTTGGATACCGCTGCCATCGAGCCTCGCGGCCCGCCGGACACTTCTACCTACTATGCACGAGATGCGTCAAGCTTTTGGCTCGACCTCTGTTTGCTGAAGGTTGTAATCTGCGAAGTGCCCGCACCATCAGAAGACTACATGGATTACAAGCTCATTGCCGTGTTCAACATGGGATTAGTCTATCTGGAATCCGGTCGCCATGAGTGGTTATGGCTCATCGTCGATCCTCTTTACCTAACACTTATGTCTGATGCTATAGTGCACGATGGCATCGTTTATGCGGTCGACACACAGATTGGCTGCCTATACTGGTGGAATCTATCGTCGTGTAATGTTCTATCTCATCTCATCTTTTACCTTAAGAATACGATTGCCTGTTCATCGTTACAAATTTAGAATATATAGTATGTCTATAACCACATCATTGCTATATGTTCCTCTCATTTCCAAGATCTTTATGACCACACATGTTATTGTCAGAGTTGATATGAGAACAATTGGTATCTAATGATTGTTAGAATAGATATTATGAGTATAACCTCATGATTGTTATATGTTACGCTCATTTCCAGGATTTTTATAACAACACATGTTATTGCTTAGAGTTGATATGATAACTGTAGTAAGTGTTATGGTAGAATATGAGTAGGCCCTGTCATTTCTGTTTTCCTCTCATTGTTGCATGATGTTTGAACCATGATATATTGCTAGAATATGAAAGCCATTGTCTTATTTTTTTAACTTCGGGTATGATTATGACCGCGGCATTGCAATTCTCTGTCTATGATATGTGTCACTATTATAATAATCTTAATTCCACACATACTCTGAACATGATTGTTTATTTTTGTCATTTTGGTTTCCAATTTGAATTGTTGCAGCAGACGCAAATGCACTGGCCTTCATGATTCCAGGACCTGGAATCATACCAGCGGATGGGTGGTAGTTTATCGCTCGTTCAGCTGACAGTGGTCATTTGATGCTCATTTGCACGTACCAAATTGACCAAAACATTTCATCAAACAACATGCAGTACAATGCCTGGGGCGTTCGTGACATTGATGGCTATGGCTGCTTCATGTTCGAGAAAGATCCCAGCTCCGTTGGGCCAGGCGTATTCAACTGGAGGCGGGTTTACAACCTCAGCAACCACTCCATGTTCCTCGGGCTCAATTATCCGATCATCCAACCAATGATCGATCATATCACTGGCGATGATTACCGTGCTATGCAACTTCCATTCGCAATGACGTGACAACATGTTGCGCGTGAGGTGACACAAGAATCCCGGCGGCGTGTTCGGGTATTCAGGACTTCAGATTTGGAGTACCACTTACCTGTCGAAATCTTTCATCATTCACTTAAAACAGTCGATTGATCATACATTGAGTACCATATAACTGGAATTAACCCATGCAAGTTGAAGATGGATTGGCTGGTGCTGCCGGCTGCCGTCAAGTTTGATCCCACGGATCAGGAGCTGATCGAGCACCTTGAGGCCAAAGTGAGTGCTGATAGCGCGAGATCTCACCCTCTCATCGATTTGTTCATTCCAACCATCGACAGCGGGCACGGCATATGCTACACCCATCCTGAGAAACTTCCAGGTAAGACACCGATCAGCCGTCTACTTGCACAAACATATTCCTTTGTTTATAGCTCCATTTTTCTTTCTAGACGCAGACCTAGTGAAGCAATTACAATTTGATAGTTAATAAAAAGTGAAACAAGTGACTGTAACATGCCAAAGATGTTATGAAAATGCCAACTACGTACACTAAAACCTGTATTCGACAATACTTGAGGTATCACACTGAGTGGCCTAAGCAAGCATTTCTTCCAGCGCAATTCCAGGGCATTCAAAAGGGGCACGTGGACGTGTGGCAAGATACAGTCGGAGTGCGGCATACACGCGATGTGGCACAACACCGACAATACCTTGCCGGTGATGGTCAACGGCCGTCAGACGGGCAGCAAAAAGGTTCTGGTGCTGCACACCAACAAGAACTTTGACCAGCAAAGGACCAACTGGGTGCTGCACCAGTACCACCTCGGGGACCTGGAGCAAGACAAGGACCGGGAGCTGATCCTCTGCAAGATTTTCTACCAGACGAACACTAGGGCCAGTAGTAAAAAGATTATAAGTTAGTTTGGTATTGGTACTTGTACTACCTTGTCGTTCGCAAGTTGGTATTGTTGTTAACGATCTTTTGGTATGAACTTGGCATTTGCTTCCAAGCATCATGCCGAGGGTCGACATGGATATAAAGCTGAATCATTTGTTTCAAAACGAATTTTCAGGCACCTAATTTTTATTTGATGGGTAGCATAAGCACCTGCCGTTCGAACTCCCAGTTCTCCAAATTTTTCGAAACAAGTGCATGCTCTTATTATCACGATGAAAAAACAATATCTCTGCTGCATCCCAGTTATCAGTCTATACTTGCAGAATTATCTCGTTTATTGAGCACGTATATTGTTTTTTCAGGTCGAGTAAGTTTCAATTGGGCCGTAGACTGCCCAGGGTTGCTTTTGTTTTTAACAGGCCTAGCCCATGACGACAACGGGGCACAAAGATCCAGCAGATATCTACTGGCCTCTGGCCCGCCAACGTTAGTTATATTTTGTTTTACAACATCCGCAGGCAATTTTTTTTACTGAATCAAACACACAACCCACTTCTATTTTCCTCTTGAAACGCATATCCTACATCCGTTTTCTAATCTCTACCTATAGTTCTACTAGTTCATATACACGTATCATTATATTGAAAATACATAAAATTCAATTTTCATATGAAGGCGGCGGCAACCTCACACCGCAGCGAACCAGTGAACCCTCATACTCCTCAATGCGTGGGCATCCACTACCGCGTCTTCCTCGGCTCCGCGTCGCCCCCTTCCTAGATCTCGTCGTCGTCCACCGCGGCGTGGTCAACGTGGTCAAGGAACGACTTCCATCGGAAGAGTAGAGGCTGACAGCTGGGTCCACGGCAGCCGCAAGGAAGTGCCTCCTTATTCACCTGACAGCAGGGACCCACCGGATGGGCCACCGTATTTGGCCAAAAAACGTTTCCCCCCTGACTGCTAGGACCCACCGGACGGGCCACCATAGCTCGTGAAAAAAATGCCCCCCCCCCCCGCTGTCAGCATGGACCCACCGGAAGTGTCGCCTTATTACGCACTAAAAAATGAATACTCCCCCTGCTAGTTGGGATCCACCTTGGTGGGTGGCTGACTTGTGGGACTACTAGGTTGACGGGGACGGAGTGCTTTGTTAACTTAGTCAATACGAATGATTCTAGCTCCAGTGACTGTACGATGTCCATCCAACGGCCGTAATGCTTCTTCAACCTCTGGTCTTCTTGCTCCAGCCGCCCAAAGCAGCGCCGGTCGTGCCGCATGCTCCTGCCTCCCGTGGCCGGCTGTCCTGCTGCGGAGGCCTCACCGTCCCCTACTATTCCCACCGCTGGCCAGGCCCTGCGGCGACGGCAGCATCACACCGTAGCCGAACCAGTGAACCCTCGTACTCCTCTCCGCGCGGGCTTTCACTGCCGCGTCTTCCCTGGCTCCGCGTCGTCCCCTTCCTAGGCCTCGCCGTCGTCCACCGCCCTGGTGCTCTCGGCACGGCGTGGTCAACGTAGTCAAGGAACGACTTCCATTGGAAGAGTACTGTATGTGGAGAGGCTGACAACTGGGTCCAAGGCCGCAGCAAGGAAGTGCCTCCTTATTACACGCAAAATAATTATTCCTCCACCTGACATCGGGGACCCACCAGACGGGCCATCGTATTTCGCGAAAAAACGTTTCCCCCTGACTGCTGGGACCCACCAGCTACATCTTCGCACGCAAGGAAATGCGACCGGACAAAGAAAAAACGATTCGCCCCCTGACTGCTGGGACCCACCAGCTACATCTTCACACGCAAGGAAGTGCCTGACAGTCGGGACCCACCTGGTCGAAGCGTACGTAGTGTTGTCATTCTGGTCATGAACATGTATGTACATACTGGTCGGTGTAGAGGCGCGCACGTGTCGTAGCAGAGGCGCGCACATAGCATGTACACGTACGTACCACGGCTAGGGCGCAAGAAAGAAAATATGGCCACGTACGTACATACGAGCTTGGTCTCGAACGCCTACTCGCGCATACATACAGCCAGGGCTCGTGTACATGGCTGGGTCGGAACGGAGATATATCGTCGTCGTCGTGTTCATGGGGAGCCAACCGGCTGGGTCAGAACGGAATGCATCGTCATGTTCATTGGGAGGGCTTGGACGGAACAGCTGATGGAAACGAGGCCTGGCGTACCGCAGAACGGAGGAAACAACCTTGTGTTCGACCGGACACGTTCGAAACGGGATCCTATTCATCGGGAGGGGTCTGGCGTACCGCAAAACGGAGGAAATAGACCTCCTACGGTTGAAATGGGGGTCCTGTTGATCAGGAGGGGTGTGGCGTACCGCAAAACGGAGGAAACAGACTTGTGTTGGAGCGCTACGGTTGAAACGGGGGTCATGTTCATCGGGAGGGGTGTGGCGTACCGCAAAATGGGACTCCACGGGATACTGTTCATCACCACCGTCGACCCCCTCCAGCCTCCACGGGCTACTGTTCAGCCACCGTCGATCTCCTCCAACATCCACCTGCGACTGTTCAGCCTCCACTGCGTGCTACTCCACCTGCTGCTGTTCAACCAGCCCTCTCCACGGGCTCCTGTTCAACCACCCATCCACGGGCTACTGTTCTTCCAGCCCTCCACCGTCTACTATTCATGCAGCCCTTGTAATGCCTAGGATGGGATTATACCTCCTACGTGTCGAGGCACAACTTAAAGGTATAACCCCATTCTAGAATGATCTCAAGTTTGGTATCTTTGCATGACTCATGTAAAAATAGGGATGAAAAAGCAAAAGGATAGTTGGCTTACACTCGCCACATCACACAATACATTACATAATCAAATCATCATCCAAAACATCACAACCCGACTACGGGCGAAGATCCAAAAGAAAGAAACCAAATACATGAAGCCACAGGTCCGAATCGCCCCTAGTAGAAACTACTACTGATCGTCGAAAACGTCACATACATACGGCTACGCTCTTCATCGAACTCCCACTGAAGTTTTGATCCATCTCCTGCATTGTTCTCATCGGTACCTGCATCTGGTGTTGTAGTATATGTGAGCCACGAGGACTCAGCAATCCCATAACCATGGGTATCAAGACTAGCAAAGCTTTATGGGTATGGAGAAGGGTAGTGGTGAGGTTGCAGCAGCGGCTAAGCATAATATGGTGGCTAGCTTACGAGTACAAGAATAAGATGAGCATCTACGCAAACGGTCGCAAACTAGTAGTGATCGCTAAAGATCCTGAACTACCTACGAGGCAAACATAACCCCATCGTGTTCTCTTCTAAAAGTGAAAAGAGACAGTCACGGTTACTCACACAGTTGTGTGTTTTACTTCGGATCCTCTGTCAAGTTTTCTACAACCGGACATTAATAAATTCCAATCTGCCACATAACCGCGGGCACGGCTTTCGAAAGATCATAACCCTGTAGGGGTGTCCCAACTTAGCCCATTACAAGCTCTCATGATCAGCTGAAGTGATAAATATAATATCATCACCCCTTATCTTAGGGAAATCCGATCAGGCTCGGTATCCCGGTGCACAAGACATTTCGACAATGGTAAAACAAGTCCAGCAAGACCTCCCGGCGTGCCGACACCCTGATAGTAGCCGCGCGTATCTCGTCTCAGGCCACGTCCGGATGAGCAATACGTACAGCAACCGAAGACCCCAGATAACTGGGTGGCACCGCAAGTGGCTCTAGTTTGGGACCAACACCATCAGCACTGGCCCCCCCTGTTATCTAGAATTAAGAACCCGGGGACATGACCCCCTATGCAATTAATTAATTAATTAAGTTGTTATTATGAGCAAATTAAAACCAATGTTGGGCCTTGCTGGAGGAGTTTTATTCAAAGACAAAGTGTCAAGGGGTCCCCATATACCCAAACGTGTAAGGAACGCAAAATCAAGGAACATAATGCCGGTTTATCGGCGCCTAAGGTGGCATGAGTGGAACAAAACACCGAGCAGAAGGCCAAGCCTTCCACCCATGCCCAGTATATAGGTGTGTTAATAATAATAATTGATATTGTGATATTCCAACAACAAGTTCCCACCTGGAACGAACTTCATCTTCACCTGCAACTAACAACGCTATACGAGGGGCTGAGCAAGCAGGTAACATAGCCAAACAATGGTTTTGCTAAGAAGGTTTCAAAGGTTAGAGGTCTCATGGCAACAAGGAGAGGCTGACAATAATGATGGGTAGCATGACATGTAACGATAGCATCGAGACACTAAGCATGGCAATGATAGTAAAGGTATCCAAGTTGATGGTCATCTTGCCTGAGATCCCGCAAGGAAGAAGAACGGATCCATGAAGAAGACGAAGAAGAAGCCTTGAAGAATAACCACGGGTAGACGAACGAATCCTCACGATCGCAATGGAACAAGCACTAACGAGAAGAAGCAAGCAACACGGTAAACACACCACACAAGACATGGCAATATGCTCAACCAAGTATGATGCAAGACAGTTCTATATAGGATGCACCACAAGTCTATACAGGAAGCAAAACATGGCAAGGTAGGAAGCACAGAAAAAACAACACAAGTCTATATGATGCAATACATGGCAAGGTATGATGCATGACAAGTCTATACAGGAAGCAATACATGGCAAGGTAGGAAGCACAGAAAAACAACACAAGTCTATATGATGCAATACATGGCAAGGTTTGATGCATGACAAGTCTATACAGGAAGCATTATATGGCAAGGTAGGAAGCACAAGTAAACTAACTATTTAGGCAAGTTTAAATGAGGCCGGAAACACAAATAACAACTCCGGAAAATCCTCATATGCATATTACGAATTTGGAACTGTTCTGCCTATTACACCATTTTAAAGTTGTTAAACAGCAAAACAAAGTGCATCATGTTATTCTACACATTTTTTCACCCCATTTACATATCAAGTTTATTAAATTTGGAGCTACGGTTATTTAGATATGAATTAAATCCTTTTAGCATGTTATTTACACAAATTAATAAAAACATCAAGTTAAACATTTTTAACAGGGGTGATAGTGGCAAATTATTAATCTACACAAAATTCTAAGCATTTTTCATATATAAAGTTCTTACATGTGATGCACAGATGTGAAGTTATTATATGCATGAAGTTTAGGGTCCAAACTGTAAAACTGCAGCAACAGGATAAAATCTAAATTCGCAACAGAGGAAAAAAAACATGCACTGGGCCGAATCTGGCTGGGCGCTGGATCAGCGGGGACTAACCATGGGCCTCGGCCCAGTCGGTGGAGGAGGGAGCCGGGGAGGCCGCTGGGCCTTGCCGATCTGGACTGGAGACCCAGAGCGAGGAGATGGACCCTGGACGAGCCGGCGGTCAACACGACATCGCTCGTCTTCTCGTCCCGCTCGAACGAAGCAGAGCAGCGCCGACTCTGCTCGGAGGAACGAGGCCCGGCGGGGGTCCAAGGGCGCAGGGCGAGGCACAGGACGGCGGCGGCATGGTCCCAGCGACGAGGACGAGGCGAGGAGGCGTGGATCCAGGCGGAGGCGACGGGGATCCAGATGAGGATGGTGCCGGGGTCCCGTTTCCCACCGGATCGAAGCGGAGGTAGCTGGGAGGACCTGATCGGGAGCTTGGCCCTCCATCGCGTTCTCCCTGTGAGCCAACGAGAGAGGGATAGAACTGAGAGAGGGAGAGAGATCCAGGGGAAACGAAGGAAGAAGGAGGAGCGGACGGTTCCAGGTGACCGGCGGAGCTGCTGCTGGTGGTCACCGGCGGGCGGCTGGGCAATCCCCTCGGGGTCGAGCTGCTGCTGCGGTGACGAGGCTTGGAGCGGGAACTAAGAGAGGTGGAGGTCGTCGACGGCGTGCGGAGCTCCGGCGGCGAGCACGCGAGGCGCTCGGGGCTGTGGCTCGCACGAGCTCCGGGTTAGGGGTGCTCGGGCCCAACCGCAGAGGGAGGCGCTCGGGTTTGGGGAATTTTTAAGATCGGGAGGGATCCCGATAGGGAAGGAGTCTGGGGCTCGGGGGTTGGTTGGATGTGGACTCCGAGGAAGATTTGAGAAGAGGGTGGCGGCGGATGGAGATGGATGGGGCACGGCTCCTAAATTTTAGGGTTAGTTAGTTTATATAGCAAGAGGTTTAGGCTTAGGGTCATCTGGTCCCTCCGATCATAATCAGACGGCCCGGAATAAATAGGTAGGGAATCCAAATAAAGAATCGATAATATTTTAGGGATGTTTGGGGATGATCCGGACCCATCGGTAACGAGAGACCGGTTCGGGTCCGGGGAAGTTTCGGGCGTGCAGTCGAGGGGGGGTGAAAGTGGGCTGGTTAGCGGGTTGTGTAGAAGGCATCGGGCTGAGACGAGAGAAGAGAAAGAGAGGCCCGGTGGCAGTTTCGAAACACCGAAACGTCCGACGTTTATCCGGCTATGGTGCCGCTATATGTTTATCGGTTGGGCTATCAAACGAACTACGAATGCGACGAAATTTGACAGGCGGTCTACCTATGCTATAATAAGACCGCACGCCACATTTCAACCCATTCCGAGAACATTTTCCGGCCACTTATAAAATAAATATTCGGAGGCGCCGTGGGCACGTGTGAGTGTGTCTGGGCTCAGAACGGACAACGGAGAGGACGGGCGGACTCGGACGGATGCAAGTTTTGAAAACATGATGATGCAACACACATGATGACATGGCAAGATGCAACACACTAGCAAATGACATGGCAACGGTGACGAATAACTGGCTGACACCTGGCGCATCGGTCTCGGGGCGTCACAACTCTCCCACACTAACAGAGGATCTCGACCCGAGATCCTGGAGATGGCACCGGATAAAACGGAAAAGGAAGAGGTAAAAACAATTTGCTTCTTGTTCAAACGAGTGAAACCAATGAACCTTGAGAGGTTGAACAACTTGAAAGAAGAATACAACAGAGATGAACGAAGATGAAAACACTCCGTTAGAAAAGAGGAACAAGGTACATACGAGAACCTTGTAAGGTTAAAAGCCATGAACAAGAGCTCACGGATGACGAAAGAATTTCAACCACTCCGGTTAAAACAAGATGGAGCAGGAATAGAACGAAATAATTTGGACAGCATTCCGACTGTAAATGGAAGGAATTGAACAAGAACTTGCCAAGTTGAGATGATACTTGATGAAATCAACAACACACTGCCTCCGGAACAATTGAAAGGATGGCCCGAGAGGTAAGAAAGATTTCAGACAACACTCTAGTTGAAAAGAGAGGAAAATCTTTGATAAGATGAGAGAACTCGAACGTTGGGCACAACACCCCAATTAAATAGATAAACAAGGAAAAGAACATGATCTTGACAAAACGAGATTATGGGACAAAGAGTGCAATATCACAATGCCTCCGGAATGAAAGAATATATGCTAGATCGTTGGAAAGAAAAGAACGGAGAAGAAAAAGACAACTTCTCCGACAATGAATATGAAATCATCCTTATGAAGAAGTGTTGAACGGAGTTGTCGAAAATAATCAACAACAAAAAAATAAGCTTGTTGTGGCCTTATAGAAAACATCTCAAAACTTGAGGTGAAATTCTGCCACTAACTTAAACAATTGATTTGATTGAGAGCAGCAAAGGGATGAAAATTTCTTTCACCGAGAGGATAATAGGGAACTTGGGTCATTATTAAGCACCATAATAGCAACAATTCTCAGGGAAAGCTTTAGGTGAAATATAACCCAAATAACTCCAACAAACAAAATGGGAGGTTGAAAGGATCTCCTGAGAAAATAAGGATGATGGGTTTAAATATTTCATTCTTGATAACTTGTGAAACATGAAGCACGAAGGAAAATTGTCAAGAATGACATAAAACCACCTCAAAAGAAAAAGGTAGAAAGAATTGCACTTCGGAATGCATGATGAAGAATGCTTGAGCTCCAACAATAATCTTGACGAAGACCTCGAGGATGAATTAAATCATGAAGAACCACCAAGAGAACTCCGGTAACAAAAGGATGAGAAGTGCAGGATGAAAATATTAAGATTTGAGCCTCGCAATGATTAGATGGAGCTTCGCGTCGAGATAATTAATATAGCTTGGACCTTCGGAAAAGTAGGATGGATCATTTCGAACCAAGAGTTTATTCCTCATGAACAAACTTCAGAAGAAGGAATTAATAACCTTGAGGAAAACAAGAATAAGAATTATGTCATGCTTAACCTTCACCAATTTAAATTGATGACAACGAAAGGGTTTGGCATACTACTTATTCTCGTTGGAAATAATTAAAGAGAGATCTCGCACAAACTTGAGAAAGTATTCAATGAATCACTGGTAGGATTTCAGAAAGAACGAATTAATTGATATGATGACAAAGGGAAATGAATGTTGAACGAACCACCGTAAAAAATTGAAACCGAGTGATGATAGAGAACAAACCACCATGAAGAATTAGAAAATGAACGAAGATACATGAGGCAATCTTAGATACAAAAGAACGAGTTGATCACGAGCAGAATAAAGAATACTTGAATGATGCACCGGAAGAATATGGAGACGAACGAAGAGACATCGATGAAGAATATTTGGAGGACAAAGTTGCAACTGAAAACGAAGAAATCTTCTGAAATGATGGCCTTCGGAGGATCTCAATGGAAAGAATTCATGAAAAGCTTCAGATGGGTATAAAAAAGAATTTCTCACAATCGAAAACAATTATGAGGATGGCATGAAGCTAGAACCACGAATCTTCAAGAGAACGGCCAAGGTTTAAGAGAAACACTTCTCCGGTCTTCAAATGTTGAGAGTGAAGACGAGAAATGCCATGAAGAATTTCAAGATACTCCGGACGAATGACAAGAGGAAGGTGGAGCTAAAGATGGAAAACAATTGAAAACAAGCTTGGAGAAGGCATGTGACTGATGGAAATCATTCCTATGTCACACTTTTAAAAGAATTTGAGTATAACTCCGAAAGAATTGGAAAAGTCAGGTAAGATCCTGGGAAAAGACATGTGGGTTATGTCCCACTCAAAAGAAATCACCGTTGAAATTGATTACTTAAGAGATATTGCACCGGTTGAATTAACGGCTTGAATGAGATAACAACCTGAAAACAGCTTGAACAGAATAAGAATGGAAACGCGAATCTTTTGAGATATCTTGAACACTCCGGATATGAATAAAGAGATGTGAAGAAATAAGAGAGCCTTGATATGAAATTTCAACATGTGAAAACATGTTAAACAAAAAGGAAGAGATATGATCATGGTCGAAGCTTGAACTTAAGTCCACCGAAGAACAAAATGAGAACGGAGAATGATAAACTTGAATCTTCCTGAGCATTTTTGCGAGAATTCACCGGATGAAACATTAAAGAAGATTGATGAAGAGGCATCACAAGAATATAAAGACACTTGATTAAGGACTCTGGCTCCATAAAGAAACAAAAAGGTGGGAGGGCGGGGAAAAAACGAAGACAACTTGGGAAGACTAAAACAGACACCGTTGAGAAAACCAAGAATTGGTCTTGCACAAATTGAAAGGATCACGTTAACTTGAAGAGAAGCATGCCGGTTGAAAAGAATTTACATGACAATCTCGATGATCAAGAAGGACTAGCACTCTCATAGAAATATGAGAACACCGCTTTGGAAAGGTATGGAATCAACACTTGACGTCGAAGCAACTCGAATACCAGAATCAAGACAAAAACAACGGATAGACATGTTGCAACATAATCTTCACAATATCATCCGAGGAGAGAATGAATTCCATAGCTTAATGGTACATCAAGCTGACGAGGAGACACTTGGGAGAACAAAAGGTAAATAAAACAACAAGGAGCAGGTAGAACAAATATAAGATAGAAGTTTCGTTCCACATGTTCGTGCTGAAAGCTCATGGAACGTGTTACCAAAGGGTTTTGCAATCCCCGGATCAGCATAGCCAAGGACCCTTTAAGATGCAACTCCTGATCGAAACAACGCCCATAAAATCACTTCACTCAATGTAGAACCCTGAACTCCATATCATGCATTCGTTGGAAGAATGCCTACGAGCTACTAGATGAACCCACCTATTAATTTCCAAAAGTTTCCAGTTATGCAATCAGGTGTTGGGGATACAGGGGAAGCATCGCGCACTCAACTCTAATCCTACATCCAGCTGTATCCATCCTTCAACACATAACCAGTTGTTTCCGGAAATCGTCTACCTCGGACCTTCGAAACGCATCTACTATACAAGCTATGGCAATACTCCCGAACTACCTCCCCAGTACTGGGTGATGTCGGGGTTATCTTGCCACTAACTGCATACGAGAGTTTTCGATGTCGGCCGTCTTAAGTATTCCAGAACTGCTGCGATATATTTGTGATGACAACACCTCAGAGCTCAACTCCCCGGGACACTGCCACAACCCCTAAATGACAGGAGGCATCGAGAACAATGTTCTCGTCACAAAGACATCGGAACAGTCCAAACAATACTCGCGTGATCCTAAAAAAAATTTGGTGAATTTTGAGAGTAGAAGAGGCAAGAGTAATCGTCAGGAGTCCTCACCAGAGTGAAAAGAGATGAGGAGCAAAAGAAATCCTACTCTCTGATATATATATAGGACTCAAAACATTTTCAAGTGTGTGCCTAGACTCAACCGTCAACGATTCGATCAATCAGTGGGGGCTTCTAGGTCGGAGAAGGCTCCGAATACGAACTTGTAATGCCCAGGATGGGATTATACCTCCTACGTGTCGAGGCACGACTTAAAGGTATAAGCCCATTCTAGAATGATCTCAAGTTTGGTATCTTTGCACGACTCATGTAAAAATAGGGATGAAAAAGCAAAAGGATAGTTGGCTTACACTCGCCACATCACACAATACATTACATAATCAAATCATCATCCAAAACATCACAACCCGACTACGGGCGAAGATCCAAAAGAAAGAAACCAAATACATGAAGCCACAGGTCCGAATCGCCCCTAGTAGAAACCACTACTGATCGTCGCAAACGTCACATACATACGGCTACGCTCTTCATCGAACTCCCACTGAAGTTCTGATCCATCTCCTGCACTATTCTCATCGGTACCTGCATCTGGTGTTGTAGTATCTGTGAGCCACGAGGACTCAGCAATCCCATAACCATGGGTATCAAGACTAGCAAAGCTTTATGGGTATGGAGAAGGGTAGTGGTGAGGTTGCAACAGCGGCTAAGCATAATATGGTGGCTAGCTTACGAGTACAAGAATAAGATGAGCATCTACGCAAACGGTCGCAAACTAGTAGTGATCCCTAAAGATCGTGAACTACCTACGAGTCAAACATAACCCACCGTGTTCTCTTCTCAAAGTGAAAAGAGACAGTCACGGTTACTCACACAGTTGTGTGTTTCACTTCGGATCCTCTATCAAGTTTTCTACAATCGGACATTAACAAATTCCAATCTGCCACATAACCACGGGCATGGCTTTCGAAAGATTATAACCCTGCAGGGGTGTCCCAACTTAGCCCATCACATGCTCTCACGATCAGCTGAAGTGATAAATATAATATCATCACCCCTTATCTTAGGGAAATTCGATCAGGCTCGGTATCCCGGCGCACAAGACATTTCGACAATGGTAAAACAAGTCCAGCAAGACCTCTCGGCGTGCGGACATCTGATAGTAGCTGTGCATATCTCATCTCAGGCCACATCCGGATGAGCAATACGTACAGCAACCGAAGACCCCAGATAACTGGGTGGCACCGCAAGTGGCTCTAGTTTGGGACCAACACCATCAGCACTGGCCCCCCCTGTTATGTAGAATTAAGAACCCGGGACATGACCCCCTATGCAATTAATTAATTAATTAAGTTGTTATTTTGAGCAAATTAAAACCAATGTCGGGCCTTGCTGGAGGAGTTTTATTCAAAGACGAAGTGTCAAGGGGTCCCCATATACCCAACCGTGTAAGGAACGCTAAATCAAGGAACATAATGCCGGTTTATCGGCGCCTAAGGTGGAATGAGTGGAACAAAACACCAAGCAAAAGGCCAAGCCTTCCACCCATGCCCAGTATATAGGTGTGTTAATAATAATAATAGATATTTTGATATTCCAACAACAAGTTCCCACCTGGAACGAACTTCGTATTCACCTGCAACTAAGAACGCTATAATAGGGGCTGGGCAAGCGGGTAACATAGCCAAACAATGGTTTTGCTAGGAAGGTTTCAAAGGTTAGAGGTTTCATGGCAACAAGGAGAGGCTGACAATAATGATGGGTAGCGCGACATGTAACGATAGCATCGAGACACTAAGCATGGCAATGATAGTAAAGGTATCCAAGGTGATGGTCATCTTGCCTGAGATCCCGCAAGGAAGAAGAACGGATCCATGAAGAAGACGAAGAAGAAGCCTTGAAGAAGAAACACGGGTAGACGTACGAATACTCACGATCGCAACGGAACAAGCACTAACGAGAAGAAGCAAGCAACACGGTAAACACACCACACGAGACATGACAATATGCTCAACCAAGTATGATGCAAGACAGTTCTATATAGGATGCACCATAAGTCTATACAGGAAGCAAAACATGGAAAGGTAGGAAGCACAGAGAAAAGAACACAAGTCTATATGATGCAATACATGGCAAGGTATGATGCATGACAAGTCTATACAGGAAGCAATACATGGCAAGTTAGGAAGCACAGAAAAACAACACAAGTCTATATGATGCAATTCATGGCAAGGTATGATGCATGACAAGTCTATACAGGAAGCATTACATGGCAAGGTAGGAAGCACAGAAAAAACAACACAAGTCTATATGAAGCAATACATGGCAAGGTATGATGCATGACAAGTCTATACAGGAAGCAATACATGGCAAGGTAGGAAGCACAGAAAACAACACAAGTCTATATGATGCAATACATGGCAAGGTTTGATGCATGACAAGTCTATACAGGAAGCATTACATGCAAGGTAGGAAGCACAAGTAAACTAACTATTTAGGCAAGTTTAAATGAGGCCGGAAACACAAATAACAACTCCGGAAAATCCCCATATGCATATTACGAATTTGGAACTGTTCTGCCTATTACACCATTTTAAAGTTGTTAAACAGCAAAACAAAGTGCATCATGTTATTCTACACATCTTTCCACCCCATTTACATATCAAGTTTATTAATTTTGGAGCTACGGTTATTTAGATATGAATTAAATCCTTTTAGCATGTTATTTACATAAATTAATGAAAACAGCAAGTTAAACATTTTTAATAGGGGTGAAAGTGGCAAATTATTAATCTACACAAAATTCTAAGCATTTTTCATATATAAAGTTCTTACATGTGATGCACAGATGTGAAGTTATTATATGCATGAAGTTTAGGGTCCAAACTGTAAAACTGCAGCAACTGGATAAAATCTAAATTCGCAACAGAGGAAAAAAAACATGCACTAGGCCGAATCTGGTTGGGCACTGGATCCGCGGGGACTCACCATGGGCCTCGGCCCAGTCGGTGGAGGAGGGAGCTGGGGAGGCCGCTGGGCCTTGCCGATCTGGACTGGAGACCCAGAGCGAGGAGCTGGACCCTGGACGAGCCGGCGGTCAACGCGACAGCGCTCGTCTTCTTGTCCCGCTCGAACGAAGCAGAGCAGTGGCGGCTCTGCTCGGAGGAAGGAGCCCCGGCGGGGGTCCAAGGGCGCAGGGCGAGGCGCAGGACGGCGGCGGCATGGTCCCGGCGACGAGGACGAGGCGAGGAGGCATGGATCCAGGCGGAGGCGACGGGGATCCAGATGAGGATGGTGCCGGGGTCCCGTTTCCCACCGGATCGAAGCGGAGGTAGCGGGGAGGACCTGGATCGGGAGCTTGGCCCTCCGTCGCGTTCTCCCTGTGAGCCAACGAGAGAGGGAAAGAACTGAGAGAGGGAGAGAGATCCAGGGGAAACGAAGGAAGAAGGAGGAGCGGACGGTTCTAGGTGACCGGCGGAGCTGCTGCTGCTGGTCATCGGCGGGCGGCTGGGCGATCCCCTCGGAGTCGAGCTGCTGCTGCGGTGACGAGGCTTGGAGCGGGAACTGAGAGAGGTGGAGGTCGTCGATGGCGTGCGGAGCTCCGGCGGCGAGCACGCGAGGCGCTCGGGGCTGTGGCTCGGACGAGCTCCGGGTCGGGGCTGCTCGGGCCCAACCGCAGAGGGAGGCGCTCGGGGTTGGGGAATTTTTAAGATCGGGAGGGATCCCGATAGGGAAGGAGGCTGGGGCTCAGGGGTTGGTTGGATGTGGACTCCGAGGAAGATTTGAGAAGAGGGTGGCGGTGGATGGAGATGGATGGGACACGGCTCCTAAATTTTAGGGTTAGTTAGTTTATATAGCAAGAGGTTTAGGCTTAGGGTCATCTGGTCCCTCCGATCGTAATCGGACGGCCCGGAATAAATAGGTAGGGAATCCAAATAAAGAATCGATGATATTTTAGGGATGTTTGGGGATGATCCGGACCCATCGATAACGAGAGACCGGTTCGGGTCCGGGGAAGTTTCGGGCGTGCAGTCGAGGGGGGGGGGGTGAAAGTGGGCTGGTTAGCGGGTTGTGTAGAAGGCATCGGGCTGAGACGAGAGAAGAGAAAGAGAGGCCCGGCGGTAGTTTCGAAACACCGAAACGTGCGACGTTTATTCTGCTATGGTGCCGCTATATGTTTATCGGTTGGGCTATCAAACGAACTCTGAATGCGATGAAATTTGACAGGCAGTCTAACTATGCTATAATAAGACCGCACGCCATGTTTCAACCCATTCTGAGAACATTTTCCGGCCACTTATAAAATAAATATTCGGAGGCGCCGCGGGCTCGTGTGAGCGTGTCTAGGCTCAGAACGGACAAAGGAGAGGACGGGCGGACTCGGACGGATGCAAGTTTTGAAAACATGATGATGCAACACACATGATGACATGGCAAGATGCAACACACTAGCAAATGACATGGCAACGGTGACGAATAACTGGCTGACACCTGGCGCATCGGTCTCGGGGCGTCACAGCCCTCCACGGGGTGGTCCTGTTCATGTAGCCCTCCACGTGGTCCTGTTCATGCAGCCCCAACCAGCTCGTTCGAACGGGGTCCTGTTCATGCAGAGGCAACACCACGGGGTCCAATTCAGCCACCCCCACCAGGAACTGTTCATCCAAAGCCCCCAGCAACACTCACTGTTCATGCAGAGGCAACATCGATCGGCTTCAGTTAGCAGCAGCAGCGAAGGAATCGGTCGATCGGGTCCAGTTAACAGCCATCGATCGATCGCTCGGGTTCAGTAACGCGTAGCCTGCAGTGCAATCGCTTGGGTTCGATTAGAGCCCAATGCCTCGCTCGGGTTCAGTTAGAGCCCAACGCCTCGCACCCACGCGCGTGCGTGTACGAGAGTAACGCGCATCGCTTAGCCCCGACCACCCACCGTAACCGGGAACACCCTGATATTTTCCTCGCCCTCGTTTCTACCACGGTTTTTTCCGTCATGGACGGCCCAAAGAATGTCATGCAGCTGCGTCTCCGGCCCGCCCAGGATGAAAAGCCCATTTTCTGTCATGATTTTTTGTCATAGAAGTAGGACCCCACCACATCTATGATGATACCGTGTTTTGTCACAATTATTGTCATAGAAGTGTCATAAGTATGACAGAAAAAAGTTTCGTTCGGCCCAAAATGTCACAAATGTGTCTTTTTTTGTAGTGTACATCAGCACCTGCAGCCACAACACTAGTGCCACCTCCAGTTGCCACTCCACCATCTCCAACAACTTCCATAGATGCATTCATCCTTGGAGTCCTCTCGACACCTCCTCCCGAAGATCAAGCTTGGAGAGACGCATAGCACTATGAATTTTCAAGCTTTTTGGTAACTTGTTGCCAAAGGGGGAGAAATTGTATAGATCATAGGCTTCAAGAGAGAGAGCTTTGCTTCTTTTGCCTTCTTTAATTTTTTTGTTGAAACTTATTTGTGTGCTTGCTTGATACTCTATGTTTATGTGTGTGAGATACTTGTATGATCTTGTGTTTGATCATATCATACCTTAATGCTTGCTTGAATGATACTATTACCTATCTCTCATATATGATCATTCACTTTGCTTGGTGATGAGTGCACATTTTTATTTTCTATCATTTTGAGCGCTCCACCAAGATGTATGTGACATGGAAGAGTGACCCATGATCCTAATCGATTGTGCATTTGCATTCAAAAGCAAATTCTAAATAATGCACAAATTTAGGGGGAGCTCTTGTTTATCACATACTTGTCAAAGCGACGATATAATTCATTCTTATTATCATTTGTCGAAGCTTTGATCTATATGCTGTCATCAATTACCAAAAAGGGGGATACTAAAAGTGCAACTATCCCTGGGTGGTTTTGGTAATTCCTAACAACATATAGCTCATTGAACTAATTCTCTTTCAAGATGATCATTTTAGAATGTTCAATGATTGGCATGGCATGGACTAGGAATATGGACCCCTCAAAATGCTAAGGACACATATTGGCTCAAGCTAAAGACTCTTCATTTTCATTTTAGTGATCCAAGATCACATTGAGTCCATAGGAAAAAGGCAATACTATTAAAAGGGGATCAGGTGTTGCTTACTAGCTTGCTTGCTCAAAATGCTTAGTGATATGCTCCAAAAGCCCTCAACCACTTTCTCATATCCACATATGTCCTAAACCTAAAGTCAAACTCTGCCCCACCGATTTGATCTATCCGGCGCCACCGAGTTCATTTGACATAGCCATAGCCAGAAACCCTAATCATTTCGGTCTCACCGATAGGGATTTCGGTCTCACCGAGATGGGATTGCAAACTCTCTGTTTCCCTTCGTAACGTTTTGGTCCAACCGAAGTGAGCGATTAGTCCCACCGATTTCGCAATGCAAACTCTCTGTTTCCCTTTCGTAACATTTCGGTCTCACCGAAATGAATGAATCTGTCCCACCGAGTTTGCTTGACCAACCCTCTGTGTGCCTATTACAGAAATCGGTCTCACCGAGTTTATGTGATCGGTTTCACCGTGATTACGTTATTCCCTAACCCTAATGAAATCAGTCCCACTGAGTTGATCATATCGGTCCCACCGAAAAGCCTAACGATCACATTTTGAACTAAGTCGGTCCGACTCTCTCTTCATTCGTGGAGAAAGCCATCAGAACATACACACACTTCCATTACTCATTTTCTGAGAACCACCTACTCATGTGTTGAGACCAAGATATTTCAATCCTACCATATGAATCTTGATCTCTAGCCTTCCCCAAGTTGCTTTCCACTCAAATCTTATTTCCACCATATCCAAATTTGCGAGAGAGAGTTGAGTGTTGGGGAGACTATCATTTGAAATACAGGAGCAAGGAGTTCATCATCAACACACCATATGTTACCTTTTGGAGAGTGGTGTCTCCTAGATTGGTTAGGTGTCACTTGAGAGCCTCCGACAAGATTGTGGAGTTGAACAAAGGAGTTTGTAAGGGCAAGGAGATCGCCTACTTCATGAAGATCTACCCTAGTGAGGCAAGTCCTTCGTGGGCGATGGCCATGGTGGGATAGACAAGGTTGATTCTTTGTGGACCCTTTGTGGGTGGAGCCCTCCGTGGACTCGCGCAGCCATTACCCTTCGTGGGTTGAAGTCTCCATCAACGTGGATGTACGATAGCATCACCTATCAGAATTGCGCCAAAAACATCCGTGTCTCCACTTGTGTTTGCACTCTCCAAACCCCTCCCTTTACCTTCATATGCAACGATTTACTTTCCACTGCTACAGCTCTAGAATTGCATGTGTAGGAAGATTGCTTGACTTGTGCTAAATTGCTAAAAACTGTCAAAACATAAAATTTGGAAAAGGCTAAGCTTTTATTTGGTCAAGTAGTCTAATCACCCCCTGTAGACATACTTTCGATCCTACACCCGCGCATAAGCGGGGGAGGTTTTCCAAATTCGGATAACATCACTTCCCTAACATGTGGTCCCGCACGTAAGTCGAATGCCTTGGCACTGCGCCTTCAGTGGCGGGTTGGAACAACCTTCTGGGGTGCTACCACACGCAAGACCGATGAATGGTTGCTCCCTCCCGAATCATTTCTTAGAGTGGGAGCTGCCACACGACCATATATTTCATAACACACCAGATAATTGCATGCACATTGCAATGAGCTATATATGGTATGTACGAAAATTATGAAGTTGATGCAAAAGGTAAGATAATTAGAATATAATACATGGAATTGATGAAAGATGAATATGAATACGGATCCATCAACGGCATTCCCATGCCGTAGTGCATCGGGCTACCAACCGACATGTGAGGAGCAGCGGCGTTGGCGGTGAGGTCAACGTGCTTGTGAACAATGATGTCCAAGGTTGCTCTGTGGTTCAAGAAGGCCACCGTCCTATCCTCCTCCTCTGGAAGGTAGTGGTCCTTGTGGACGATTTGCTTGTACACGGAGGTTATTATATCGATGGTGTCTTGCTGGGCGAGATGCTGGGTGGCAAGTGTGACCTCGAGGTGGACATTGTCCGGCGAGATGGCGGGCAGTCGCAAGGCCACTAGTGCATCGAGGAGTTTGTCACTACAGAGGCCGGTGAGGGTGGAGGTCATTGTAGAGCCTGGGCGCATGGGCTGTAGGCGTACGCCAGAGTCGTCCGCGATCTTCTTGACAACGGTGAATTGTCGAAGAAGACGATGAGGGCCTCGTCGAACAAGGATACAAAGTCGTCGTCCAAGAGGACTCTCGCCCCGGCAGCGTCAAACATGACTTGGAGATGTTCCTCAGTGCCAGGATGCAGTTGTGGACCATCTGGCATAGCTGGCTTATGCTTGCGCTCATCGCCTCCATGGGTCTAGGTTCTAGTCAATTGATCTTGCGATCAGAGTGATCACTCTTGCCCTTGGTTAGGGTTCCTAGGTGCGTAGGTGCGTAGGATAACATAGATGGATTGTACTAGCGGGGATCCTTTTTATATGAGAAGTGCAGACTACATTGCATTTACGTGTGCGTTGGCCATCTACTCCTCGGTCATCTTAGGATGAGTACCGAGACCAAGTTGGGGAAAAAGAGGGAACTTGATGTTTATTTGGTAACCAAAATCAACCTGAAACTGTAGGGTATAGACCCCACATCAATTTTTATTCCAAAACAAGAATACAAATATACAATTTTTACAAGGTCAAAGAAGACCAAAAAGGAAAAGGAAATAAAAACAACCTAACCTCAAGGTGGTAAAAAAGAAATCCATCTAAGAAGGTCCTCCTAAAATTTTGGCTTAATCCTATGTGCCAAAAGAGAAATGTCTAAGATAAAACTTGCCCTCCACCTTCTGAACGAAGGTCTAATATTTCAAAAACCCTGTCATTTCTAATAGTCCAAATGTTCCAGAAGGCAAGGAAAACCACTTCTGAGAAGCAAGGTTGGCGAAATTCCTTTCTGGCATTATATGCAATGGCAGTCATATCATCCCCTGCCATCCAATGAATTTGCATGTAGTTCCAAACTCTGCAACTGAAATTCCGTTTAAAGAATGAATGGTATCTATCCTCCTTGGTGTGTGTAGGGCACAAAATAGAGAGATTAGAATCAGAAACATTCCAGTGTCTTCTTTCCAACATTGTAACACCCCATATGTGATACCTTCCATATATGGCAATAAAGCATTTATCAATTTGATCCTTGTCCTTTCCTTGGGGGTTCTTTTCAATTATGCATTCTTTTGTTATTGCATTGTCATTTTATTTTTTTCTTATGCTTCCATGCATTGCTTCATCATCACCATGGCATCATGTTCATCATAGCTTCTTTTACTTGTCATTGTGTGTTTCATCCTTAGCTTGTGATGTGAGGTCATCTTGAGTTTGTTGTGTGGTGGTGGTTGCAAGTTCATGTCTATGCTAAACCCTAAACCCCCCCTCTTCCTTTTTGCATCACTCTTATCCTTCCTCCTTTTGTTTCCTTTCTTTAATCAATTTTTCAAGTGACTTAGGCTCTTCTTTTAATGTTCATCTCCTTCCCACTTCTTTGTTGCCTTGGCATGAGTCACATTGCAAAGCCTTGCCTCATTTTGAATTGATTTGGTCAGGTTCAAAAATGATGGAAGTTTGAACCATATTCAAACTTGTTTTATTTTTCTACCTCTAAAAATGCCCAAGTCATTTTTATAAAATAGGGCATAAATCCAGGAGCATGGGAATATGTTATTTATCTCCTAATTCCTTTTACTTGAGCCTGTGCTTTTTCTTTTATTTTCTGTCTGAGGAAAATGGAAAAAGAAAAATAATTAAACAGCAGCAACTGCAGCAGTACAGCCCAGCCAACCTGGGCCTCCTTTTCCCGCTCGGCCCAGCTCCA
Source organism: Secale cereale (assembly GCA_902687465.1). NCBI lineage: Eukaryota > Viridiplantae > Streptophyta > Magnoliopsida > Poales > Poaceae > Secale > Secale cereale. The sequence goes on along the minus strand of LR738711.1, from coordinate 596,982,040 downwards.
GCGCGCTTCCGCAGCCCAGCACAGCCCACAGCGCGTCCCTCTCTCCCTTTCTCACCCGCACCCCCGCATACCCCAGTTGTTTCGCACCCACGTGCCCAGGTAGGGCCCGCATGTCATCGACCGCGCCAAGTTTATCACCTGCCTTTTCTTCCTCCTCCCGCGACGCCATGGGGACCGTGAGCACGATGCCGTTGCCGCACCGTCATGGCTCTGGCCCTCCTTTTAAACCATCTCCGTGTCCAACCCATCCTCCAGGTTTCCCTCTTCCTTCTCCCGCCACCTGGTGAGCTGAGGGCCACCAGATCCGCCGCTCCGTAGCTATCCCGAGCACATCTGAGAGCGCGAGCTCGTCGTCAGCGTGCTTCCCGTCCTCCTCTGCCTCGCCAACCTTGCCGGCCTTCTTCATCGACGTCGACTACATCGTCTACCTCGAGTACACGGAGCCGATCACCTCGCCCGCGAATTCTTCTTCCTCTTCTTCAACTCGGGCAGCCGCGGGTGTTCGATCCTCGCCGCCGTTGACTCCGTCCACCTCGAGGCTAGCCAAGCACACCTCCGTGCTTGTGGTATGTGCACGCACCTTCCCGTGCCCTTTTCCCCTTCTTTCGTGCCGTCTAGCTCCTAGTTCACCGTGCACCCGAGCTCGTCGCTGTCGAGCCTCATCTCCGGCGAGTGTTCCGACCACCTTAGTTCATCCGCTGTTGCCCGTCGTGTTCGCCATGTCGCGTAGATGCCGCTAGTGCTTTCGCCGCTCCGTTTAGGCCCTTGCTTTGCCTCATCGAGGTCCGCCGCCGCTATGTTTGTTGCTCGCGGGCGTCGTAGTAGTCGACGTTAGGTGCTGCGAGTGCACGTCATGGATGCAGAGTTCCCCCAGGAACAGACCGCACCACTCCACCACCAGTTTGGGTCGCCGAAGCAGCTCCGACGTGCTCTGTTTTCCCTTGCTGTTTGCTTCTTCAGTTACCACAAAAGGCCACACGCACCTTCTCTGTCAGCAACGCTTGCCTAGCCCAGTGGCTCGTCTCTTCGTTAGTTAACCAGGAGGTCCTGGGTTCGATACCTCGCTCGGCCAAGTAGTTAGGCCCTTTTCAATTTTATTTGTTCCACTGACGAGCCGACCCCACCTGCCAGCCTCACAGCGCTTTCCACCCACACGCGCACCAACCTTGCCATGTTGGATTCCCCTGGGTCCACCCGTCAGTGTCTCTGGCTAGATCTAGTCCGAGTTAGTGTGTCTTTTCCTTTTGTTTTTCTTTTCTATTTTTGTTTTGTTATTCTTTTATGCATTTTCTTACATATTTTATATCTGTTAAAATATGCATCTGATGAAAATAAGTTATATACAAAAATTGCTTAGTTTTTCATGTAAAATATTAATATGCTGTTTGTTACCATGTTTAAAACATTTAAAATGTTGTTTAATTTAATTTATGTTTAAAATATGCTTAAACTTATAAAAATCATAACTAATTATCTACAACTCCTAATTTAACAAAATTTATATGCATTTGGGGTGGGAAAATGTGTAGATTAATGTGGTGATGTTGTTTTGCATGTTTAACAACTTTAAAATATGGCTATCTCATTTCTGCCCTAATTGTATTTATATGAATATGGGAGTTTCCGGAAATTATTGTTTGATCTTTCCGGCCCATTTAAAATGCTAGCATGTTGTTGTTGGTCCTAGTTGAACCCCTTGCCATGTTAAACAACTTATAAAACTTGTTGGGTGCTTGTTTAAATCATCTACATAAACACTTGTGGCCATGTTAGTTTTGTTCCTTTTGCTTGTGTCTCTCATATGTTGTGATCTTGTTACTGCCTTGTTGCTTGTGCACTCTTCTTATCCCTAGGAGTTGCATCATGTCCAAACCATGCCTATATGCATCATATTCATGCATCATGTGTTTGAGCACTGCATGATGATTGATTGTTGTTCCGTTGTTGCATTGTTGTGTTGGTTAGAGCCCGGTGACGATTCGGAGTTCCAGGTTCCTTTCGAGGCTGAGTTTGACGAGCAAGGTTACGATCCCTCCGTGGAATCAATAGACAAGATGACCATTCCCAGATATCACTCCTACCTTTGCCTATTCTAGATGTCTCATTCTTTAGTTTTTGCCTCGATGCCTATTCCTATTTGCCAGCCCTCCTATTGTTGCCATGAAACACTCTAACCACCTTCCGAGCAAACCGTTGTTTGGCTAAGTACGCATCGCTCAGCCCCTCTTATAGCGTTGTTAGTTGCAGGTGAAGTTTTGAAGATTGTTCCATGATGAAGTTGTTGTTGGGATAACACAATATATCAACTAGATGATACCCCGCGCGTTGCGGCGGGACTTTCTATCTTCAATATGCAGCTTGAAAGAAAATCGCAAATTGTATGAATGGGAATGAAGTATGGCATCAACAAAAGTTTTAGTGAAATATTAATATTAGATCTAAAATATTAACGAATACTTTATCATACAAACATGTGGATATTTAGAACTAACATGAAGCCATTCCTGTCCTACCTCCTACGTACTGAAGTTGGCTTGTAAAATTGTCAAATTAATTCCAGTACACTCATGTAGTGTCTTCAAAAGAGATATATGTTTATCTGTACACACATGTGTTCGGATAATTGGCATGAAACTTCAAAAATAAACTATATATGATGTTGTCATATGGCACTACCAACAATCGACATTACTCAAGAATGGCTCGGCAATCTGATGTAATCCTTTTTTCTTATTCTTAACTTGTGCATACCCATTTATGATTAATTTATTTGTATAGGTATGATTTCCTAATGTTTCCAATGAAAATCAATAATGAAACTCCAACCCTCCATGTACAATAACAATCTACGCTTCATGCTCCATGTATAGGAAATCGGAGAGCAAGATTGACAACAATCAAGAAAACATATTGCTTCATGCAATACGGAGGTGTGAAGATGTTGTGGGCACCTGTTTAAGATTAGTATATTTACCTGCTCATGTGCGGGATCTTTGGTGCCGTCAAAGGCAATATAGGAGTAGCATGATTTGTCCATGGCTCACATCAGATGCCAATATGCTCATGTACTTCTGCCAAGATCTTAACAACTAAATTCTCAAAATCTGTCAGCCTTGCAGCCTCCCTCGACCCCCAATCCTACTTTTCCTTCTCCGATTTGGTGCACTGGTGGTGGAGGTGGATGCGTGTTCCATCTTCCATGGCCTGCGCTGGGAGAAAAGGTGAAGGTGGGAATTGTGGGTTTGAGAGAAAGGTAGGAGGAGAGGATGATGATACTACATGCGGATTGATCGAATAAAAAACAGAGTGATTATCTTGTCAGAACCTTCGATGAGGCAGGTAGCACAAATTGTATGGCACCCTCCTGACTGTTGTATTTCAAAGGCACCCTCATCCGACGCAGTGCATTATGATGATGACGATCTAGAGGCACTCCTAGGCATCCCGCATGTCCTTCTCCATGACTGTTCCCCTGGCATTGCTGGCTTGCCGTCTTGGATTGGGCATGTCGCTGTGTAGGAATCCCACAAATAAACCTTCTCGGCCACCATGAGCGCAAAGAGTGCAGCACGGCACGCGAAGCACATGGAAAACGATGTGATGTTGGCATGCTGCTAGAGATGTTGTTGACGATAACGCCGCCGTGTAGTACGCGACGATCGTCGTGGTCCAGGCGCCGAGCAGTGTGGTGTCAGGGTTGGAGCCGGCGTTTGCCACCTCCTCCTCGCTCGGCGGCGTCCTGAGCCCCTTCAGGCCCCTGCATCTCAGAACCGAGGGCCCTCAGCTTTTCTCCTCGTCGACCGCAACAGTGATCAAAACGGTCGCCAATAAATTGATTACACCGATGGCCAGACAGAGCCAGAGGAACGCCGCGACTGCCATGTCCGTTAGGTCGCTCAACTGCGCCCTCGCCTTCCTCTCCTCGACTTCCATAGCCTCCGCGACCAACGGGTGGGCGCGGCGCACAGTCACTCACTCTCCAGACGCCATGAGGACATGGTATTTGTGGTGGTGACTTGGGGAGAAGTGTAGATGACTTAAAGAGAAGAAGCACCTCTATACGTTACTGTTGCATTTGTTTGGTGGATGGAGGAAGAGGATCTGACACAGAAGACGAACAAACCCATGAAATCTGTGGGGAGTAATTGAGGAGAGGATCGGGCTGTAACGCTACAACGGAGTACAAAATTTTCATTTATTTTGTAGAAGGCCGACCACGTCAACAGATAAGAACTGATTGCTTTGTCTAGTAAAAAAATAAGATAAATATTAGTGAGAATGTTGATGTGTCACATTGCTGAGGTGGATAGGCTGCATGTCAAGAGAAATGAGATAGTGGGGATGAACTATTTAGGTATTATAGATACCTCTTAAACTAATTCACCTATATATTGGTAACGGGTGGAAGGCTAAGCCTTTCTGCTTGGTGTTTTGTTCCACTCATGCCACCCTAGGATCCGATAAACCGGTGTTATGATCCTTGATTTTGCGTACCTAACACGGTTGGTGTTTATGCCCCCCCCTTGATAATTCGCTCTGTTTAAATCTTTTCCAGCAAGGCCCAACATTGGTTTTACATTTGCCTAATAACTAAAACTTCCATAGGGCGTTGCAAACCCGAGTTCTTAATTAACAACCCGGGCCAGTGCTCCTCATGAGTGTTGGTCCAACTCGGCAGACTGCAGGGCCACCTTGGGCAAACCCGAGGTCTGGTATTTTCTTGTAGGCTGTCCCATCCGGTCATGGCCTGAGATGAGATACACACGGCTACTATCAGGGTGTGGCACGCCGGGAAGTCTTGCTGGATTAGTTTTACCTTTGTCGAAATATCTTGAGCATGAGATTCGGAGAATACTCGGGTCTTCCAACTTTGGAGTTGCGACTCCGCGGATCGTGAGCTTGTGATGGACTAAGTTGGGACACCCCTGCAGGGTTTGAACTTTCGAAAGCCGTGCCCGCGGTTATGTGGCAGATGGGAATTTGTTAATACCCGGTTGTAGATAACTTGACACCTTATTCATGAATACACTACCTACATGAGTAACCATGATGGTCTCTTTCCGAAGGGCCTCGGGAAGTGAGCACGGAGGGGTTATGTTTGATCGTGAGTAGATAGGATCACTTCTTGACCAACTTGGCGATCGTGGCACTTGTTCTCTTCTCGCTCTAAACTCGTAAGCTAGTGCTTAGTGCTTGCTGCAACCCTTGTTTATGGCCTTCCACACCTAATGTTTTGGTAGCTTTGATACCCAGGAACGGGATTGCTGAGTCCTCTGTGGCTCACAGATTCAACACACGCCAGATGCATGTACCGTTGAGAACAATGCAGGAGATGGTTCAGAACTTCACTAGGAGTTCGATGAAGAGCGTGGTCGTTACTATGTTTCATATCCCGACGATCAGTAGTAGTTCTTACTATGAGGATCCGGGCTTGTGTTATTTATGGTATCTTTCCCGTTTGGATTTCGTCCATAGTCGGACCCTGATGTTCTTTGGATGATGTATGCTATTTTATTCATTGTGTGATGTGGCGAGTGTAAGGCAACTACAGTTTTACAATTTCATCCCTGAATTTTACATGACATGTGCAAAGATACCATACTTGAGATCATTCTAGTATGCGTTTATGTCGTTAAGTCGTGCCTTGACACGTAGGGGACATAGCCGCATACTGGGCATTACAAGTTGGTATTCAGAGCCTTCTCCGACTGTAATGCCCAGTATGAGATTATACCTCCTACGTGTCGAGGCACGACTTAAAGGTATAAGCTCATACTAGAATGATCTCAAGTATGGTATCTTTGCACGACTCATGTAAAAGAGGGATGAAATTGCAAAAGAGTAGTTGACTTACACTCGCCACGTCACACAATACATTACATAAGCAATCATCATCCATATAACATCACAGTCCGACTATGGACGAAGATCCAAATGAAAGATACCATAAATAAATAAAGCCACAAGGTCCGATCGCCCATAGTAGAAGCCACTACTGATCATCGGGGTAGTACACATAGTATTACCCACGTTCTTCGTCGAACTCCCAGTACAGCTCTATGCCGTCACCTGTGTAGTTCACCATAGTACCTGCATCTGGTGTTGTGTAGAAACTATGAGCCACGGAGGACTCAGCAATCCTGTTCTCGGGTAGCAAAACTATCTAAGCCTTGGGTGTGGAACAAGGCTGAAGAACAAAGGTTGCAGCTGCACTAGCACTAGATTACGTGTTTAGAGCGAGAAGAGAAGTGCCACGAGTGTCAAAGTGATCACGAAGTGATCCTATCTAAGCACGTCAAACATAACCCCACCGTGTTCACTTCCCGAACCCCTTCGGAAAATGACCGTCATGGTTACTCACGCTGGTAGTGTATTCTGAACATGGTGTCAAGTTTTCTACAACCGGATATTAACAAATCCCCATCTGCCACATAACAGCGGGCACAGCTTTCGAAAGATCAAACCCTACAGGGGTGTCCCAACTTAGCCCATCACAAGCTCACGATCTGCAGAGTCGCAACTCCAAGGTGGGAAGACCCGAGTATTCTCAGAATCCTGTGCTCAAGATATTCCGACTAAGGTAAAACTAATCCAGCAAGACCTCCCGGCGTGCCGACACCCTGACAGTAGCCGCGCGTATCTAGTCTCAGGCCACGATCGGATGGGTGATCCTATAGGTAAAACCAATCCTCGAGTTTCCTCGTGGTGGCCCAGCATAACCCCCAGTTTGGACCAACACTCAAGGGGAGCACTGGCCCGGGTTGTTGATTAAGAACTCGGGTTTGCAACGCCCTATGCAAGTTTTAGTTATTAGGCAAATGTAAAACCAAAGTTGGGCCTTGTTAGAAAAGCTTTAGCGCTAAGCGGGTTATCGAGGGGGGCCCATAAACCCCAACCGTGTTAGGGACGCATAATCAAGGAACATAACACCGGTTTAAACGGTTCCTAGGGAGGCATGAGTGGAACAAAACACCAAGCAAGAGGCTTAGCCTTCCACCCATTGCCAAGTATATAGATGATTTAGTTTAACAGATTATATAGTGTGATATCCCAACAATAACTTCATCATGAAGCAAGAATCTTCAAATATTCTCCTGAAACTAGCAATGCTATAAGGGGGGCTGAGCGAATCTTACGTAGCCAAACAAAGGTTTGCTAGGTTGGGTGGTTAGAGAGATTCATGGCTACAATAGGAGGCTGAAAAACAAACATGGGCATCGAGGCAATAAGCTAAAGAGCGAGACATCTAGCAATAGGCAAAGATAGTAATGATATCTGGGTCAGGTCATCTTTCCTGTCGAGTCGTTGGTGGGATCGTAAGACGGCTCCTCGTACTCAACCTCGGTAGGACCCTTGTTCTCGGTCTCGGCTCCCGGCTCTACACCACACAAGAACACAACATGGCACATATCAAACAAGGTGCAATGCACAATCAACATGATGCAAGTATGATGCATTTCATGGCAAGGGATGAAGCACACAAGAACGACACAAAACAACAAGTTTAAATGAGGCCGAAATCAACATATAGCGAATCCGGTAAGTCCTCATATGCATATTTTGAAATTGGTCCAGATCTGAACAAACCTTAAGTTAAAGTTGTTAAACAGCAAGTTAACATGCACCATGATGATCTACATGAAATTCTAGTCAAGTTTCATATAAAGTTTGTTTAATTCGGAGCTACGGTCTAGAAGATATGAGCAAAACAAGACAAGAAAGGCAACGGTACAAGATGCACCCAAACATCAAGCAAACACACTCCAAACATGTAAACAACATGATATTATGATACTACATGCAAAATCACACAAGTTTCATATAGGGAACGCTCAAAACGGAGCAACGGTTCAACACATACACACAAAACAAGATACAATGCAAAGCTGAAGTTAACAGCCACATGGCATGTTTGGAGCAAGAAATAAATAAGCTACAGCACCCAAACATGATGAAAAGAAGCATGGATGTGAATTATACATGTTCTACAGCAAACAACTCCATTGGAGCAACTCCATAGGAGGCATGGATCAATAGCAACAAGCTACACCAAATTGATCATGCTGTTAAAAACCTGATAGTAATAATTTATAGCAACTTGAGAGCAAGAAATAAATAAGCTACAACAAGCCATATGTTCAAGTGAGGGCATGGATGGATAGACAATAACATGGATAACAAGGAATGATCATTGGACACTCCAAAACAAGCACGGATTTGAGTGGGGCATCATACAAACATAGCATCAGGTTAAAACAGATTCCAGACTTAGCAGTTTTTCACTAAGTATAAAACAGTAACATTGGCATGGCATGTTTACAAGCTTGTTTAAGTCACCTCAGGCATATCATGGAAAGTGGTTTGCACCACAGCAAAGACCATATGATGGTGCTTCTAAAACATATAGACATGTGACATGAGGACAAACACATCAATAACAAAGAGCACTTCAAATCAGCATCTCATAACAAGTTTCGGCAGTTAACAGCCACATGCACTTTTGCAATAGAGATTAACATGGCAATATGGCACCTAACATGAATGCTACAACAACCATCATGTAGAGCACTTCAAAATGAACATTTTGACATATCATATGCTCCATTTGGATAAACATGCACCAAGTTATCATATCTCAAACATGGCATCAAATTAAAAAGTAACAACAGTTTATAATAAGTAGCACTCTTGTCACGAAGATTAGGTCATCAAGATGATCTCAAACAAGCATGCCCCAATGTAACAAAATGTAGAGCACATCACCACGATCATTTTGATATACCACACGCCCAAAACGGATCTACGAGCACGAAGTTACGGCCATGCAAAGGAGGCAACAAATTATGGCAGATCTAGGACTTAGTGGTTTTGTACCTCAGAAAAAGTCAACCCGGGACGGGGATGTCCCGGGACGGAGTGGATCCGGGCGCGGGGACGCGTTTGGTTGGGCGCGTGGGTGGATCTGGTCCCGTCTTCCAGATCGGGACGGAGGGGGCCGAGCTCGCCGGAGTTGGAGGCTCCGGCCGGCCGGATGAGCGGCGGCTCGCGCAGCCGGCGACGGGGAGGGCGGACGGAGGCGGAGCAGTGGGAGGCAGCCTCCCGACCGGCGGGGAAGGGCCGGCGGCGGCGACCTTCGGGAGGCGGCCGGCGGAGATAACCGCGGCGGCGGGCGGCGTCCCGACGGGCGGTGGAGGCGGACGGAGATAGGCGGCAGCGGCGACCGGCAACCGGCAGCGGCGGAGAGGCGCGGCCGGCTGCGGGGATAGAACGCGGCGACGCGGCGGTGGAGCCGGCGCGAGGCGGGAAGACGCTGGAGGCGAGAGGCGCAGGCGGCGGTGGTCGCGCGGGCCGGGCAGGCCGGCCCCGGGCCCCGCGGGCCGCGCAGTGGAGGTGGCAGCGGACGCCCGCGTGGCGATCTGTGATAGGGCACGGCGGGAGAGATGGTGAGGTGGCGGCGTGCTAGTGGCTGGAGCGACGTGGCTGTGCGGCGGCGGGCATGTCAGGCCGGGTCCGGATGTGTCCGGTGCGGCGCGGAGGGAGGAGGGCTAGGTTTCGTCCGCAAAAAAATGGACGTGGGGTACTGATTTATAGGCATAGGGAGCTAGGGAGGTCCAAATGGGGAGCGGTTTTCGGCCACACGATCACGATTCGACGACCGAGATGATGGGAGTGGTTGTGCTGGGTTTGTGGGCTGTTGTGGAGGGGGTCTTGGGCCAAAAGGAAGGGGTACTTTTAGCCCACTAGGTTAACCGTTGGAGTACCAAACGAACTCCAAACGCGATGAAACTTGACAGGCGGCCTACACGTACCAAAACAACAATGCACGACAAGTCTCACCTCATACCGGAAACGTTACACGGCCACACATGAAAGAAGGACTCAAGGTACCACGGCACGTGTGTGAGTGTCGGAACTGGAAACGGACAACGGGAAGAGACGAGTGGAACCGGGTGCAAGTGACAACACGAATGCAATGCAATGCACATGAAAACATGACATGGATGAAATGCACACACGCACACGACAAAACGAATAAACCCAAAATGAAAGAAGAGCCCAGAACGGAATTGATGGAGTCAAAGTTTTATATATTGCCATAATTGGAAAGTGTTACATCTGGGGTATTACAAACTCTCCTCTACTACGAAAATATCTCGTCCCGAGATCTAGGACTGGAAGATGGAAGGGTACTCGGAACGAAGGTGATCTTCTCGTTCCCACGTAGCTTCTCGGTCGGTATGGTGTGACCACTTCACTTTCAAGAACTTGATTGACTTGTTGCGGGTCTTGCGCTCAGTTTCTTCAAGAATAGCAACAGGGTGCTCATGGTAAGACAAGTCTTGTTGAAGATCAGTCTCCTCGAACGGAATGGTGCGTTCAGGTGTCTTGAAGCACTTGCGGAGTTGAGACACGTGAAACACATCATGAACATTTGCAAAGTTGGATGGAAGCTCAAGTTGATAGGCTAGATCGCCTCTTTGCCAAGAATCTTGAAAGGGCCCACGTATCTAGGAGCAAGCTTTCCTTTGATACCGAATCTTTGGGTTCCTTTCATAGGAGAAACACGGAGATAGACATGATCTCCAATGTCGAAAGGCAAGTCACGATGCTTGCCATCATAGTAACTCTTTTAACGCGACTGAGCGGCCATGAGATTTTCACGTATGACTTTGCACATTTCTTTGGCTTCTGAGATCAAGTCATTGCCAAGAAGTTGATGTTCACCAGTCTCGGACCAGTTGAGAGGGGAACGGCACTTTCTGCCATAGAGGATTTCAAAAGGAGCTTTGTCGGCACTTGCTTGGAAACTGTTGTTGTAAGAGAACTCGGCAAACGGGAGACAATCTTCCCCCTTCATGCCAAAAGAGATGACACAAGCTCTGAGCATGTCTTCGAGGATCTGGTTCACTCTTTCAACTTGACCACTAGTCTGAGGGTGAAACGCAGTGCTGAAACGGATCTTAGTGCCCATGGCTGACTGGAAGGAGTCCCAGAACTTGGATGTGAACAAACTTCCACGGTCTGAGGAGATAACTTGAGGAATGCCATGTAACGACACAATTCTGGAAGTGTACAACTCTGCCAACTGAGCTGCATTGATGGATTCTTTGACTGGAAGGAAGTGAGCTACTTTGGTTAGCTTGTAAATCACAGCAAAGATAACATCATTCCCCTTCTTGGACTTGGGAAACCCAGTGACGAAATCCATTTCAATGTTGTCGATTTTCCACTCGGGAATAGGAAGAGGTTGGAGAAGACCGGCTGGACGTTGATGCTCTGCCTTCACTCTTCTGCAGACATCACATTCATTCACGAGTTGGGCAATCTCCCTTTTCATGCCAGTCCACCAGTAAGATTGCTTGAGGTCTTGGTACTTCTTGGAACTTCCGGGATGAATCGACAGGAGGGAGTCATGTGCTTCGTTCATTATGAGCTTCCTGAGATCACCCTTGGGAACCACAATTCTGTCCTCAAAGAACAAGGTGTCTTTCTCATCAACGCGATAGCACTTGTATTTGGGAGTACCCTTAGCAATACCATGTTTCACCTTCGACACCATAGCATCACTTAGTTGGGCCTCACGGATCTGATCTTCCAAGGTAGGAGCAACTTGAAGATTTGCAAGAAAGCCTTGCGGAACAACTTGGAGGTTGAGCTTCCTGAATGATTCACAAAGCTCAGGCTGAAACGGCTTGAGAAGGAGATTTTTGCAATATGCCTTTCTGCTCAAGGCATCTGCAACGACATTGGCCTAGCCAGGTGTGTATTCGATGCTTGGATCATACTCTTGGATCATCTCAACCCAATGAGTCTAGCGAAGGTTCAGGTTCGGCCGTGTGAAGATGTACTTTAAGCTCTTGTGATCGGTGAAGATGTCCACTTTTCTGCCCAACAGAAGGTGTCTCCACGTGATCAAGGTGTGTACCACTGCTGCTAGCTCGAGATCATGTGTGGGTTAGTTCTTCTCATTTGGCTTCAATTGACGAGAAGTGTATGCCACAATCTTCTTGTCTTGCATTAGAACACCACCAAGTCCTTGTAGAGAAGCATCACAGAATACTTCATAGGGCTTGGACTCATTCGGAGGAGTAAGAACCGCAGCAGAGATGAGATTTTTTTTGAGTGTTTTGAATGCCACATCACAATCAGGAGACCAGTTGTACTTGACATTCTTCTGCAGCAAGTTTGAGAGAGGCTTGGCAATCTTGGAGAAGTTCTCAACAAACCTTCTGCAATAGCTAGCGAGACCAAGGAAGCTTCGGAGTTGCTTGACGTTCTGCGAGGGTTCCCAGTTGACAATAGCTTCAACTTTCTCGGGGTTGACAGAAATACCCTCAACAGAGATGATATGGCCAAGATATAAGACCTTATCCAGCCAGAATTCGCATTTGGAGAACTTCACACAGAACTTGTGTTCACGGAGTCTGTCCAGAACCAAACTGAGGTGCTTGGCATGGTCTTCTTCATTCTTGGAGAATACCAAGATGTCATCCAGATAGACGAGAACAAATTCATTGGTGTAGGGGTTGAATATGTAGTGCATCATTCTCGAGAAGGTGGGTGGAGCATTTGCGAGGCCAAAAGACATGACCGTGTATTCAAAGGAGCCGTAGCTTGTTTAGAATGCGGTCTTGTGAATATCTTCTTCACGGATACGGATCTGGTGGTAACCCATCTGGAGATCGAGCTTTGAGAACACCTTTCCTCCTTTGAGCTGCTCGAACAATTCATTGATATTGGGGAGCGGATACTTGTTCTTTATTGTCTTCTTGTTCAATGGTCGGTATTCAACGCAAAGGCGCTCCGTGCCATCCTTCTTCTTGACAAATAGAACACCACAGCCCCAAGGAGATGTACTAGGCCTGATTAGACCCATACACTCTTGCTCATCGAGTTGTCTCTTCAGCTCCTTCAACTCTTCAGGAGAAAGCTTGTACGGACGCCGGTATGCTGGCTCGGTAGCGGGCTCGAGTTCAATGACGAATTCAACTTGACGATGCGGAGGCATGCCTGGAAGCAGGAAAACATCTTCATATTCATTGACCACCGTAATCTGAGAGATGGCATTAATATCGCCCTTGTCATTGAGAGAGAATACCCTGATTGTGTTATCTCGAGAGGCGAAGATAATCACGTCTTCGTCAGGATGAGTAAGCTTGACTTCCTTATTTGCACAATCAATGTTTGCATCATGCTTGGAAAGCCAATCCATCCCAAGAATAAGATCTATGTCGGAGTTGCCGAGAATAACCGGAGAAACCAAAAAGCGGTAATCACCCATATAAATAGATATATCCGGAGCATACACACTAGAATGCATTAGTTTTCCCGGAGAAACAATTGATAATTCCCTTGGCAAACTTTTGATGTCAACATTGTGTTTCAAGCAAAAGGTTGAGACATGAAAGAGCATGATGCACCCGAATCAAACAAGACTTTAGCAGGTTTAAGCTTGACTGGAAGATTACCAAGTATCACATCTGAAGAATTCTCTGCTTGAGCTGCATTCATTAGATTCACTCTTGCTGACTTGGGATTGTGCTTGACAATAGCAGTACTGACAGGTGGAGGAGGCGGAAGGCGTCTTGGGTTGGTGCACTTGTTGAATAATGACCCTTCAGACCACATTTGTAGCAGGTGACCTCAGAAACTGGACGAGGAGGAGGAACACTTGGTCTTGGAGCTTGGTACTGCGACTTGGACTGATTGCTTGGGTTGGGTGGGTGGGAGAAACCACGGCCACCAGAATGCTTCTTGTTGTTGTTGGGAGGGCGGAGCACTGGAGGAGGTGGAAGCCAAAACTTCTGCTGCTTTGCAACCACTTGGGAAGAAGAGGAGGAGTTGACATCATCTCTGATTCTCTTTTTGGAAGCTTCCATCTTGAGCTGGGCTGCCTCTTGCTTAAGTGCCATGTTATAGAATTGATCAAATTCATCCGGCTCGAACAAGGTAAGAGCTAGTTGGAATTCATCCTTCAGACCACCACGGAACTGAAAAATCTTGCTCTTGGAATCTAGGATGTCTTGCTTGGCATAGCGGGCAAGGTTCCGGAACTTGACATTGTATTGAAAAACGGACATGGTGCCTTGCTTCAGGTTGCGGAATTGCTCACGCATACCTTCGATGACACTAGTTGGAATGTGGTGAGAGCGCAAATCCTTGCAGAAGTCAGTCCACGAGATTTCACGTCCTTCTCTGGAATCTTTGTACTGCTGCCACCAATCAGCAGCTTGGTCCTTGAGTTGGAAGGCGGCAAACTTGACATAATCCTCAGGTCTCACGTTACTGCATTCAAAATGCTTCTTGATGTCTGTTATCCAGTCTTCAGCATCTAGCAGATCCACACAGTAATTGAATGCCTTCGGTTGGTTTGCCAGGAATTTGTTGAGAGTAGAAAAGTGAGGTTGGTTGAAAAAATTGCCTTGGCCTTGGTTCCCATGACCACCTTGATTTGCTTGATTTGCTTGAAAGTTCTGCATCATTTGCATAAGCATCTGGGTGTTCTAGTTCGTCGCTTGCATAATTGCTCTCCCGGCCTCAGACGGAGGAGGAGGGGAAGGAGGACGATCAGGAACTTCTTCACCCTCTGGGTTAGCATTGGGAACCTTTTTAGGAGCCATCCTGAATGAGATGACAACTATTAGCCATTGATTGAGACAATATATAAGCTGAATCAACGGCTAGAATTGCAACATAAGTCTTCACAAGAACATTCAAACAAAATGAACGAATGTAATCCATAGTTTAATGGTAACAACAATCTTCTTGAGAAGCCACTTGGGTGAACAAAAGGTAAATAAAAACAACAAGGAGCAGATAGAACAAATACAAGATAGAAGCTTCGTTCGACATATTCGTGCTGAAAGCTTATGGAACGTGTTACAAAAGGGTTTTGCAATCCCCGGATCAGCATAGCCAAGGACCCTTTAAGATGCAACTCCCGATCGGAACAAACGCCCACAAAACTACTTCACTCAATGTAGAACCCCGAACTCCATATCATGCATTCGTTGGAAGAATGCCTACGAACTACTAGATGAACCCACCTATTAATTTCCAAAAGTTTCCAGTTATGCAATCAGGTGTTGGGGATACAGGGGAAGCATCGCGCACTCAACTCTAATCCTACATCCAACTTCCTTCAACACATAACCAGTTATTTCCGGAAACCGTTTACCTCGGACCTTCGAAACGCATCTGCTATACAAGCTATGGCAATACTCCCGAACTACCTCCCTAGTACTGGGTGATGTCGGTGTTATCTTGCCACTAACCGCATAGAAGAGTTTTCGATGTCGGCCATCTTAAGTATTCCAGAACTGCTGCGATAGATTTGTGACGACAACACCTCGGAGCTCAACTCCCCGGGACACTGCCACAACCCCTAAATGACAGGAGGCATCGAGAACAATGTTCTCGTCACAAAGACATCGGAACAATCCAAACAATACTCGCGTGATCCTAAAAAAAATTAGTGGATTTTTGAGAGTAGAAGAGATGAGTAATCGTCAGGAGTCCTCACCAGAGTGAAAAGGGATGAGGAGCAAAAGAAATCCTACTCTCCGATATATATATAGGACTCAAAACATTTTCAAGTGTGTGCCTAGACTCAACCTTCAATGATTCGATCAATCAGTGGGGGCTTCTAGGTCGGAGAAGGCTCTGAATACCAACTTGTAATGCCCAGTATGAGATTATACCTCCTACGTGTCGAGGCACGACTTAAAGGTATAAGCTCATACTAGAATGATCTCAAGTATGGTATCTTTGCACGACTCATGTAAAAGAGGGATGAAATTGCAAAAGAGTAGTTGGCTTACACTCGCCACGTCACACAATACATTACATAAGCAATCATCATCCAAATAACATCACAGTCCGACTACGGACGAAGATCCAAATGAAAGATACCATAAATAAATAAAGCCATAAGGTCCGATCTCCCCTAGTAGAAGCCACTACTGATCATCGGGATAGTACACGTAGTATTGCCCACGTTCTTCGTCAAACTCCCAGTACAGCTCTGTGTCGTCACCTATGTAGTTCACCATAGTACCTGCATCTGGTGTTGTGTAGAAACTGTGAGCCACGGAGGACTCAGCAATCCCGTTCCCGGGTAGCAAAACTATCTAAGCCTTGGGTGTGGAACCAGGCTGAAGAACAAATGTTGCAGCTGCACTAGCACTAGCTTACGTGTTTAGAGCGAGAAGAGAAGTGCCACGAGCTTCAAAGTGATCACGAAGTGATCCTATCTAAGCACTTCAAACATAACCCCACCGTGTTCACTTCCCGAACCCCTTCGGAAAATGACCGTCACGGTTACTCACGCTGGTAGTGTATTCTGAACATGGTGTCAAGTTTTCTACAACCGGATATTAACAAATCCCCATCTGCCACATAACCGCGGGCATGGCTTTCGAAATATCAAAACCTGCAGGGGTGTACCAAATTAGCCCATCACAAGCTCACGATCTACAGAGTCGCAACTCCAAGATGGGAAGACCCGAGTATTCTAGGAATCCCGTGCTCAAGATATTCCGACTAAGGTAAAACTAATCCAGCAAGACCTCCCGGCGTGCCGACACCCTGACAGTAGCCGCGCATATCTAGTCTCAGGCCACGACCGGATGGGTGGTCCTACAGGTAAAACCAATCCTCGAGTTTCCTCGTGGTGGCCCTGCATAACCCCCAGTTTGGACCAACACTCAAGGGGAGCACTGGCCCGGGTTGTTGATTAAGAACTCGGGTTTGCAACACCCTATGCAAGTTTTAGTTATTAGGCAAATGTACAACCAAAGTTGGGCCTTGCTGGAAAAGCTTTAGTGCTAAGCGGGTTATCGAGGGGGGCCCATAAACACCAACCGTGTTAGGGACGCATAATCAAGGAACATAACACCGGTTTAAACGGTTCCTGGGGAGGCATGAGTGGAACAAAACACCAAGCAAGAGGCTTAGCCTTCCACCCATTGCCAAGTATATAGATGATTTAGTTTAACAGATTATATAGTGTGATATCCCAACAATAACTTCATCATGAAGCAAGAATCTTCAAATCTTCTCCTGCAACTAGCAATGCTATAAGAGGGGCTGAGCGAAGCTTACGTAGCCAAACAAAGGTTTGCTAGGTTGGGTGGTTAGAGAGATTCATGGCTACAATAGGAGGCTGACAAACAAACATGGGCATCGAGGCAATAAGCTAAAGAGCGTGACATCTAGCAATAGGCAAAGATAGTAATGATATCTGGGTCAGGTCATCTTTCCTGTCGAGTCATCGGTGGGATCGTAAGACGGCTCCTCGTACTTAACCTCGGTAGGACCCTCGTTCTCGGTCTCGGCTCCCGGCTCTACTCCACACAAGAACACAACATGGCACATATCAAACAAGGTGCAATGCACAATCAACATGATGCAAGTATGATGCATTTCATGGCAAGGGATGAAGCACACAAGAACGATACAAAACAACAAGTTTAAATGAGGCCGGAATCAACATATAGCAAATCCGGTAAGTCCTCATATGCATATTTTGAAATTGGTCCAGATCTGAACAAACCTTAAGTTTAAGTTATTAAACAGCAATTTAACATGCACCATGATGATCTACACGAAATTCTAGTCAAGTTTCATATAAAGTTTCTTTAATTCGGAGCTACGGTCTAGAAGATATGAGCAAAACAAGACAAGCAAGGCAACGGTGCAAGATGCACCCAAACATCAAGCAAACACACTTCAAACATGTAAACAACATGATATTATGATTCTACATGCAAAATCACACAAGTTTCATATAGGGCACGCTCGAAACGGAGCAACGGTTCAACACATACACACGAAACAAGATACAATGCAAAGCTGAAGTTAACAGCCACATGGCATGTTTGGAGCAAGAAATAAATAAGCTACAGCACCCAATCATGATGACAAGAAGCACGTATGTGAAGTAGACATGTTCTACATCAATCATTGGGGCAACTTCATAGGAGGCATGGATCAATAGCAACAAGCTACACCAAATTGATCATGCTGTTAAAAACCTGACAGATATAATTTATAGCAACTTGAGAGCAAGACATAAATAAGCTACAGCAAGCCATATGTGCAAGTGAGGGCATGTATGAATAGACAATAACATGGATAACAAGTAATGATCATTGGCCACTCCAAAACAAGGATGAATTTGAGTGGGGCATCATGCAAACATAGCATCAGGTTAAAACAGATTCCAGACTTAGCAGTTTTTTCACTAAGTATAAAACAGTAATATTGGCATGGCATGTTTACAAGCTTTTTTAAGTAACCTCAATGGAAAGTGGTTTGCCCCACAGCAAATACCATATGATGGTGCTTCTAAAACATATAGACATGTGACATGAGGACAAACACATCAATAACAAAGAGCACTTCAAATCAGCATCTCATAACAAGTTTCAGCAGTTAACAGCCACATGCACTTTTGCAACAGAGATTAACATGGCAATATAGCACCTAACATGAATGCTACAGCAACCATCATGTAGAGCACTTCAAAATGAACATTTTGACATATCATATGCTCCATTTGGATAAACATGCACCAAGTTATCATATCTCAAACATGGCATCAAATTGACAAGTAACAACAGTTTATAACAAGTAGCACTCTTGTCACGAAGATTAGGTCATCAAGATGATCTCAAACAAGCATGCCCCAATGGAACAAAATGTAGAGCACATCACCACGATAATTTTGATATACCACACGCCCAAAACGGATCTACGAGCACGAAGTTACGGCCATGCAAAGGAGGCAACAAATTATGGCAGATTTGGGACTTCGTGGTTTTTATACCTCACAAAAAGTCAACCCGGGACGGGGATGTCCCGGGACGGAGTGGTCCTGGCGCAGGGACGCGTTTGGTTGGGCGCGTGGGTGGACTGGTCCCGTCTTCCAGATCGAGACGGAGGGGGCCGAGCTCGTCGGAGTTGGAGGCTCTGGCCGACCGGAGGAGCGACGGCTCGCGCAGCCGGCGACGGGGAGGGCGGCCGGAGGCGGAGCAGTGGGGGGGTGGCGTCCCGACCGGCGGGGAAGGGCCGGCGGCGGGGACCTTCGGGAGGCGGGCGGCGGGCGGCGTCCCAGCGGGTGGTGGAGGCGGACGGAGATACGCGGCGGCGGCGACCGGCAACCGGCGGCGGCGGAGAGGCGCGGCCTGCGGCGGGGATAGAACGCGGCGAAGCGACGGCGCCGGGCGGCGGTGGAGCCGGCACGAGGCGGGAAGACACTGGAGGCAAGAGGCATAGGCGGCGGCGGTCGCGCAGGCCGGGCGGGCCGGCCCAGAGCACCGCGGGCCGCGCGATGGATGTGGCGGCGGATGCCCGCGTGGCGATCTATGATAGGGCGCGGCACTGGAGATTGTTGTACCATTAAACTATGGAATTCATTCGTTCATTTTGTTCGAATGTTCATTGTGAAGACTTATGTTGCAAATTTCTAGCCGTTGATTCAGCTTACCTGTTTTGAATCAATGGCTAACGGTTGTCATCATATTCAGGATGGCTCCTAAGAAGGTTCCCAACCCTAACCAAGAGGGTGAAGATGAGCGTCCTCCTGAACGTCCTCCTTCCCCTCCTCCTCCTCCTCTGAGGCATGGAGAGTAATTATGCTTGCAACCAACCAGAACACTCAGATGCTCATGCAAATGATGCAGAATTTTCAAGCCAATCAAGCAAATCAAGGGAATCATGGGAAGCAAGGCCAAGGCAATCTGTTCAATCAACCTCACTTTGCGACACTGAACCAATTCCAGGCAAACCTACCAAAGTCCTTCAGTTACTGTGTGGACCCGCTAGATGCTGAGGATTGGATCACATACATCAAAAAGCACTTTGAATGCAGTAACATGAGGCCTCAGGATTATTTCAAGTTTGCCGCTTTCCAACTCAAAGATCAAGCTACTGATTGGTGGCAATAGTACAAAGACTCCAGACGTGATCTTGAGATCTCGTGGACTGATTTCTGCAAAGATTTCAGCTCTCATCACATTCCAACCAGTGTCATTGAAGGCATGCGTGAGCAATTCCGCAACCGGAAGCAAGGCACCATGTCCGTCTGCCAATACAATGTCAAGTTCCAGAATCTTGCCCGTTATGCAAGGCAAGACATCCCCGATGCCAAGAGCAAGATATATCACTTCTGAGGTGGTCTGAAAGATGAACTCCAACTTGCTCTCACCTTGTTCGAGCCGGATGAATTTGACCAATTCTACAATATGGCTCTCAAGCAAGAGGCATCTCAGCTCAAGAGTGAAGCTTCCAAAAAGAGGATTAGAGATGTTGTCCATTCCTCCTCTTCCTCTCAAGTGGTTGCCAAGCAGCAGAAGTTCTGGCTACCGCCTCCTCCAGTCCTCCGTCCTCCAAACAACAACAAGCACTCAGGTGGTCGTGGATTCTCCCACCCACCCAACCCAAGCAATCAATCCAAGCCTCAGTTCCAAGCTTCAAGATCAAGTGGTCCTTATCATCGGCCTCTTTCAGAAGTTACTTGCAACAAGTGTTCTCAAAAGGGTCACTATGCCAACAAGTGTCCCAACCCAAGGCACCTTCTGCCTCCTCCACCTGTCAGCAATGCTATTGTCAAGCACAATCCCAAGCATACAAGAGTGAACTTGATGAATGCAGCTCAAGCAGAGAATTCTTCCGATGTGATGTTGGGTAACCTCTCAGTTAACTCTATTCCTGCAAAAGTCTTGTTTGATTCGGGTGCATCACTTTCCTTCATGTCATGTCCATTCGCATCTAAGCACAACGTGGGCAAAGTGGACTTTCCACAGAAGTTATCAATTATTTCTCTGGGAAAACACATGACTTCCACCTCAGTGTCTCCGGATATATCTATTCACATGGGTGATTACAGTTTTCTGGTTTCCCCGGTTATTCTCGGCAACTCCGACATTGATCTTATTCTTGGGATGGATTGGCTCTCCAAGCATGATGCAAATATTGATTGTGAAAACAAGGAGGTCAAGCTAACTCATCCTGACGAAGACGTGATTATCTTCGCAGCTCGAGATAACACAATCAGGCTATTCTCTCTCAGTGACAAGGGCGAGATTAATGCCATCTCTCAGATTCCGGTGGTTCATGAATATGAGGATGTATTCCCTGAAGGGCTTCTAGGCATGCCTCCCCCCCCCCCGTCAAGTTGAATTCATCATTGAACTTGAACCCCATACCGAGCCAGCATGTCGGCGTCCGTACAAGCTTTCTCCTGATGAGTTGAAGGAGCTGAAGAAACAAATCGATGAGCAAGAATGTATGGGTCTAATCAGACCATGTACTTCTCCTTGGGGCTGTGGTGTTCTATTTGTCGAGAAGAAGGATGGCACGGAACGCCTTTGCGTTGATTACCGGCCATTGAACAAGAAGACAATAAAGAATAAGTACCCGCTCCCCAATATCAATGAATTGTTCGAGCAGCTCAAAGCAGCAAAGGTGTCCTCGAAGCTCGATCTCCGGATGGGTTACCATCAGATTCATATCCGTGAAGAGGATATTCCTAAGACTGCATTCAGAACGAGTTTTGGCTCCTATGAATACACGGTCATGTCTTTCGGCCTTGCAAATGCTCCACCCACTTTCTCTCGGATGATGCACTTCATATTCAACCCCTACACCAATGAATTCGTTCTCGTCTATCTGGATGATATCTTGGTATTCTCCAAGAATGAACAAGACCATGCCAAGCACCTTCGTTTGGTCCTTGATAGGCTCCATGAGCACAAGTTCTATGCGAAGTTCTCCAAATGTGAATTCTGGCTGGATAAAGTCCTCTATCTTGGCCATATTATCTCTGCCGAGGGCATTTCTGTTAACCCCGAGAAGGTTGAAGCTATTGTCAACTGGGAACCTCCAAAAAATGTCAAGCAACTCTGAAGTTTCCTTGGTCTCGCTAGCTATTGCAGAAGGTTCGTTGAGAACTTATCCAAGATTGCCGAGCCTCTTTCCAACCTATTGCAGAAGAATGTCAAGTACTCGTGGACTCCTGATTATGATGTGGCATTCAATACCCTCAAACAGAAGCTCATTTCTGCTCCAGTTCTTACTCCTCCAGATGAGTCCAAGCCTTATGAAGTCTTTTGTGATGCTTCATTGCAAGGTCTTGGTGGTTTTCTCATGCATGACAAGAAGATTGTGTCATACACTTCTCGTCAGCTGAAACCAAATGAGAAGAATTACCCCACACATGATCTTGAGCTAGCAGCAGTTGTTCATGCCTTGATCACGTGGAGACACCTTCTGTTGGGTAGAAAAGTGGACATCTTCACCGATCACAAGAGCTTGAATTACATCTTCACTCAGCCAAACCTTAACCTTCGCCAGACTCGTTGGGTTGAGATGATTCAAGAGTACGATCCAAGCATTGAGTATACCCCTGGCAAGGCCAATGTCATTGCAGATGCCTTGAGTAGAAAGGCGTATTACAACAGTCTCCTTCTCAAACCATGCCAGCCTGAACTTTGTGAATCATTCAGGGGGCTCAACCTCCAAGTTGTTCCGCAAGGCTTTCTTGCAAACCTTCAAGTTGCTCCTACCTTGGAAGATCAAATCCATGAGTCCCAACTCAGTGATGCTATGGTGCAGAAAGTGAAACATGGTATTGCTAAGGGTACTCCCAAATACAAGTGCTATCGTGTTGATGAGAAAGACACCTTGTTCTTTGAGGACAGGATTGTGGTTCCTGATGGCTTCTCGCCCCTCGTTGGTTACCCCAAGTGGAAGGTTTGAGATGCAGTGTAGCGGTAGTTTTCCCTTGGCAAAGATACCAAGGATCGAATTCCCCTGAGACTCCAAGGGTCAACAAGAAGGTGTCAACTGCTAGCGGCGCAACTAGCGATCGACAGGACCTGCACACAGATACAAATAATTTTGCTCCCAACGAGTACAGAGAGGTTGTCAATCCCTCCGGCCTTGTCGTTTACAAAGGATCAAACGCAAGAGATAATAGTGATAGGTATAACTGCAACTAGTAAGCAAGAACAGGAAAGTAAATAACGGGTGTGATCAGTGATGGTAATATGGACCGGGGTCCCATGATGTTCACTAGTGATGTCTCTCTCCCAAAAGACGATAAAACAGCTAAGCGAGGTAAACAAATTACAGCTGGGCAATTGATAGGATTATGTGCGCAAACCAATGCTAACTATGCTGCAAGAAAGGTAGAGGCTCAAAAGCATGGGCGGTACGCCAAGGCAAGTGGACCGAAATCCATCTGCATCTACTACTAATCATCCACCTTGAGATATCTATCCAGAACATCTCGCTGGTATTAAGTTGGGAGTCCCACCCATAGTCTAAACTCAAAGCAACAGACAACTACATTAAAAGAACTTTGCATAAAGTAAACAATCCTTGCACCCGCAAGTACAAGCACCGTTGTTTTCCCCCTTGTGGCAACAACACATCCCCTAGACTCATGTTTCTGTCACTCAAGCTAGTCATCGAGGGGCATGAACCCACAATCAAGCAGAACATTCCCTCTTGGAGTTACTACCTACTACTTGGCCACAGCAATAAACAGCAACGGAGAACATGCAAGAATTACTCAAGAACATAAATATAAAAGAGGTAAATCAAATATATTACTCACACACAATCTGAACATAATCTCATAATCCATCGGATCCCGGCAAACTCATCATAGCAACAGCATAAGGATTACATATGTGCCTCGATCATGTAGGGCAGCTCATGAGGTCTAATCGGTGAAGAACAAAGAGGGGAGGAGAACATCACATAGCTACTGGTCATGGACCCATGGTCCAAGGGAGACTACTCACAACTCATTCGGGAGGCGTCCATGGTGGTGGAGAAGCTCCCGGTGGTGATCCTCCCCTCCGGCAGGGTGCCGGGAAGAGTTCTCCTGGTGCTCCCGATCTTGGAAGCGCGGCGGCGGCGGAACAGAGATGAGATCGCGAAAAAGGGTTCCGTCCTCGAGGGTTTCGGGACGCGGTGTAAATATATGCCAAAGGGGGGGCGTCAAAAGAGGCCAGGGGGCCCAGGCGCCCTGGCGGCGCGGCCAGGAGGGGGGCCGCCCCCTCTGGTCGCCTGGAGCCCTGGTGGCCCCCCTCCGGCCCTACTTTGGCCGCAAGGAAGCTTCCGGAACGCTGATTTTTTATATATTTTTCCTGGGATTTTTCTGGCAATTTACGTAATGGGAAAACCTGAAATACATAAACAGCATAAAACAGAAACTGGCACTGGGGTGCACTGAGTTAATAGGTTAGTCCAAATATGATCAAAAGTATATGGAAGTGCATAAATATCATAGCAATATCACACAAAAGAGGCATGGAGCAAGCAGAAATCATAGATACGTTTTGGACGTATCAACATCCCCAAGCTTAATTCCTGCTCGTCCTCAAGTAGGTAAATGATAACAAGCATAATTTCTGTGGTGACCTGCTATTAACC
Organism: Secale cereale; assembly: GCA_902687465.1. Lineage (NCBI taxonomy): Eukaryota > Viridiplantae > Streptophyta > Magnoliopsida > Poales > Poaceae > Secale > Secale cereale. The sequence goes on along the minus strand of LR738711.1, from coordinate 596,957,593 downwards.
ATACAAGGACTTTTCACAGTCACATGACAAATGCTTACTAAGATAATGAATCTGTAGTAATTAAGTTGCCTCATGAGAAAATCACAAAGAACTGAAAGTTTTACAATATGATACTGAAACACTCAATAGATTTGTAGTGAGCATGGTGTGCAAATATGACAAAGTGGTACCTCGCTTGCCCCCTTTAGTGAAGCAAAACATAAATGCAGGGGCACCTCCAAAGTTTAAGTGACGACTAGATACAATGATTTCAGAATAAACGATATCATAATCATGCAAAAGACAATGGTACTTTGGGACAATGCACATTAGACTCAGAATGACAATCATGCTCTCAATAGTTGGTGCTTTAAAGAAGGTGGAGACTCTCGAACTTTGGCTTTTGATGGCAAGGTTGAAAACCCGTGGTCGGAAACAAAAACTAAACATGTACCAGAGCTCTTGGTTTTTAAAAACAGAGGTAAAAATTATTTTTGGGGTATGCATATTTCTTCAACGAATGCTAACAGATAACTCAATTACTTCTCGAGCTGGACAAGTTTCGAGGAACGGCTCCCGCACGAGGACGATCACATCCTCTTAATCTCCTTTGTTTATCACTGCCAAAGTTTTCTGATTTCTCATGAACAAAGCGTGAAGGAGGGTTTGTTTGTTGTATTATTTTTTAATGAGTCGGGCGCACTCTATGCCAGTTCCTTCTCGTATTAGGGGTTTGCACATTAGACATGCAATCCCGGGGTGAAGCTTGTCCAACTTAAAAAGATCATGAATTAACTACTACTTCCTCATGAGCTAAAACAGAGGCACAAAAGAGAAATGCTTTTTTTGATTAATTTCGAGATGGTACACGAAAGTCTTCGTTAGGAGTGGCAGGTAAATACCATGTATAGGAAGGTATGGTGGACTAATATGGCATAACTGGTTTAAAGGATTTTGGATGCACAAGCAGTCAGTCCGCTTAGTATAGGCGAAGGTTAGCAAAAGACTGGGAGCGACCAACTAAGAGAGCAATGACGGTCATAATCATGCAGAGCGACAAAGCAACATTGAATCGGGCATGGAAGTTATATCGCTACACAGAAATTAAAGATCATCAAGGCTTGATAGACTTTCTTTACAGTCTTAAATATGCGTGAGCATATGCCAAGTCAATCAAAATAAATTCTTGGAGGAAGATATCACTAAACCATACCACATTATAGGCAAACAAATCATGTTGGTACTTTAATAACACATTAAGAACCCCCCAGCTATTTGAGACTAACCATAAGAAAACATGAACTACTAAGCACCATTATGCACATAGCGTTTTTATCATAGACATATCAACAAGTGCAACAGAAGCCAACTCTCTTAACAAGATAAGCATGATAACTCAAGAGAGTTCCAGCAACCAACTAAACAAAAGCTCTTTAAAAAGAAAAGCATGAAAAATAAGAGCTAAGCATGACAGTAGCTATTGAAAGACCAAGAACATACACAGCAAAGATAATCATGAAAATCCTATGTTGTGTTCTAGGTTGAAGTGGAGCGTGTTTCTCTCCCACACAAAGAAAGCTGAGTTCCAACTCGTTATGAAAAGCAAGCAAAGCTAAAGAAAACTAAAAAGGAAACTAAAAGCAAGACGCTCCAAGCATAGCACATAACACATGAAGTGATTGAAATATAGTGGAACGAAAGACGAAGTGATAATGTTGATGGAGAAGGGGATGCACGGGGGCATCCCCAAGCTTAGACGCTTGAGTCTTCTTGAATATTTCTTGGGGGTGCATGGGGGCATCCCCAAGCTTGAGCGTTTGACACTCCTGAATCTTTTTATCATCTTCCCTCGCACACTTGAAAACTCCCTTCATACATAACTCATCATAATCTGATTAGCGAGGTTAGTACCCATAATAACAAATAAGGATATTCTTGAAGGTCTACTGTTTCTCAAGATTGCCAAAAGGTTTTTGCAAAGAAAAAGCAAGCTCAAGGTTTGCAAAACGAAGGAAAGGCAAAATAGGACAGAATCTGTGAAAAACAGACCAGCAGGTAGTAAATAATATTTTCGGGGCACTTATGCAACTCAAATAAAAAAACTCAGAACAGACGCCCGAAAGCCAATTGTATAGAGCACGCTGTCGAAAAAATTCAGACCAAAAAGATGACTGGTGATTTTATACGAATTTTTCTGTCCAAGGACAGAATCTGTTTCCTGGACAGCACGTCACAACTTTTGAACTTTCTTGCAATCAGAGGCTAAACTTGGCACAAAGCTGAAAAGTAAAGATACAATGATGATGCCACTGTTGTAACAAACATCAAGACACAACAAAAGCAAAATAAAAATTTATTCATTGTGGGCTGCCTCCCAAAAGCACTTTCTTTTATGCCCTTAAGCTAGGCATAATGCAAAAAGATCAAGTTTTATCAAGAGTAAAAGAATAGCTAGCCCGTATAACGGACTCAAAAGGTAACTTAATCTTCTTTCTAGGGAAGTGTTCCATCCCTTTCTTGAGAGGAAATTGTAATTTTATATTCCCCTCTTTCATGTCAATGATAGCACCCACGGTGCAAAGAAAAGGTCATCGCAAAATAATTGGACAAGAAGGTTCACATTCAATATCCATAATAGTAAAATCAACGGGAACATAATTGTCATTAACAATGATAAGAACATCGTCGATCCTCCCCAAAGGTTTCTTTATGGAAGAATCAACAAGACGAACACCAAAAGAACAAGAATCAAAAGGTTTCAATTTAAGCATATCATATATTCTTTTGGGCATAACGAAGGTACTAGCTCCAACATCACATAAAGCATAGCAAGAGAAGTTATTCAACTTAATTTTAATCATAGGATCCCAACCATCTTCTAGCTTTCTAGGTATGGAGGCTTCTACCCTAAGTTTCTCCTCCCTAGCTTTGATGAGAGCATTAGTGATATGCTCTGTGAAGGCAAGATTAAGTGTGCTAGTGCGGGGATCTCTAGACATCTTGTGAAGGAAATCAATAACTTCGGTAAGGGTGCAATTATCAAAATCAAGGTCACTACTATCAAGTAAAGTGGTAGTGGTGTCCTTTAGGCTCACTTGTTTGGTAGTTTCTATGGTCATAGCATCACCATTAATAGGTCCAATGGGACCAGGAGTGCATTGGGTGCTAAGAGTTTGGATATCCTCAACAACTTGGATAGTAGAAACAGTGTGGTGGGTAGGAAGGTTCTTAATTCTATCTTCTTCCTCCTTCTCTAGCCCATCTCTCTTTAAGTTTAGCCAACATCCTAATGTTTTCATTAATTTGCACTCGAATAGCATTCATAGGAGTGGTCTTCCTCTCCTCAAGAGGGGAAGTTCTAATTTTAAGCAATTCTACCTCATGGGCTAAATTGTCTACCTTCGAAGAGAGATCATCTAGTTTGGCTAGTTTTTCTTCTACACTCTTATTGAAGGTTTTTTGGGTAGTGATGAAATCTTTAAGCATAATCTCTAGTTCAGAAGTGGAGTTCTTGGTGCTAGGATAAGCATTGTTGTTCCCATAGGAATTAGAGGGGAACGGTCTAGGATTGCTACCAAAATTACTCCTATAAGCATTGTTATTGAAATTGTTTCTAGAGATAAAGTTCACATCTACTTGATCTTGAGCAATCAAAGAATTTAAAGGAACATCACGAGGATCGATAGAAGATTGCTCGGAAAGTAGAGACATGATCAAGTCAACTTTTTCATTTAGGAAGGAAATCTCCTCGACAGAGTTTACCTTCCTACCTGTTGGAGCGCGTTCGGTGTGCCATTGGGAATAATTGGTCATCATCTCATCGAGAAGCTTCGTGGCAGCACCAAGTGTAGTTGACATAAAGGTTCCTCCCGCGGCCGAATCTAACAAGTTCCGCGAGGTAAAGTTCAAGCCTGCATAAAAAGTTTGGATAACCATCCAAGTAGTCAAACCATGAGTAGGGCAGTTCTTGACAAGAGATTTCATGCGTTCCCAAGCTTGGGCAACGTGTTCATTATCCAATTGTTTAAAATTCATTATGTTATTCCTTAGTTGGATAATTTTAGCAGGTGGATAGTACTTTCCAATAAAGGCATCCTTGCACTTGTCCCAAGAATCTATGATATTTCTAGGCAAAGATTGAAACCAAATTTTAGCTCCTCCTCTCAAGGAGAAAGGAAAAAGCTTAAGCTTAACAATATTACCATCTATTTCTTGGTACTTTTGCATATCACAGAGTTCAACAAAATTGTTTAAGTGTAAAGCAGCATCATCTCCAACACCGGAGAATTGATCTTTCATAACTAGGTTCAGTAAAGCAGGTTTAATTTCATAAGAAGGTGCTGAAGTGGCAGGTGTAGTAATGGGTGTGCAGATAAAGTCATCGTTGTTATGACTAGTGAAGTCACACAACTTGGTGTCCTCGGTGGAACCCATAGCAGCAAGCAAGCAAGATAACTATTTTTGTGATTTTTGATAAAGGATACTAAAGCAAAAACTGAAAGGTAAACTAACAAGACTAAAAAGCAAAGGTAAAATATAGCGTGCAACTCCCCTATCTTGAAGAGTGGAGTCCCCGGCGATGGCGCCAGAAAACTTTGCTTGATGGCTTCTCGCCCCTCGTTGGTTACCCCAAGTGGAAGGTTTGAGATGCATTGTAGCGGTAGTTTTCCCTTGGCAAAGATACCAAGGATCGAATTCCCCTGAGACTCCGAGGGTCAACAAGAAGGTGTCAACTGCTAGCGGCGCAACTAGCGATCGACAGGACCTGCACACAGATACAAATAACTTTGCTCCCAACGAGTACAGAGAGGTTGTCAATCCCTCCGGCCTTGTCGTTTACAAAGGATCAAATGCAAGAGATAATAGTGATAGGTATAACTGCAACTAGTAAGCAAGAACAGGAAAGTAAATAACGGGTGTGATCAGTGATGGTAATATGGACCGGGGTCCCATGATGTTCACTAGTGAATGTCTCTCTCCCAAAAGACGATAAAACAGCTAAGCGAGGTAAACAACAGCTGGGCAATTGACAGGATTATGTGCGCAAACCAATGCTAACTATGCTGCAAGAAAGGTAGAGGCTCAAAAGCATGGGCGGTACGCCAAGGCAAGTAGACCGAAATCCATCTGCATCTACTACTAATCATCCACTTTGAGATATCTATCCAGAACATCTCGCTGGTTTTAAGTTGCGAGTCCCACCCATAGTGTAAACTCAAAGCAACAGACAACTGCATTAAAAGAACTTTGCGTAAAGTAAACAATCCTTGCACCCGCAAGTACAAGCACCGTTGTTTTCCCCCTTGTAGCAACAGCACATCCCCTAGACTCATGTTTCTATCACTCAAGCTAGTCATCGAGGGGCATGAACCCACAATCAAGCATAACGTTCCCTCTTGGAGTTACTACCTACTACTTGGCCAAAGCAATAAACAGCAACGGAGAACATGCAAGAATTACTCAAGAACATAAATATAAAAGAGGTAAATCAAATATATTACTCACACACAATCTGAACATAATCTCATAATCCATCGGATCCCAGCAAACTCATCATAGCAACAGCATAAGGATTACATATGTGCCTCGATCATGTAGGGCAGCTCACGAGGTCTAATCAGTGAAGAACAAAGAGGGGAGGAGAACATCACATAGCTACTGGTCATGGACCCATGGTCCAAGGGAGACTACTCACAACTCATCCGGGAGGTGTCCATGGTGGTGGAGAAGCTCCCGGTGGTGATCCTCCCCTCCGGCAGGGTGCCGGGAAGAGTTCTCCTGGTGCTCCCGATCTTGGAAGCGCGGCGGCGGCGGAACAGAGATGAGATCGTGAAAAAGGGTTCCGTCCTTGTGGGTTTCGGGACGCGGTGTAAATATATGCCAAAGGGGGGCGTTAGAAGAGGCCAGGGGGGGCCCAGGCGCCCTGGCGGCGCGGCCAGGAGGGGGGCCGCCCCCTCTGGTCGCCTGGAGCCCTGGTGGCCCCCCTCCGGCCCTACTTTAGCCGCAAGGAAGCTTCCGGAACGCTGATTTTTTATATATATTTTCCGGGATTTTTCTCGCAATTTACGTAATGGGAAAACCTGAAATGCAAAAACAGCACAAAACAGAAACTGGCACTGGGGTGCACTGAGTTAATAGGTTAGTCCAAATATGATCAAAAGTGTATGGAAGTGCATAAATATCATAGCAATATCACACAAAAGAGGCATGGAGCAAGCAGAAATTATAGATGCGTTTTGGACGTATCAGTTCCCAAAGGTGATCTCAGAAAGCTCATAATGAACGAAGCACATGACTCACTTCTCTCGATACATCCAGGAAGTTCCAAGATGTACCATGACCTTAAACAATCATATTGGTGGACTCGCATGAAAAGTGAGATTGCCCAATTCATGAATGAATGTGATGTCTGCAGAAGAGTGAAGGCAGAGCATCAACGTCCAGCCGGACTCCTTCAACCTCTACCTATTCCCGAGTGGAAATTTGATCACATTGAGATGGATTTCGTCACCGGTTTTCCCAAGTCCAAGAAGGGAAATGATGCTATCTTTGTGGTGATTGACAAGCTAACTAAAGTAGCTCATTTTCTTCCCGTAAAAGAATCCATCAACGCAGCTCAGCTGGTAGAGCTGTACACCTCCAGAATTGTTTCTTTGCATGGCATTCCTCACGTGATCTCCTCAGACCGCGGACGCTTGTTCACTTCCAAGTTCTGGTATTCATTTTAGTCAGCCATGGGCACAAAGATTCGCTTCAGCACCGCATTTCACCCTCAGACTAGTGGTCAAGTCGAAAGAGTGAACCAGATCCTCGAAGATATGCTAAGAGCTTGTGTCATCTCCTTCAGTATGAAACGGGAATATTGCCTTCCATTTGCCGAATTCTCCTACAACAACAGCTTCCAAGCAAGTGCCAGCAAAGCTCCTTTTGAAATCCTCTATGGCAGAAAGTGCCGTACCCCCCTCAACTGGTCCGAGACTGGTGAATGTCACCTCCTTGGAAATGATTTGATCTCAGAAGCCAAAGAAATGTGCAAAGTCATACGTGAGAATCTCAAAGCCGCGCAATCGCGTCAAAAGAGCTACTATGACGGCAAGCATCGTGACTTGGCTTTCGACATTGGAGACCATGTCTATCTCCGTGTTTCTCCCATGAAGGGCACTCAGAGGTTCGGTATCAAGGGAAAGCTTGCTCCAAGATACGTGGGCCCTTTCAAGATTCTTGGTAAGAGAGGCAATCTAGCCTACCAACTCAAGCTTCCCTCCAACTTTGCAAATGTGCATGATGTGTTTCACATGTCTCAACTCCGCAAGTGCTTCAAGACGCTTGAACGCACCATTCCGTTCGAAGAGATTGATATTCAACAAGACTTGTCTTATCGTGAGCACCATGTTGCTATTCTTGAAGAAACTGAGCGCAAGACCCGCAACAAGTCCATCAAATTCTTGAACGTGAAGTGGCCACACCATACCGACCGAGAAGCTACATGGGAATGAGAAGATCATCTCCGTTCCGAGTATCCCTCCTTCTTTCAGTCCTAGATCTCGGGACGAGATTTTTTTGTAGTGGAGGAGAGTTTGTAACACCCCATATGTGATACCTTCCACATATGGCAATAAAGCATTTATCAATTTTATCCTTGTCCTTTCCTTGGGGGTTCTTTTCAATTCTGCATTCTTTTGTTATTGCATTGTCATTTTATTATTTTTCTTATGCATCCATGCATTGCTTCATCATCACCATGGCATCATGTTCATCATAGCTTCTTTACTTGTCATTGTGTGTTTCATCCTTAGCTTGTGATGTGAGGTCATCTTGAGTTTGTTGTGTGGTGGTGGTCGCAAGTTCATGTCTATGCTAAACCCTAAACCCCCCTCTTCCTTTTTGCGTCACTCTTCTCCTTCCTCCTTTTCTTTCCTTTCTTTAATCAATTTTGCATGTGATTAGGCTCTTCTTTTAATGTTCATCTCCTTCCCACTTCTTTGTTGCCTTGGAATGAGTCACATTGCAAAGCCTTGCCTCATTTTGAATTGATTTGGTCAGGTTCAAAAATGATGGAAGTTTGAACCATATTCAAACTTGTTTTATTTTTCTACCTCTAAAAATGCCCAAGTCATTTTTATAAAATAGGGCATAAGTCCAGGAGCATGGGGATATTTTATTTATCTCCTAATTCCTTTTCCTTGAGCCTGTGCTTTTTATTTTATTTTCTGTCTGAGGAAAATGGAAAAAGAAAAAGAATTAAACAGCAGCAGCTACAGCAGTGCAGCCCAGCCAACCTGGGCCTCCTTTTTCCGCTCGGCCCAGCTCCAGCGCGCGCCCGCAGCCCAGCACAGCCCACAGCGCATCCCTCTCTCCCTTTCTCACCCACGCCCCCCGTATACCCCCGCTCTTTCGCGCCCACGTGGCTAGGCAGGGCCCGCATGTCATCGACCGTGCCAAGTTTCTCACCCACCTTTTCTTCCTCCTCCCGCGACGCCATGGGGACCGCGAGCACGACGTCGTCGCCGCACCGTCGTGGCTCTGGCCCTCCTTTTGAACTCTCTCAGTGTCCAACCCATCCTCGAGGGTTCCCTCTTCCTCCTCCCGCCGCCTGGTGAGCTGAGAGCCACCAGATCTGTCGCTCCGCAGCTATCCCGAGCGCATCTGAGAGCGCGAGCTCGTTGCCGGCGTGCTTCCCGTCCTCCTCTGCCTCGCCAACCTTGCCGGCCTTCTTCCTCGATGTCGACTACGTCGTCTACGTCCACTACACGGAGCCGATCGCCTCGCCTGCGACTTCTTCTTCCTCTTCTTCAAGTCCGGAAGCCGCGGGTGTTCGATCCTCGCCGCCATCGACTCCGTCCACCTCCAGGCTAGCCAAGCACACCTCTGTGCTTGTGGTACGTGCGCGCACCTCCCTGTGCCCTTTTCCCCTTTTTCGCGCTGTCTAGCATCTAGTTCACCGTGCACCCGAGCTCGTCGCCGTTGGGCCTCGGCTTCGGCAAGTATTCCGACCACCTTAGTTCCTCCGCTGTTGCCTGTCGTGTTCACCATGTCGCGTAGATGCCGCTAGTGCTTTCGCCTCTCCGTTTAGTTCCCTGCTTTGCCTCGTCGAGGTCCGCCACCGCCGCTCTGTTTGTTGCTCGCCGGCGTCGTAGTAGTCGACGTTAGGTGCTGTGAGTGCACATCGTGGATGCGGAGTTCCCCCAGGAACAGACTGCACCACTCCGCCGCTAGTTTGGGTCGCCGGAGCAGCTCGGACGAGCAGCTCGGACGTGCTCTGTTTTTCCCTTGATGTCTGCTTCTTCAGTTACCACAAATGGCCACACGCACCTTCTCTGTCAGCAACGCTCACCTAGCCTAGTGGCTCGTCTCTTCATCAGTTGACCAGGAGGTCCTGGGTTCGATACCCCGCTTGGCCAAGTAGTTAGGCCCTTTTTTATTTTGTTTGTTCCATTGACGAGCCGACCCCACCTGCCAGCCTCACAGCGCTTTCCACCCACACGCGCACCCACCTTGCCACGTTGGATTCCCCTGGGTCCACCCGTCAGTGTCTCTGGCTAGATCCAGCCCGAGTCAGTGTGTCTTTTCCTTTTGTTTTTCTTTTCTGTTTTTGTGTTGTTATTCTTTTATGCATTTTCTTGCATATTTTATATCTGTTAAAATATGCATCTGATGAAAATAAGTTATATATGAAAACTGCTTAGTTTTTCATGTAGAATATTAATATGCTGTTTGTTGCCATGTTTAAAACATTTAAAATGCTGTTTGATTTAATTTGTGTTTAAAATATGCTTAAACTTGTAAAAATCATAACTAATTATCTATAACTCCAAATTTAACAAACTTTATATGCATTTGGGGTGGAAAACTATGTAGATTAATGTGGTACTATTGTTTTGCATGTTTAACAACTCTAAAATATGGCTATCTCAGTTCTGCCCTAATTGTATTTATATGAATATGGGAGTTTCCGGAAATTACTGTTTGATCTTTCCGGCCCATTTAAAATGCTAGCATGTTGCTGTTGGTCCTAGTTGAACCCCTTGCCATGTTAAACAACTTATAAAACTTGTCGGGTGCTTGTTTAAATCATCTACATAACCACTTGTGGCCATGTTAGTTTTGTTCCTTTTGCTTGTGTCTCTCATATGTTGTGATCTTGTTATTGCCTTGTTGCTTGTGCACTCTTCTTATCCCTAGGAGTTGCATCATGTCCTACCCATGCCCATATGCATCATATTCATGCATCATGTGTTTGAGCATTGCATGATGATTGATTGTTGTTTCGTTGTTGCATTGTTGTGTTGGTTAGAACTCGGTGACGATTCGGAGTCCAAGGTTCCTTTCGAGGCCAACAGGCAAGATGACCATTCCCAGATATAACTCCTACCTTTGCCTGTGCTAGATGTCTCGTTCTTTAGTTTTTGCCTCGATGCCTATTCCTGTTTGTCAGCCCTCCTATTGTTGCCATGAAACACTCTAACCACCTTCCTAGCAAACCGTTGTTTGGCTAAGTACGCATCGCTCAGCCCCTCTTATAGCGTTGTTAGTTGCAGGTGAAGTTTTGAAGATTGCTCCATGATGAAGTTGTTGCTGGGATAACACAATATATAAATACCTCTTAAACTAATTCACCTATATATTGGTAATGGGTGGAAGGCTAAGCCTTTCTGCTTGGTGTTTTGTTCCACTCATGCCACCCTAGGATCCGATAAACCGGTGTTATGTTCCTTGATTTTGCGTTCCTAACACGGTTGGGGTTTATGGGCCCCCTTGATAATTCGCTCTGTTTAAAGCTTTTCTAGCAAGGCCCAACATTGGTTTTACATTTGCCTAATAAATAAAGCTTGCATAGGGCGTTGCAAACCCGAGTTCTTAATTAACAACCCGGGCCAGTGCTCCTCATGAGTGTTGGTCCAACTGGGCAGACTGCAGGCCCACCTTGGGGAAACCCGAGGTCTGGTATTTTCCTGTAGGCTGTCCCATCTGGTCGTGGCCTGAGACGAGATACACATGGCTACTATCAGGGTGTCGGCACGCCGGGAGGTCTTGCTGGATTAGTTTTACCTTTGTCGAAATATCTTGAGCACGGGATTCCTAGAATACTCGGGTCTTCCCACTTTCGAGTTGCGACTCCGCGGATCGTGAGCTTGTGATGGGCTATGTTGGGACACCCCTGCAGGGTTTGATCTTTCGAAAGCCATGCCCGCGGTTATGTGGTAGATGGGAATTTGTTAATATCCGGTTGTAGATAACTTGACACCTTATTCATGAATACACTACCTGCGTGAGTAACCGTGATGGTCTCTTTCCGAAGGGCTTCGGGAATTGAACACGGAGGGGTTATGTTTGATCGTGAGTATTTAGGATCATTTCTTGATCAACTTGGCGATCGTGGCACTTGTTCTCTTCTTTCTCTAAACTCATAAGCTAGTGCTTAGTGCTCGCTGCAACCCTTGTTTATGGCCTTCCACACCTAAGGTTTTGGTAGCTTTGATACCCGGGAACGGGATTGCTGAGTCCTCTATGGCTCACAGATTCAACACACACCAGATGCAGGTACCGCTGAGAACAATGCAGGAGATGGTTCAGAACTTCACTACGAGTTTGATGAAGAGCATGGTCGTTACTATGTTTCATATCCCGATGATCAGTCGTGGTTCTTACTAGGAGGATTCGGGCTTGTGTTATTTATGGTATCTTTCTCGGTTGGATTTCGTCCGTAGTCGGACCCTGATGTTCTTTGGATGATGTATGTTATTGTATTCATTGTGTGACGTGGCGAGTGTAAGCCAACTATAATTTTACAATTTCTTCCCTGAATTTTACATGAGATGTGCAAAGATACCATACTTGAGATCATTCTAGTATGCGTTTATGTCCTTAAGTCATGCCTCGACATGTGGGGGACATAGCCGCATAGTGGGCATTACAAACATATCCTGGGTATTCAACCTGTCCATAATCAGCATCCATGCAAAAAACTTAATCCTCATGGTGCGGCAACTAGACCACACCCACGACAGCAGTGGGTTATACACAATATGCTTGTGCAGGAATGTATAATATTTCTTTGTTGTATACCCTTTGCCATCCTCCTTCCAGACCCGGGCATCATTCAGCTCCAAGTTTGCTTGGAAGTTAAGCAACAAGTTCTGCAAAGATTGAAGCTCCCCGAAAGCTCTCTCAGAGAGGCAGGTGGAATAGGGTTGCTAACTCCTCAGAGGCAAGAACTTTAGCAGCAGGGATAAGGGGATCAATAGCATATGATAATAACCTCGCAAATATTTGACACAGCGGTGTGTTAGAGGCACCCAGAGACCAGGAGTCCAACCAGAAGAGTACAATATCCTCCCTCTTAACATGCACAGCAGACACCATTCCGAACTTATCCATCAACTTGCAAATATCCTTCCACCAGAAAGAACCACAGAGAGTAGTTACATGAGCTACTCTCTCATGGTAGTAAGAGTTCCAGATTAGGTGACCCAAGACACATCAACCTTATTATAAAATTTGCTAACATGTTTGAGGAGCAGAGCTTCGTTTTGAAGTTTAAGGTTCAGAACAACTAAACCTCCTCTATACTTGGGCCTACAAACAAGACCCCAAGCAGCTAGCGACTGACCAGAATCCTGACCATATTTCCTCCAAAGACATTGCCTCTGTATTCTTTCTAATTGCTTCAAAATGCCAGGAGGTAATTCCAGACTACATAGATAAAAAATTGGCACAGAAGATAGGGCAGAAATTAGATACTGTAACCTTCCTCCATGGGCAAGAAAGAGGAACTGACAGATAATTATCTCTCCACACTGTCAACTGATAACCCACAAGTATAGGGGATCGCAACAGTTTTTGAGGGTAGAGTATTCAACCCAAATTTATAGATTCAACACAAGGGGAGCCAAAGAATATTTGAAGGTATTAGCAGTTGAGTTGTAAATTCAACCACACGTGGAGATTAATTATCTACAGCAAGTGATCAGTAGCACAGTAATATGATAGTTTTCATAGTAGTGACATCGGCAATAGTAACAGTAACAATGATAGCAGTAGTTTCGTAGCAAGTGTAACAGTGATGATAGCAATAGTAAAGCAACAAGATCAATATGTAAAGAATCGTAGGCATTGGACCGACGACTTTTTGGATGATATTCATGATGTGACAGTTATAACCTAGGGCGATACGGCACTAGCTCCAGTTCATCCATATAATGTAGGTATGTATTCCATAAATAGTCATACGTGCTTTATTAAAAGAACTTGCATGACATCTTTTGTCCTACCCTTCCGTGGAAGTGGGGTCCATATTGGAAACTAAGGGATATTAAGGCCTCCTTTTAATAGAGAACCGGAACAAAGCATTAACACATAGTAAATACATGAACTCCTCAAACTACGTTCATCACCGGGAGTGGTTCCGGTTATTCTCACTCCGGGGTTTCCGGGTCATAACATGTAGTAGGTGACTATAACTTGCAAGATTGGATCTAAAACATGAATATAATGGTAATATCATAAATGGTTCAGATCTGAAATCATGGCACCTGGGCCCAAAGTGACAAGCATTAAGCATAGCAAAGTCATAACAACATCAATCTACGAATATTGTGGATATTAGGGATCGGTACCTAACAAAACTAACTCGATTACATGATGAATCTCATCCAACTCCTCACCGACCAGTGAGCCTACAAAGGAATTACTCACTCCCGATGGGGTGCATCATGGAATTGGCGATGAAGAAGTGTAGGTGATGACGAAGAACGAAGATCCCCCTCTCCGGAGCCCTAGACGGACTCCAGACGTGGCCTCCCGAGGAAGAACAGGAGATGATGGCGGCTCCGTCTCGTGGATCGTGATAATTGTTTCTCCCTGATTTGGTTTCTCAAAAAATAGGAATTTATAGGGTTAGGGTTATAGTCTGCGGGGCCACCAGGTGGGTACAACCCACCTAGGCGCGCTAGGAGAGGGGGGCACGCTCTGGTGGGTTGTACCCACCCAAGGCCCCCTATCTGATGGGTCTTGGCTCTAGTAATGTTCTTTTATTCCGTAAAAAATCCTCGCAAAGTTTCGTTTCATTTCGAGAACTTTTATTTCTGCACAAAAACAACAACATGTAGTTCTGCTAAAAACAACGTCAGTCCGGGGTTTGTTTCATTCAAATCATGCAAATTAGAGTCCAAAACAAGTGGAAAAGCATGAGGAAAAGTGGATACGCTGGAGATGTATCAACTCCCCCAAGCTTAAACCTTTGCTTGTCCTCAAGCAATTCAGTTGATAAATTGAAAGTGAGAAAGAAAAACTTTTACGAACTCTTTTGCTCTTGTTTGCATAAATAGGCTTAAACAACACCCAAGTTTTCAGCCAACATTATAGCTAACCATGTCCACAATAACATTTAAAGATTATATTAACTCATATCAATGACATAATCAGCTAGCAAGCAATAATAAGACATCTCAAACAGCAACATGTTTTCAAAACAACCATGATATAATATGACAATATTGGTATCTCACTAGCCCTTTTTGAGACCGCAAAACATAAATGCAGAGCACCTCCAAAGTTCAAGCAGTGACTATACATTGTAATTCATGGTAGAAAAGATCCAGTCATGCTAACACCCAACATTCACTAACACAATGCATAGGCATGACAACAGTGCTCTCAGATCTGGCGCTTATTAGAGAAGGTGGTACCACAACATAAAAGTAACTAGAAAGTCCCTTCACAAAGGGAAGCAATGATTTGCACAGGTGCTAGAGCTCAAGTTTTTTAAATAGAGGTAAATGGTATTTTGAGAGGTGCACCCTTATCATTCACTTCACGACTATCAGCTATCGACATCTCCCATGCTAAACGAACTAGTGGTGGTTCCCAAGCATAAAAGTAAATGTTTGAACTCCATTGGGAGTTTTTGTTGTTTATTTGTAAGCTTGTTCTTTTTGCAGTTTGGGACTGGGAATCCCTATTACCGATCTTTTCTCGTGCAATGGCGAGTGAATAAACACTAAACCTGAGAATAACCCGCTTAGCATGGAAAATACTGACCACCCCCTGTCGTTCCATGAATGATGCAGACACACAAAAAGGATATTTATTTGAAGTTTTTAGAGGTGGCACATGCGAATTTACTTCGAACGACAGGGTAATACCACATATAGGTAGGTATGGTGGACTCATGTGGAATAACTTTGTGTTTTTGAATTTGATGCACAAGCAGTATTCTCGCTTAGTACAGGTGAAGGCTAGCAAAATAGGTTGGGAAGCAACCAGCTAGAGAGCAACAATGGTCATGAAAATGCATCATGCATAATAAATATTGGACACCCGCATGAGTAGGATATGGACACCATGAACATAAATATCATAGAGGCTATGTTGGTTTTGATTCAACTACATGCATAAACATGTGCCAAGTCAAGCCACTTAAACATTCAAAGGAGGATACCATATCATCATACTATATCACAATCATTTTAACGCTATGTTGATATCCAAGATAAATCATTATTAACTCCTAGCTACTTATGCATGGCATGAGAAACTATAATCTCTAATTGTCATTGCAAACATGTTTAATCATAATGGGCTGAATCATGGGTACTTGGTTAAACATATTTACACAAACATAACAAGTCGAGTTCATACCAGTTTCTCCTTGCCACTGTCAGTTCATCGTATATCGTCATTATTGCCTTTCACTTGCACGACCGAATGTCATGAAAATAATAATAGTGCAAGAGTGTCGTGGACTAAGCTAGGATCTGCAAAACATTTTATTCAACAGGAGAAGACAAGGTAAAATGTGCTCTTTATTAGTTCAACAATTATACATACGGGAGCCACTCAACATTTTCATCGTGGTCTTCTCCTCGGTACAAGTCGAATAAAAGGAAAAGAAATCCAGAGAAGCGCACTAAAATATTTTTAGAGTTTTTGGTTTTCTTGAACACACAAATACAAGGAAAAAGCAAAAACTAGAAAAACTATTTATACGGGAAAGCTTCCAACAAGCAGAAGAAGAACAAGGAAATCTTTTTGGATTTTCTTTTTAGTGCTACTACTAAGCATGAATAGAAAGTAAATTACTACAACTAAATTTTTTTGTTTTTTCTGAAGTTTTTCAAACACATAAGAAGAAAGCAAGAAAATAACCTAGGCATGGATGTTACAATGAAAAAGTGTGAGCACCGACAAATAGAATGATATGTAATCATAAATGTAATGTCGGTGAGAAACACATACTCCCCCAAGCTTAGGCTTTTGGCCTAACTTGGCAGTCGATCAGTAGCCTGGAGGATAGTAGTCGGAGTGGTAGCTCACGGAGGCTCTTGGTGCAGAAGCCTCAACTTGATGTGTTGCCCTCACTGCTACGTTGTAAGCTCTAGCCTCGCTCTCAAGAACAAAATATCTTCCTCTGCAGTGATAATCAAAAAGAGCAGGCGCGTGCAAATATGTGTCCACCACAGAAGATTGGTTAAACAACAGATTGTAAGTGAAGTTATGAATCTTTCCTCTAAGGAATTTATGGTCTTTTAAAGCACTAAAATCTAAATACCGAGTAGGTAGGGTATGTTCAAAGGGCAAAGGTGAAATACCCAGCCCTCGTGTTGAACGTGTAGCATAAATTCCACCATAGAACCAGCCACTGTTAGCATTATGCTGAAGTTTGCGTGCAACAATTGCCCCAAGGTTATAGTTTCTTTCATCGGTAAGTGCAGTGCGTATGAGGCTCATGTCTGGAGCACAAAGTGCACTACAATCATGTTTTCCTACTACATATTTCCCGTTGAATAATGCAAAATACTGAATTGCGGGAAAATGTATACTCTTTACTCTACCCTGTGTCACTCCCCTATTTTCACTGTAACAAAGGCTAATCAAGAAAGACTCCAACTAAGCCTTTGGTGGCTCATCAAGTGAACCCCAAAATGGAAGTTTGCAATGGTAAGCAAAATTCTCCAGTAGGATAGTAAATGGGTTATCATAAAGCATGAATGACACCCTAGACTCACGTGGAAAATATTTAAACCCTTTGACAAATGATTCAATGAGAAGTTGGCGTTGTTCACACTTATCTGAAAGGTAGGGACCGAGACCGGCATTGTGAACATATTGCTCAAATTCCTTCTTGATGCCTATTTGCAGCATAAATTCATCACAAGGCCATAAACATGTTTTGGCGGCGGCATCTCGGGTAGAACTTGCACTCGATTCTACATAGGATCGGCGAGGAGAACTGTCACTAGAAGATTCTCCCGAGGATCTTCTCCTCGAAGAACTCCTTCCAAACAAGTTCATAATGTCCACATACAATTTTTCCTATGAACAAAAATCTGAAATTTTAGTCCACAAATTTTTCTCAACAAAACTTCACAAGATTGGTAGCAACTACTCATAGGGATACATAGAAGCCATATCAAGCATTCAAACTACTTAGAACACTAAGAATCCAACATGCAAGCCCATATACAGCAACACCAAGAGTACCTAATTATTCAAAATATAAACCACTAAAACAAAACTAATTGGACAAACGGTGGAGTCACATACCAAGCAACAATCCACCGAAACTGTTTCGGAAACGGAGCTTCAAGCAAAGAGATCGAAATTCATGGGTTTGAGAGCAAGAACACGAGAGAGAGAGAGCAATGGGGATTTTATCTGGATGTAAGGGATGATGTGGGATAAAAACTGAGAGGGCCCACGTGGGGACCACAACCCACCAGGGCGCGCGTGGGGGTGCTGGCGCACCCAGGTGGGTTGTGCCCACCTGGTGCACCTCTCGCTGGTAGTATTGCATCAAAAATATTTAGAAACAAATCATATAAAATTTGTATGGCATTATGAAAACTTTTATTTTTGGCTCATTTTTTATTGCACAGGAAATTCAGAAAAAGACTAAACATGGCATTTTATTTTATTTAACTAGTAAAAACAGAAAATAAAAAGTAGTGACAGAAGGTAGTGCTTACTAAATTCATCAACTTGATACCACTAAAAATGATTCATTAATAAGGTTGATCAAGTCTTATTAAAAACCACTTTCGGTTGGCATGAAACCGAAGAACTTTTGTAAATCACTAAGTTACCTCAATGGGGATATGAAAATCCCCAACAATAAGCATTTAATATTTTTTTCAACAATAGATAGACGTATTTGAAAACTTCCAATAGTGATAGTTAGAGATTTTTCAATAACATTAATACCTGTCACTTGGAATTGTTTCTTCGGAAAGTGCACTGTATGCTCATTACCATTAATATGAAAAGTGACCTTGCTTTTATTACAATCAATAACAGCCCCTGCAGTATTCAAGAAGGGTCTACCAAGGATAATCGACATATTGTCGTCCTCGGGCATCTTGTAGCGACCAGACCTCAAACAGTCTGATCTCCATGCATCAGTGTCATCCCTGGATCAGTAATGCTGACACGCATGGTACTTGAAAGATTTATAACAGAGTAGCAATCACACACTTATTACATCGATAGTCCAACGATGAGTTTATTACATAAATCATGGCCGAAGGCCATCTAACACGATAACAGCGGAAGGCTTGGAAGATAAGTGAGTCCATCAACTCTAGCGGCATCACTGAGTATAGAACCACGACCTAAAAAGGGCATCTTACTCGTCGTCTGAAAAGTCTGCAACATAAAACATTGCAGCCCGAAAAACGGGCCAGCACATGGAATATGCTGGCAAGATAACACAAGAGATGCAATGAAAGTGAGGCTATACTATATGCAATATGGCTGGTGGAAAGCTCTATGGTTAAGTTTTTGCGTAAAGCCAATTTTTCCCTACTTCAAAGGAATGTATTTTAATTAACTATCATGGTAGTTGAAACATCGTTGAGAAGATAGACATCCTCTCAACCCCAATTAAAATTAATCATTAAACCCAACACAATTAAATTAGAGTAACATGTTGAGATGCACATGATAATCCAAGTACCAGATACTCAAGATGTCCACAACCGGGGACACGGCTAATCATGATCAGTTTGTACACTCTGCAGAGGTTTTTGCACTTTCCCCACAAGACTCGATCGCCTCCGTTTGGTTTCTCGCACTGCATGGTGTTTGAGAAACGGATGACCGAGACACAGTCTTTCGGAAGAGGTCCCCTTAACCAGATAGATAGGCCGGTACACCTACAAACCCAACTACATCTGCTAGCCCATCATGGAAAGGTTTCCCACAACTTACTCAACTATGCCAGAGCCCATATTGGCATGTGGTTGCACACGGAAGTTTCTAGTATGAAAAATCTCATGATCCCTTTGAGCCTGGGTGGCGGTCCAAAAGAAAAACAGGCAATCCTGGAATACCCAAGTGCCTCAATCCACCCAGATGTGTATTAAAGTTGCCACCTTAAGTTGAACCATTAATTAAAAACTCACATCTGTCATGGATTTCACTCAAACCCAAACCACATCTACGAGCATAGCATGTCCTAACAGCAAACGTAGAGTAACTCCCAAGGGTTTGAATGTAATGTAGGTAATAGGTACTACCTCAAACAACTTCCCAATCCCACAAATTAATTGATCCTACTCATGCAATGTGTGAGGGGTTTGACTAATGCAATGAAAACTGGGTAATTGGAAAGCATGATCAAAGTGTTACTTGCCTTGCTGATGATCCGCAAAACCTAGAGACTCAAAGTAGCAAGCGGCGCACTCCGGGTACTCTATCGCAATCAAACAACAAGCATACAATAAGTACTTAACTAATGCACGGGTAAAACTCAAATAAGAGATCTAACCAGATAGTTCAACTTAAGAACTCCGGTTTGCAAAAAGAATCAACTCGAAAGAAGCAACGAAACACAAACTGCAAAAGAAACAAGCTCCGAATTACTACTTGGCCTAAAGTCAAATTTTACTGTAGACAAAACTTTGTTCAAGTTGGTTAAACGTAAAGAGGGCTTCGAGACGAAGATCTGGGATTTTGAATCACCTGATTCCGACTCTCGAGCGAAAAGAAAAACGAAAAACAAGATCAGGGCAGAAATCACGATCGGAAAAATCGCGGATGAAATACCCCGAAAAAGAAAAACAACGAACAGGCTAACGAACGAACGTTCGCTGTCTGCGGTTATCTAACGAAAACCGTCCGTTTAAACGAACGTACGGACGAACGTCCTCTATTTAACTAAACCGACGAAAACCGATCTAAACCGAAAAAAACAGATCTAGGGTTCTCTTCTTTCAAAAAAAACCGATTGGATCTAAAAAAAACCGATGCGGCATCTACCTTAACTCCGGCGGGGCGGCGGCGTTAGGCGGGGCGGCGGGGTCCGGCGGGCTGGCGGGCGGGGCGGCGGCGTTCGGCGGCGGCGGCTTCCGGCGGCGGGCGGTGGCGGGAGGCCGCGGCGGCTGCGGCGGGAGGCGGCGGTGGCGGCGGCTTCGGGCGGCGCGGCGGCTTCGGGATAGGGTTAGGGCGACGGGGCCAGACGGGCCGGCCTGGGCAGCTTATAAAGCCCAGAGTCCTGGGCTAAAACGACTCATAGTCGGTTTCTTTTTTTTAAATAGATTCCCGGCGCAATAAAACTAACGAAATAAATATTAAACGGACTCCAAAAATCCCGAAATAAATTTTCACCGTCCTCTAATAATATTTAGGACAAAGTGAACATTTTTCCGGGACCTAAATGCAATTTTGAAAAACGCGTATTTTTCATATGCAAATAAATCCGAAAATAAATCCAGAAAAATACCAAAAATGATTTTAATATTTTTCCTCCAATATTTCTATTATTTTGGAGAAGTCATATTATCGCCGCTCATTTATTTTATTTAGAAATATTTTTTTTGAGAGAAAAATAATTAGAATCACACTGTCCTCGTACTGGTATTCGAGCGAACTCAAATACGAAAACGGTAAAATCCCCAACTCTCTCCGTAGGTCCTTGAGTTGCTTAGAATTTCGAGGAACTCCACACACAAAATGCAAAAATATGCAAATGCAATTATGACCTATGTATAACATTCCAAATTGAAAATTTGGGATGTTACGAACCTACCCCCTTAGAATGAATCTCGCCCTCGAGATTCGGCTTGGCTAGAGAACATGTGTGGGTGGTCCTTGCGTAGATCATCTTCTCGTTCCCAGGTGGATTCTTCCTCGGTGTGGTGACTCCACTGAACTTTGCAAAACTTGATAACCTTGCTACGGGTAACTCTACTCGAAAATTCGAGAATTTTAACGGGCTTCTCCTCGTAGGTCAGGTCACTGTCCAACTGAATTGCTTCCAGGGGTACTGTGTCTCTAAGCGGTATATCGGCCATCTCCGAGTGGCACTTCTTTAGTTGCGAAACGTGAAACACGTCGTGCACTCCTGACAATCCTTCGGGCAACTCCAACTTATAGGCAACCTCTCCCATGCGTTCCAAAACACGGTAAGGTCCAACAAATCTCGGGGCTAACTTCTCTTTAACTCCGAAACGTTTAACTCCTCGTAGAGGCGCTACCCTCAAGTACGCTCTGTCTCCGATCTCATAGCCTATCTCCTTGCGCTTCGAGTCGGCGTAACTCTTCTCTCTGGACTGAGCTACCTTCAGTCTATCTCGTATCAACTTCACCTTCTCCTTAGACTCTTTGATTAAGTCTGGTCCAAACAGCTGTCGGTCTCCAACTTCGTCCCATGACAACGGTGTTCGGCATCTCCTTCCATATAACGCCTCAAACGGCGCCATCTTCAAACTGGCCTGGTAACTATTGTTGTATGAGAACTCTGCGTAAGGCAAGTTTTCATCCCAACTAGATCCATAATCTAATGCACAGGCTCTCAACATATCCTTCAGAATCTGATTGACTCTCTCCGTCTGTCCATCGGTCTGCGGATGAAACGCTGTGCTAAACTCTAGCCTGGTACCCAAGGTTTCATGTAACTGATTCCAGAACTTTGAGGTAAACTGGGTTCCTCCATCAGATACAATACTCCTAGGAACTCCATGAAGACATACAATTCTGGTCATGTATATCTTAGCCAACTTCGCACTGGTATATGTGGTTTTCACCGGAATAAAGTGGGCTACCTTAGTCAATCGGTCTACTACTACCTAGATTGAATCATACCCTGCTTTGGTCCTGGGCAATCTGGTGATAAAATCCATACCAAGCTTCTCCCACTTCCATTTGGGAATTGGCATAGGTTGTAGCAATCCTGCTGGCTTCTGATGTTCCGCCTTTATTCTTTGGCATACATCGCAAACTGCTACATACTCCGCAATATCCTTCTTCATACCGGTCTACCAGAAAGTATCCTTTAAATACAAATACATCTTAGTATTTCCTGGGTGAATCGAGTATGGCGAATCATGGGCCTCCTGTAAAATCAACTTCCTAATCTCCGGGTCATTGGGCACATAGATTCGATCCTCAAACAATAAGGTGTCGTGCTCATCCTCACGAAAACCTTTAGCCTTTACTTCGCTCATCTTCTCCTTTATAGCGACAATCTCCTTGTCAGCTTTCTGAGCTTCTCTGATTTTATCCATCAGGGTAGACTGGATTTCTAGTGTTGCTACATAGCCTCTCGGAACTATCTCCAAACGTAGTTCTCGTAGGTCCTCGGCTAGCTCCTTTGGAAACTCTTCCTTCATTAGGGTATTGACATGGCCCTTACGGCTTAGCGCATCCGCTACTACGTTAGCCTTTTCGGGATGGTATTGCAATCTCATGTCATAATCCTTAATGAGTTCTAGCCATCTCCTTTGCCTAAGATTCAACTCCTTCTGAGTGAATATATACTTCAGACTCTTATGATCCGTATATACTTCACAATGGTTTCCTATGAGAAAATGTCTCCACGTCTTCAACGCATGCACTACGGCTGCTAACTCCAAATCGTGGGTGGCATAGTTCATCTCATGAGGTTTCAGTTGTCGTGAAGCGTACGAAACAACTCTTCCTTCCTGCATAAGAACTGCTCCAAGTCCTCGACGTGAAGCGTCGCAGTACACCTCATAATCCTTATGTTGATCTGGCAGAATCAACACAGGGGATGATACCAACCTTTTCTTCAACTCCTGGAAACTAATCTCACATTCTTCGGTCCAACGGAACTTGGTTTCCTTCTTCAACAACTCCGTCATTGGCTTTGCAATCTTCGTGAAATTCTCGATAAATCTCCGGTAGTATCCTGCGAGTCCAAGAAAACTCCGGATCTCTCCAACGGTCGTCGGTGCTTCCCAATTGGTCACAGTCTCCACCTTGGCGGGATCTACTGCTATTCCTTCTCCGGATATAACATGTCCGAGGAATCCGACTTCCTTCAACCAAAACTCACATTTGCTAAACTTGGCATACAACTGGTGCTCTCTGAGCTTCTCCAATACCAATCGCAAATGCTCTTCATGCTCCTCTTCATCCTTCGAGAAGATCAAAATATCATGTATGAACACTACGACGAACTTATCCAAATACTCCATAAACACTTTGTTCATCAGGTTCATAAAGTAGGCCAGTGCGTTTGTCAGACCAAACGACATAACGGTATACTCATACAACCCATACCTAGTGGTAAAGGCCGTCTTAGGGATATCTTGCTCTCGGATCTTCAATTGATGGTACCCTGATCGTAGATCGATCTTCGAAAATACCTTAGCTCCTTGCAATCTATCGAACAGATCATTGATCATTGGCAGTGGGTACTTATTCTTGATCGTTACTTCATTCAATCCCCGGTAATCAACAACCATTCTTAACGATCCATCCTTCTTCTCCACTAGAAGTACTGGCGAACCCCAAGGCGAAGAACTTGGGCGTATGAATCCTTTATCCAGTAACTCCTTAATCTGCTTCTTAATCTCCTCCAAATCCTTTGCGGGCATCCTATAGGGTCTCTTAGAAATTGGCCCGGTGCCTGGCAAAAGTTCAATCAAAAACTCCATATCTCTATCCGGTGGCATGCCAGGTAACTCTTCTGGAAACACATCTGGATAATCCTTCACTATCGGCACTTCCTCCTGAACAACTCCCGTGAGAGAATATACTTGAGTCCTTATAGGCGAATGCCTAGATACATACTTAATCCTTTTTCCCTCCGGGGTGGTGAGCAAAATAGACTTACTGGCACAGTCAATGTTACCTCCATACTTCGATAGCCAATCCATTCCTAAAATCACATCCAATCCTTGTGACTCCAGAACTATTAGGTCAGAGGGGAAAGTGTGGCGTCCTATGGTCACTGGCGTCTGAAAACATCCTTGGTGTGCCATATAATCTGCTCCGGGTGAACTTACTAACATGGGGGTCTTAAGAACTCGGGTAGACATCCTATGTCTATTCACGAATCCCCTTGAAATGTATGAATGCGATGCACCAGTATCGAAAAGAACTATTGCGGTAAATGTTTTAACCAAAAACATACCGACAACAGCATCTGGTTGCTCTTCTACCTCCTCCACGGTCACGTGGTTCACTTGTCCTTTATTGAACGGGTTGGGCTTCTTCCCGGCGCTTCCATTGCCGTTCCCATTCTTAACTTCTGGGCATTCATTATCATAATGTCCAATCTTCCCGCACTTGTAACAGGTGACATGGCTAAAATCCCTCTTGGTGGGTGTGGACGGTGCAGGGCGGTTCTGGTTTCCATTGGCTCCATTCTCACTCCCATTACCATTGCCATACTTGGTGCCATTGTGGTTGTGTGAGCTACTTCCTCCATGGGTATGCTGAAACTGTCCTACTGCTTTAGGGGTAAAGCGAGGCTTCTGCTGAGCTCCAGAATTATACTTCCCTTGCCCATACTTCCTCTTGCGACTCTCAATCTATTGATGCTTCCTTTCAATCATCAGGGCTCGGTCAACCAACTCCTGATAGTTATTGAAAGTTGCCACCATCAGCTGTACACTCATCTCATCATTTAGCCCTTCCATAAATCTCTCCTGCTTCTTGGCATCTGTGGCCACATCATCTGGGGCATAACGAGATAGGGTACTAAACTCATCCACGTACTGGGCTACTGTACGATTCCCTTGGCGCAAGTTGCGAAACTCCTGCTTCTTCATACTCATGGCTCCAGTCGAGACATGGGCAGTACGAAAAGCTTGCTGAAACTGATCCCAAGTCACATTGGCTACGGGGTAAGTGGCTGTGTAATTCTCCCACCATGCTGTGGCTGGTCCAGACAACTGGTGTGCGGCAAATCGCACCTTCTCAGCATCCGAGCAATTGGCGGTGGTCAAATCCCTTCCAATCTTGCTTAGCCAGTCATCAGCCACAATTGGTTCGATGCTGCTAGCAAACACAGGTGGTTGCAACCTTAAGAAACGTGTCAGGTTGTCCACAGGTGGTGGTGGTGGAGGGTTGTTGTTGTTGTTGTTCTGGTTGTTCTGGGTGTTCTGGACAAGAAGTTGCATCAGGGTGTTCTGCTGCTGGATCAACTGGGTGAGCTCAGGGGGAAACTCGAATTCATGTCTTGGAGGCATCTGATGGGTGTAGAGGGAAGAAATTAGAATAGAATAGAGGTCTAAGGGAAAATCACTACCCATATGCACATGAGACAAACACACAATCATATCACACCAATCAATTTCAAACAAGGTCTTACAAATCAAACGATCGTTTACAAAAGTGATCTAAATCTAATACTTGGTGATAAACTTCTCGTCATAGGGTGGTCATCTAAAAATATTGTTTAGCAGAGGATTCCATAATATCTGCCCCAGCTTCATCTTCAGCTTCCGAATCCGTGTCATCTATGATGATATAATCTTCCGGTGGAATCTCCTTGGGTTCTTCTTCCTCGTCTTCTTCTCCCATGAGTATCCCTAACTTCCGGGCCAAATCATCATTCTTCTCCACAAGTATCTTCATGTCCTCCTCATAACCGTCACGTGTAGACTTGAGTTCTTCTTCTAGCTCCAAATTCCTATTTAGGGCCTTCTTCAAATCTATCATCCCAGCACACATCTGGTGCTCCTGGCGACGAATGTGGTGGTTCAACTCCTGGATGAATGCTTCTATGGATATACCCTTCCTAGTGCTGATCATATCCCAATTCTCATCTCGGCGTCCACAAATCTGGTAGATAGTGTCCTTTAGCTCTTGTTTGTAGACTTCTCCAATCCTTCCCATAGCAATGTGGGCTGCCATACTCCTTCCTAGGCTCCATGTAGGTGCATTAAAGGAAAATGCTATGAGTGGGGTGACGGGTACATACGTCCTTCCTGGAACTTGAGCTTGAATCAACCAACGATCCTCCTCAGGTAGACTGGCATTATTGGTTCCAGTGAAACTTGGTAATCCAATGTGTAGATATCTGGTGACTTCCTTCAGGTGTCGTCCAAACAATGTGTCATCATCCGGTTGCATGAACTTGTGCTTTGCTTCCACCATCCTAAAGAATAGAAAAGATGAGGAGTCAAAAGAGAAAAGAGTGGATTGTGTCCTAGGGCTTGTCTTAGTGGTCGTGTCCTATAGTCAGCGTGTGCTCTGATACCATCTTTGTAGCGACCAAACCTCAAACAGTCTGATCTCCATGCATCAGTGTCATCCCTGGATCAGTAATGCTGACACGCATGGTACTCGAAGGATTTATAACAGAGTAGCAATCACACACTTATTACATCGATAGTCCAACGATGAGTTTATTACATAAATCATGGTTGAAGGCCATCTAACACGATAACAGCGGAAGGCTTGGAAGAGAAGTGAGTCCATCAACTCCAGTGGCATCACTGAGTATAGAACCACGACCTAAAAAGGGCAACTTACTCGTCGTCTGAAAAGTCTGCAACATAAAACGTTGCAGCCCGAAAAACGGGCCAGCACATGGAATATGCTGGCAAGATAACACAAGAGATGCAATGAAAGTGAGGCTATACTATATGCAATATGGCTGGTGGAAAGCTCTATGGTTAAGTTTTTGCGTAAAGCCAATTTTTCCCTACTTCAAAGGAATGTATTTTAATTAACTATCATGGTAGTTGAAACATCGTTGAGAAGATAGACATCCTCTCAACCCCAATTAAAAGTAATCATTAAACCCAACAAAATTAAATTAGAGTAACATGTTGAGATGCACATGATAATCCAAGTACCAGATACTCAAGATGTCCATAACCGGGGACACGGCTAATCATGATCAGTTTGTACACTCTGCAGAGGTTTGTGCACTTTCCCCACAAGACTCGATCGCCTCCGTTTGGTTTCTCGCACTGCATGGTGTTTGAGAAACGGATGACCGAGACACAGTCTTTCCGAAGAGGTCCCCTTAACCAGATAGATAGGCCGGTACACCTACAAAACCCAACTACATCTGCTAGCCCATCATGGAAAGGTTTCCCACAACTTACTCAACTATGCCAGAGCCCATATTGGCATGTGGCTGCACACGGAAGTTTCTAGTATGAAAAATCTCATGATCCCTTTGAGCCTGGGTGGCGGTCCAAAAGAAAAACAGGCAATCCTGGAATACCCAAGTGCCTCAATCCACCCAGATGTGTATTAAAGTTGCCACCTTAAGTTGAACCATTAATTAACAACTCACATCTGTCATGGATTTCACTCAAACCCAAATCACGTCTACGAGCATAGCATGTCTTAACAGCAAACGTAGAGTAACTCCCAAGGGTTTGAATGTAATGTAGGTAATAGGTACTACCTCAAACTACTTCCCAATCCCACAAATTAATTGATCCTACTCATGCAATGTGTGAGGGGTTTGACTAATGCAATGAAAACTGGGTAATTGGAAAGCATGATCAAAGTGTTACTTGCCTTGCTGATGATCCGCAAAACCTAGAGACTCAAAGTAGCAAGCGGCGCACTCCGGGTACTCTATCGCAATCAAACAACAAGCATACAATAAGTACTTAACTAATGCACGGGTAAAACTCAAATAAGAGATCTAACCAGATAGTTCAACTTAAGAACTCCGGTTTGCAAAAAGAATCAACTCGAAAGAAGCAACGAAACTCAAACTGCAAAAGAAACAAGCTCCGAATTACTACTTGGCCTAAAGTCAAATTTTACTGTAGCCAAAACTTTGTTCAAGTTGGTTAAACGTAAAGAGGGCTTTGAGACGAAGATTTGGGATTTTGAATCACCTGATTCCGACTCTCGAGCGAAACGAAAAACGAAAAACAAAATCAGGGCAGAAATCGCGAGCGGAAAAATCACGGATGAAATACCCCGAAAAAGAAAAACGACGAACAGGCTAACGAACGAACGTTCGCTGTCTGCGGTTATCTAACGAAAACCGTCTGTTAAAACGAACGTACGGACGAACGTCCTCTAATTAACTAAACCGACGAAAACCGATCTAAACCGAAAAAAAATAGATCTAGGGTTCTCTTTTAAAAAAAATCGATTGGATCTAAAAAAACCGATGCGGCATCTACCTTAACTCCGGCGGGGCGGCGGCGTCAGGCGGGGCGGCGGGGTCCGGCGGGCCGGCGGGCGGGGCGGCGGCGTTCGGCGGCGGCGGCGGCTTCCGGCGGCGGGAGGCGGCGGCGGCTGCGGCGGCAGGCGGCGGCGGCGGCGGCTTCCGGCGGCGGCGGCGGCTTCGGGTGGCGCGGCGGCTTCGGGCGAGGGTTAGGGCGACGGGGCGAAACGGGCCGGCCTGGGCAGCTTATAAAGCCCAGAGTCCTGGGCTAAAACGACTCATAGTCGGTTTCTTTTTTTTTTCTTTTTTTTAAATAGATTCCCGGCGCAATAAAACTAACGAAATAAATATCAAACGGACTCCAAAAATGCCGAAATAAATTTTCACCGTCCTCTAATAATGTTTAGGACAAATTGAACATTTTTCCCGGACCTAAATGCAATTTTGAAAAACGCGTATTTTTCCTATGCAAATAAATCCGAAAATAAATCCAGAAAAATACCAAAAGTGATTTTAATATTTTTCCTCCAATATTTCTATTATTTTGGAGAAGTCATATTATCTCCGCTCATTTATTTTATTTATAAATATTTTTTTAGGAGAGAAAAATAATTAGAATCACACTCTCCTCGTACCAGTATTCGAGCGAACTCAAATACGAAAACGGTAAAATCCCCAACTCTGTCCGTAGGTCCTTGAGTTGCTTAGAATTTCGAGGAACTCCACGAACAAAATGCAAAAATATGCAAATGCAATTATGACCTATGTATAACATTTCAAATTGAAAATTTGGGATGTTACACATCTCAAGTATGACAAAGTCAGTCAAGATAGTAACATTAGCAACAACAACGGGCACATCCTCACAGATACCGATAGGTATGTAATACGTCTCCAACGTAGCTATAATTTTTTATTGTTGCATGCTATTATTTATGATGTCTTGGATGTTTAATGGGCTTTGTCATACACCTTTATATATCATTTTTGGGACTAACCTACTAACCCAAAGGCCCAGTCCAGATTGTTGTTTTTTTGCCTGTTTCAAGGTTTTGCAGAAAAGCAATATCAAACGGAGTCTAAATGGAACGAAACCTTCGGGAGAAATATTTTTGGAGAAAATCACGCACGGGAAGACTTGAGAACCACGGAGTAGGGACAATGAGGTGCCCACGAGGGTGGGGGCGCGCCCCCCTTCCCAGGGCGCACCCCCTGCCTCGTGTGTCCCTCGTGAGTCCCCTGGTGTCCTCCTTCCTCCTATATAAGCGTACGTACCCCGAAACCATCAGCAACAGAGAGAAAACCCTAATTCCACCGCCGTAACCTTCTGTTCCCGTGAGATGCCTTCTTGGAGCCTGTTTCGGAGCTCCGTCGGAGGGGGGGTCCATCACGGAGTGCTTCTACAGCATCATCATCGCCCTCACCATGAGTTGTGAGTAGTTTACCACAGACCTTCGGGCCCATAGCTAGTATCTAGATGGCTTCTTCTCTCTCTCTAGATCTCAATACAAAGTTCTCCTCGGTCTTTGAGGAGATCTATTCGATGTAATCTCTTTTTGCGGTGTGTTTGTCGAGATCCGATCAATTGTGAGTTTGTGATCAAGATTATCTATGAGAAATATTTGGTTCTTTTCTGAACTCTTTATGTGTGCTCATAATATCCTTGCAAGTCTCTTCGAATTATTGGTTTGGTTTGGCCTACTAGATCTATAGTTCTTGCAATGGGAGAAGTGCTTGGCTTTGGGTTAAATCTTGCGGTATCCTTTCCCAGTGACAGTAGGGACAGCAAGGCACGTATTTTATTGTTGCCATCGAGGATAAAAAGATGGGGTTTATATCATATTGCTTGAGTTTATCCCTCTACATCATGTCATCTTGCTTAAGGCGTTACTCTATTCTTATGAACTCAATACACTAGATGCATGCTGGATAGCGGTCGATGTGTGGAGTAATTGTAGTAGATGCAGGCAGGAGTCGGTCTACTTGTCTCAGACGTGATGCCTATATACCATGATCATGCCTAGATAGTCTCATAATTATTCGCTTTTCTATCAATTGCTCGATAGTAATTTGTTTACCTGCCGTAGAATAACGCCATCATGGGAGAAGCCACTAGAGAACACTATGGCCCCCGGGTCTATTCTCAACATATCAATCTACATCTACTTTACTTTTTCCGCTTTTACTTTTTGTTCTTATAAACGAAAATACCAAAAATATAAAATATCATCTCTATCAGATATCACTTTTGGAAGTGACCGTAAAGGGATTGACAACCCCTTATCGCATTGGCTGCGAAGTTCTTATTTGTTTGTGCAGGTGCAAGGGACTCGCGCGTGGTCTCCTACTGGATTGATACCTTGGTTCTCAAAAACTAAGGGAAATACTTACGCTACTGTGCTGCATCTCCCTTTCCTCTTCGAGTGAATACAACACAAGCTTGAGAAGTAGCAAGAACAATTTCTGGCGCCATTGCCGGGGAGGCTTATGCAAAAGTCATATACCAAGTACCTATCACAAACCCTTATCCTTCGCATTACATTTTTTGCCTCTCGTCTTCCTCTCACCCACTTCACCCTTGTCGTTTTATTTGCCCTTCTTCTGCCGTGTGTTTATCGTTCGCTTGCTTCTTGTTTGCTTGTGTGTGTTGGATTGCTTGCTTGTCACTATGGCTCAGAACAATACCAAATTGTGTGACTTCTCCAATACCAACAATAATGATTTTATTAGCACTCCGGTTGCTCCTATTATGGATGCTGAATCTTGTGAGATCAATGCTGCTTTGTTGAATCTTGTCATGAAAGATCAATTCTCCGGCCTTCCTAGTGAAGATGCCGCTACCCATCTGAACAACTTTGTTGATTTGTGTGATATGCAAAAGAAAAAGGATATGGATAACGATATTGCTAAATTGAAGTTATTTCCGTTTTCACTTAGAGATCGTGCTAAAACTTGGTTTTCCTCTTTGCCTAGAAATAGTATTGATTCGTGGAATAAGTGCAAATATGCTTTTATCTCTAAGTATTTCCCTCCTGCTAAGATCATCTCTCTTAGAAACGATATTATGAACTTTAAGCTACAATATCATGAGCATGTTGCACAAGCTTGGGAGAGAATGAAACTAACGATACGTAATTGCCCTACACATGGTTTGAATCTATGGATGATTATTCAGAACTTTTATGCTGGCTTGAATTTTGCTTCTAGAAATCTTTTAGACTCGGCCGCAGGAGGCACTTTCATGGAAACTACCTTAGGAGAAGCTACCAAACTCCTACATAATATTATGGTTAATTATTCTCAATGGCACACGAAAAGATCTACTAGTAAAAAAGTGCATGCTATTGAAGAAATTAGTGTTTTGATTGGAAAGATGGATGAACTTATGAAGTTATTTGCTGCTAAGAGTGCTTCTTCTGATCCTAATGATATGCCTTTGTCCAGTTTGATTCAAAATAACAATGAATCTTTGGATGTGAATTTTGTTGGTAGGAATAATTTTGGTAACAATGCTTGTAGAGGGAATTTTAATCCTAGGCCTTTTCCTAGTAATTCCTCTAATAATTATGGTAATTCCTACAACAACTCATATGGAAAGTTGCCTTCTGAATTTGGAACTAGTGTTAAGGAGTTTACGATCTCGCAAAAGAATTTCAATGTTATGCTTGAAGAGAAATTGCTTAAGATTGATGAATTGGCTAGAAGTGTGGATAGAATTACTCTTGATGTTGATTCTTTGAAACTTAGATCTATCCCACCTAAGCATGATATCAATGAGTCTCTCAAAGCCATGAGAATTTCCATTGATGAATGCAAAGAAAGAACCGCTAGGATGCGTGCTAAAAGGGAGAATTATATTAAAGCGTGTTCTTCTAGTTATCATGAAAATAAAGATGAAGATCTGAAAGTTATTGATGTGTCTCCCATTAGATCCTTGTTTTCTAGTATAAATCTTGATGAAGATAGGATTGGAGATGATTCTTCTTTAAGGTGTCCCAATGATTCAGAGTTTTTAGATCTTGATGCTAAAATTGTTAAAAGTGGGAGTGAAGAGATTAAAACTTTGCATAGTGATGAACCCACTAATTTGGATTTCAAGGGATTCAATTATGATAATTGTTCTTTGATTGATTGTATTTCCTTATTGCAATCCGTACTAAATTCTCCGCATGCTTATAGTCAAAATAAAGCTTTAACCAAACACATAGTTGATGCTTTGGTGCAATCTCATGAAGAAAAACTTGAGTTAGAAGTTTCTATCCCTAGAAAGCTTTATGATAAGTGGGAACCTACTATTAAAATAAAAATAAAATATCATGAATGCTATGCTTTGTGTGATTTGGGTGCAAGTGTCTCCACTATCCCAAAAACTTTGTGTGATTTGCTAGGGTTCCATGAGCTTGATGATTGTTCTTTAAATTTGCATCTTGCAGATTCCACTATTAGGAAACCTACGGGAAGAATTAATGATGTTCTTATTGTTACCAATAGGAATTATGTGCCCGTAGATTTCATTGTTCTTGATATAGATTGCAATCCTTCATGTCCTATTATTCTTGGTAGACCTTTCTTTAGAACGATTGGTGCAATTATTGATATGAAGGAAGGAAATATTAGATTCCAATTTCTGTTAAGGAAAGGCATGGAACACATTCCTAGAAAGAAAATCAAATTACCATATGAATCTATTATTAGAGCCACTTATGGATTGCCTTCCAAAGATGGCAATACCTAGATCTATTTTGTATCGTGCCTAGCTAGGGGCATAAAACAGTAGCGCTTGTTGGGAGGCAACCCAATTATTATTTTTTTTGCTGCTGTCAGGGAATAAATATTGCATCTAGCTTCTGTTTAGATGTGGTTTCATGTTTTGTTTAATGTTTGTGCCAAGTAGAACCTTTGGGAAGACTTGTGTGAAGTTTATGTGATCTTGCTGTGAAAAACAGAATCGTTAGCACTCGCTAGAATGGTCATCAGATTTTACTAGAGCATGGTATTTTTTGATTCTTTTTACAGATGATTAATGGACAAATTCCTCACGATTACCAATTTAGTTTGAATTTTTTGGAGTTACATAAGTATGTGAAACCTGCAGATTACTACAGATTGTTCTGTTTTTGACATATTCTGTTTTTTGTGTGTTGTTTGCTTATTTCATTGCATCTATGAGTAATATTGGGAGGTATGAACCATAGAGATGTTGGAATACAGTAGGTTTAACACCAATATAAACAAAAATGAATTCATTGCAGTACCTTTGAGTAGTGGTTTGCTTTCTTATACTAACGGAGCTCATGAGAATTTTTGGCTAAGTTTTGTGTTGTGAAGTTTTCAAGTTTTGAGTATTGCTTTGATGGACTATGGACCAAAGAGTAGCAAGGGCCTAAGCTTGGGGATGCCCATGGAACCCCAAGTAAAATTCAAGGACAATCAAAAGCCTAAGCTTGGGGATGCCCCGGGAAGGCATCCCCTCTTTCGTCTTCATCCGTGGGTAACTATACTTGGAGCTATATTTTTATTCACCACATGATATGTGTTTTGATTAGAGCGTCTTGTGTAATTTGAGTCTTTGCTTGTTAGCTTGCCACAATTATCCTTGCTGGACACACATATTTGAGAGAGTTAAATATGGCCTAGGAATTGTTAGAACACTCTATGTGCTTCACTTATATCTTTTGAGTTGAATAGTTTTGCTCTAGTGCTTCACTTATATCTTTTAGAGCACGGCGGTGATAATATTTTGAAGAAATTGTTGAACTCTCATGCTTCACTTATATTCATTTGAGAGTCTATTAAAATAGCATGGTAATGTGTTTAGGCTATAAAACTAGTCTTCACATGATAGACATCCAATATCAATGTGGTAAAAACTTCCACACTAAGTGCATTGAATATGATGAGATGTTGGATGCTTGATAATTGTTTTGAGATATGAGGATAGTGATATTAGAGTCATACTAGCGGAGTTATTATGAAATTGAGAAATACTTGTCTTAAGGTTAGTGATTCCCGTAGCATGGACGTACGGTGAACCGCTATGTGACGAAGTTAGAGCATGAAGTATTTGTAAAGTGCCAACCTTTGTGTGGAGGTCGGGGGCACGCGATGGTTAACTCCTACCAACCTCCACCCTAGGAGCATGCGTTGATTGCTTTGTTTTGATGACTCGTAGATTTTTGCAATAAGTATATGAGTTCTTATTACTAATGTTGAGTCCATGGATTATACGCACTCTCACCCTTCCTCCATTGCTAGCCTCTCTTGTACCGCGCAACTTTCGCCGGTACCATACACCCACTATATATCCTTCCTCAAAACAGCCACCATATTATTCCTCAAAACAGCCACCATACCTACCCATCATGGCATTTCCATAGCCATTCCGAGTTATATTGCCATGCAACTTTCCACCGTTCAATTCATATGACACGCATCATATTGTCATATTGCCATGCATGATCATGTAGTTGACATCATATTTGTGGCAAGACCACCATGCATAACTTTTCATACATGTCACACTTGTTTCATTGCACATCCCGGTACACCGCCGGAGGCATTCATATATAGTCATACTTTGTTGTAGTATCGAGTTGTAATATCGAGTTGTAATAAAAGTGTGATGATCATCATTATTAGAGCATTGTCCCATGGGAGGAAAGGCTAAATCAATAAAGCCCCTCCGCAAAAAAAAAGTTTCAAAAAAGGGACAATTGCTACTATCTTTTTTCCACACTTGTGCTTCAAAGTAGCACCATGTTCTTCATTGTAGAGAGTCTCATGCTTAGTCACTTTATATACTAGTGGGAATTTTTGTTATAGAACTTGGCTTGTGTATTCCAACGATGGGCTTCCTCAAATGCCCTAGGTCTTCGTGAGCAAGCAAGTTGGATGCACACCCACTAGTTTCTTTTGTTGAGCTTTCATACATATTTAGCTCTAGTGCATCCGTTACATGGCAATCCCTACTCACTCACGTTGATATCTATTGATGGGCATCTCCATAGCCCGGTGATACGCCTAGTTGATGTGAGACTATCTCCCTCCTTTTTGTCTTTTCCACAACCACCTCTCTTTTACACCCATAGTGCTATGTCCATGGCCCACGCTCATGTATTGCGTGAAAGTTGAAAGGTTTGAAAGAATAGAGTATGAAAACAAGTGCTTGGCTGAAATCGGGGTTGTGCATGATATGAATATTTTGTGTGATGAAGAGGGAGCATAGCGAGACTATATGATTTTGTAGGGATAACTTTCTTTAGCCATAGTATTTTGAGAAGACATGATTGCTTTGTTAGTATGCTTGAAGTATTATTATTTCTTGTGTCAATATAGACTTTTATCTTGAATCTTTCATATCTGAACATTCATGCCACAATTAAGAGAATTACATTCAAAAGCTATGTTGGTTAGCATTCCACATCAAAAATTCTGTTTTTATCATTTACCTACTCGAGGACGAGCAACAGTTAAGCTTGGGGATGCTTGATACGTCTCCAACGTATCTATAATTTTTTATTGTTCCATGCTATTATTTATGATGTCTTGGGTGTTTAATGGGCTTTGTCATACACTTTTATATCATTTTTGGGACTAACCTACTAACCCAAAGGCCCAGTCCAGATTGCTGTTTTTTTGCCTGTTTCAGGGTTTTGTAGAAAAGGAATATCAAACGGAGTCCAAACGGAATGAAACCTTCGGGAGAGATATTTTTGGAGAAAATCACGCACGGGAGACTTGAGAACCACAGAGTAGGGGCCACGAGGTGCCCACGAGGGTGGGGGGTGCGCCCCCTTCCCAGGGTGCCCCCCTGCCTCGTGAGTCCCCCGGTGTCCTCCTTCCTCCAATATAAGCCTACGTACCTCGAAACCATCAGCAACAAAGAGAAAAGCCTAATTCCACCACCGTAACCTTCTGTTCCCGCGAGATCCCATCTTGGAGCCTGTTCCGGAGCTCCGTTGGAGGGGGGATCCATCACGGAGTGCTTCTACATCATCATCATCGCCCTCACCATGAGTTGTGAGTAGTTTACCACAGACCTTCGGGTCCATATCTAGTATCTAGATGGCTTCTTCTCCATCTCTAGATCTCAATACAAAGTTCTCCTCGGTATTTGAGGAGATCTATTCGATGTAATCTCTTTTTTTGTTGTGTTTGTCGAGATCCCATGAATTGTGAGTTTATGATCAAGATTATCTATGAGAAATATTTGGTTCTTTTCTAAACTCTTTATGTGTGCTCATAGTATCCTTGCAAGTCTCTTCGAATTATTGGTTTGGTTTGGCCTTCTAGATCTATAGTTCTTGCAATGGGAGAAGTGCTTGGCTTTGGGTTCAATCTTGCGGTGTCCTTTCCTTGTGACAGTAGGGGCGGCAATGCACGTATTGTATTGTTGAACTCGAGGATAAAAAGATTGGGTTTATATCATATTGCTTGAGTTTATCCCTCTACATCATGTCATCTTGCTTAAGGCGTTACTCTGTTCGTATGAACTCAATACACTAGATACATGCTGGATAGCAGTCGATGTGTGGAGTAATAGTAGTAGATGCAGGCAGGAGTCGGTCTACTTGTCTCGGACGTGATGCCTATGTACAATGATCATGCCTAGATAGTTTCATAATTATTCGCTTTTCTAGCAATTGCTCGACAGTAATTTGTTTACCCGCCGTAGAATATCGCTATCATGAGAGAAGCCACTAGACAACACTATAGCCCCCGGGTCTATTCTCAACATATCAATCTACATCTACTTTACTTTTTCCGCTTTTACTTTCTGTTCTTATAAACAAAAATACCAAAAATAGAAACTATCATCTCTATCAGATCTCACTTTCGTAAGTGACCGTAAAGGGATTGACAACCCCTTATCACGTTGGGTGCATAGTTCTTATTTGTTTGTGCAGGTGCGAGGGTCTCGCGCGTGGTCTCCTACTGGATTGATAACTTGGTTCTCAAAAACTGAGGGAAATACTTACGCTACTGTGCTGCATCTCCCTTTCCTCTTCGAGGGAATACAACGCAAGCTCGAGAAGTAGCAGTATGGCAGTTGACTTATCAGCCATTTGCAAAGATATTTCAGTAGGTGTGAGTTTATTCAAGTCAAGACTTTTATATAAAGAGAAATGCATAACACTAACACCAGCTCCTAAATCACACAAAGCAGTTTTCACATAATTATTTTTTATAGAGCAAGGTATAGTTGGTATACCCGGATCTCCAAGTTTTTTAGGTACTCCATCTTTAAAAGTATAATTAGCAAGCATAGTGGAGATTTCAGCTTCCGGTATTTTTCTCTTATTAGTGATGGTGTCTTTCATATACTTTGCATACGGAGGCATTTTTTGGATATCAGTCAAGCGAGTACGCAAAAAGACTGGGCTCAGCATTTCAGCAAAGCGTTGAAATTCTTCATCATCATTCTTTTTAGTTGGATTGGGTGGAAAAGGCATAGGTTTTTGAACCCATGGTTCTCTTTCTTTACCGTGTTTTCTAGCAATGAAGTCTCTTTTATCATACCTTTTATTTTTAGGTTGTGGGTTATCAAGATCAACAGGTGGTTCTATCTCAACATCATTATCTGGTTCTTTATCATTACTTGGTTGAGAGTCTTCATGAACCTCATAATTATCTTTTTCATTATCACTAAGTGAGTGTTCATTACCAGATTGAGTTTCAGCATCAGAGATAGAAACATCATTGTCATTGTCAGGAGGTTTTTCTACTTCAGGTTCACTAGTAGGATGCATAGTCCTATCACTTCTCCTTTTCTTTTTCTTTTTAGAAGGACTAGGTGCAGTAGTGTTATTTCTTTGCGAGTCTTATTCAATTCTTTTTGGGCGTCCCTCTGGATAAAGTGGTTCCTGGGTGATTTTACCTCCTCTAGTTGCAACTCTAACAGCAAAGTCATGTATATTATGATTCATTTCATCAAGTAATTCCCTTTGAGATTTAGCAACTTGTTCTAATTGAGTTTGAGCCATAGAAGCATGTTTTCCAACACCTCTAACATCATTTGAAATTCTAAGTAGCAAGTCACTCAAGCGAGCAATCATATCAAAATTGTATTTCAATTGTTTCATAACATTTGCATTGAAGTGATCTTGTTTTCTAATATAGTTTTCAAACTCATAAAAGCATCGGCTTGGATGCATATTGTGCAGATTATCATTTTCATTGAACTTCATTAGAGAATTTACCTCTACCACCTTAGGCAGTGGTGGTGCATTAATCCCATGTATTTCTTCAATAGGAGGTAAAAATTTAACATCCTCGGCTTTAATACCTTTTTCCTTCATAGATTTGTTTGCCTCTTGCATATCTTCAGGACTGAGATATAATATACCCCTCTTCTTTGGAGTGGGTTTAGCCGGTGGTTCAGGAAGATTCCAATCATCATAGTTTTTTAGTATACTATTCAATAATTCTTCAGCTTGAGCAATAGTTCGTTCCCTGAAAACACAACAAGCACAACTATCTAGGAAGTCCCTAGAAGCATCGGTTAGTCCATTATAGAAGATATCAAGTATTACATTTTTATTAAGAGGATGGTTAGGCAAAGCATTAAGTAACTGGCAAAGCCTCCCCCAAGCTTGTGGGAGACTCTCTTCTTCAGTTTGCACACAGTTAAATGTTTCCTGTAGGGCACATTGTTTCATATGAGCAGGAAAATATTTTTCAGAGAAGTAATAAATCATATCCTGGGGACTACGCACACAACCAGGAATAAGAGTATTGTACCAAGCTTTAGCATCACCCTTTAATGAGAACATAAATAATTTGAGAATAAAGTAGTAGCAAGTTTTCTCATCATGAGTAAAAAGGGTGGCTATGTCTTTTAGCTTAGTGAGATGTGCCACAACAGTTTCAGTTTCATAACCATGGAAAGGATCATATTCAACCAAAGTGATTAACTCTGGGTCGACAGAGAATTCATAATCCTTATCATCAATAGAGATAGGTGAAGTAGCAAACTTAGGATCACATTTCATTCTAGCATTAAGAGATTTTTCTTTATACTTGTGTAGTAATTTCTCTAGATCATCTCTATCATTACAAGCAAGAATATCTCTTGTTGCTTCTTCACTCATAACATAACCTTCTGGTACCTTAGGCAATTCATATCTAGGAAGGCTAGTTCTAGCAGGTATTTCAGGAGTTTCAGTTTCAAGCTCATCATCAGATTCAACAACATCATGTTGTATTACTCTAGCAATTTGATCATCAAGAAATTCACCAAGTGGCACATCATCATTATGCAAGGTACTAGCATCATCATAAGTATCATTCATAGCAGAAGTGGCATCATCAATAACTTACGACATATTAGAATTGATAGCATGTAATGGTGTTGCATGTTTACTCATAACAGAAGGTGAATCTAAAGTAGAACTGGATGGTAGTTCCTTACCTCCCCTCATCTTAGAGGGATAAATCTTAGTCTTTGGATCGTTCAGATTCTTCATAGTGATAATATGATAATAATCCCAAGTGACTCAACAAATATAGCTATGGTCCCCGACAACGGCGCTAGAAAAAGGTCTTGATAACCCACAAGTATTGGGGATCACAACAGTTTTCGAGGGTAGAGTATTCAACCCAAATTTATAGATTCCACACAAGGGGAGCCAAAGAATATTTGAAGGTATTAGCAGCTGAGTTGTCAATTCAACCACACCTGGAGATTAATTATCTACAACAAGTGATCAGTAGCACAGTAATACGATAGTTTTGATAGTAGTGACCGCAGCAATAGTAACAGTAAAAGTGATAGCAGTAGTTTTGTAGCAAGTGTAACAATGATGATAGCAATCATAAAGCAGCAAGATCAATATGTAAAGAATAGTAGGCATTGGATCGGTGACTTTTTGGATGATATTCATCATGTGACAGTTATAACCTAGGGCGATACGGCACTAGCTCCAGTTCATCGATATAATGTAGGCATGTATTCCGTAAATAGTCATACGTGCTTTATTAAAAGAACTTGCATGACATCTTTTATCCTACCCTCCCGTGGTAGCGGGGTACAAACTGGAAACTAAGGGATATTAGATCCTCCTTTTAATAGAGAACCGGAACAAAGCATTAACACATAGTGAATACATGAACTCCTCAAACTATGGTCATCACCGAGAGTGGTTCCCGTTATTGTCACTCCGGGGTTGCCGGGTCATAACCCTTAGTAGGTGACTATAACTTGCAAGATCAGATCTAAAACATGAATATAATGGTAATATCATAAACGGTTAGATCTGAAATCATGGCACTCGGGCCCAAAGTGACAAGCATTAAGCATAAAATGTCATAGCAATATCAATCTAGGAACATAGTGGATACTAGGGATCTGGACTTAACAAAACTAACTCAGTTACATGATGAATCCCATCCAACTGCTCACCTACCAGCGAGCCTACGAAGGAATTACTCACTCCCGGTGGGGAGCATCATGGAATTGGCAATGGAGAAGGGTTGGTGATGACGAAGAACAAAGATCCCCCTCTGCGGAGCCCAAACGTACTCCAGATCTGGCCTCCCGAGGAAGAATGGGAGGTGACGGCGGATCTGTCTCATGGATCGCGATAATTCTTTCTCCCTGATTTTTTTCTCCAAAAATGGGAATTTATACAATCAGGGTTATCGTCTGCGGGGCCACCATGTGGGTACAACCCACCTGGGCGCGCCAGGAGAGGGGGGCGCACCCTGGTGGGTTGTGCCCACCCAGGGGCCCCTCTCTGGTGGGTCTTGGCTGCAGTAATTTTCTTTCATTCCATAAAATATCCTCGCAGAGTTTCGTTTCATTCCGAGAACTTTTATTTCTGCACAAAAACAACACCATGGTAGTTCTGCTGAAAACAGCGTTAGTTCGGTGTTAGTTTCATTCAAATCATGCAAATTAGAGTCCAAAACAAGGGGAAAAGCGTGAGGAAAAGTAGATACATTGGAGACGTATCATCAACAAGAGGCATAAGATACAAAATCTTAGGCTTAGTAGTGCCCGCGGGGTGACCAAGGTAAGTAAATGGCATGGTACCCACCACACAACCAAATACAGAGGCCAGTCTGGCAATCTCAACTAAATCCACATTAATGGGAAACATAGAGGACTTGCGATAGTTGACATGTAAACTAGTGGACTTAGAAACCAAAAGAAACATTTTCTTCAAGGATAGTAACTGAGACTCATCAGCAGGCAAAATTATGAGTGTATCATCAGCATACTGTATGATTGGATAATCCTTATCATGGCAAGGGATAGGCAATTGCAGAATGATGACCCACAAGTGCAGGGGATCTATCGTAGTCCTTTCGGTAAGTAAGAGTGTCGAACCCAACGAGGAGCAGAAGGAAATGATAGGCAGTTTTCAGTAAGGTATTTTCTGCAAGCACTGAAATTATCGGTAACAGATAGTTTTGTGATAAGGTAATTGGTAGCAAGTGACAAATAGTAAAATTAAATAAGGTGGCCCAATCCTATTTCTAGCAAAGATGGCCCAATCCTTTTTGTAGCAAGATGGCCCAATCCTTTTTGTAGCAAAGGACAAGCCTGGACAAACTCTTATATGAAGGAAAGCGCTCCCGAGAACACATGGGAATTATCATCAAGCTAGTTTTCATCATGTTCATATGATTCACGTTCGCTACTTTGATAATTTGGTATGTGGGTGGACCGGCGCTTGGGGGCTGCCCTTACTTGGACAAGCATCCCACTTATGATTAACCTCTATTGCAAGCATCCGCAACTACAAAAGAAGTATTAAGGTAAACCTAACCATAGCATGAAACATGTGGATCCCAATCAGCCCCTTACGAAGCAACGCATAAACTAGGGTTTAAGCTTCTGTCACTCTAGCAACCCATCATCTACTTATTACTTCCCAATGCCTTCCTCTAGGCCCAAACAATGGTGAAGTGTCATGTAGTCGACATTCACATGATACCACTAGAGGAAAGACAACATACATCTCATCAAAATATCGAACGAATACCAAATTCACATGACTACTTATAGCAAGACTTCTCCCATGTCCTGAGGAACAAACGTAACTACTCACAAAGCATATTCATGTTCATAATCATAATGGATCTGAACATATGATCTTCCACCAAGTAAACCAACTACCATGAACTACCAGGAGTAATCAACACTACTAGCAACCTACATGTACCAATCTGAGGTTTTGATACAAAGATTGGGTACAAGAGATGAACTAGGGTTTGAGAGGAGATTGTGCCGGTGAAGATGTTGATGAAGATAACCCTCCCCAAGATGGGAGAGTTGTTGGTGATGACGGCGGTGACGATTTCCCCCTCCCGGAGGGAAGTATCCCCGGCAGAACAGCTCCGCGGGAGCCCTAGATTGGTTCCGCCAAGGTTCCGCCTTGAGATGGCGGCGTTTTGTCCCGAAAGCCTCCTTATGAGTTTTTCCAGGTCAAAACACCTCATATAGGAGAAGATGGGCATTGGGGGGTCACCGGCCGGCCCACGAGGCAAGGGGGCGCCCCCCTCCCTCGTGGACAGGTGGTGGCCCCCCTGGCAGATCTCTTTCACCAGATATTATTTATATTTTCTGAAATGGTGTTTCATGGAGTTTCGGATCCTTTTGAGTTGTGCAGAATAGGTCTCCAATGCTTGCTCCTTTTCTAGCCCAGAATTCCAGCTGCCGGCATTCTCCCTCTTCATGTAAACCTTGTAAAATAAGAGAGAAAAGGCATAAGTATTGTGACATAACGTGTAATAACAGCCCATAGTGTAATAAATATCAACGTAAAAGAATGATGCAAAATGGACGTATCAACTCCCCCTAGCTTAGACCTTGCTTGTCCTCAAGCGAAAGCTGATATCGAAAAATATGTCCACATGTTTAGTGATAAAGGTGTCAATAAAAATAAAATACGGACATGAGGGCATCATGATCAATCTTATAACAGCAACCTACCTAAATATATTGTCATATGACTCTTATGCTGATGTAACAATCTATTCACAAAGTCAAGTATGAATCAGAAACTTCATTAAAATCCAACAAACTATGATCTTGGTCATTGAAGCAATTGCAATTTATCGTAACATCGGAGAGAGTCAATATAAGAGCTTTGCAGCAAGTCCACATACTCAACTATCTTCTAGCCTTTCACAATTGCTCACACTCATGCAATACTTATGGGTATGGAGTTTTAATCGGACACAAAGAAAGATAGGGGCTTATGGTATTGCCTCCCAACCTTTTACCTCTTGGGTAATGTCAACAATAATGGACCATGATAACTTACATCCAATTGGGTATATATGTTAGGATCTTTCCAACACAATGTGCTTGCCAAAGGAGAAAATGTAAAAAGGAAGGTGGAAATTACCTT
The DNA here is from genome assembly GCA_902687465.1 of Secale cereale. Lineage (NCBI taxonomy): Eukaryota > Viridiplantae > Streptophyta > Magnoliopsida > Poales > Poaceae > Secale > Secale cereale. The sequence goes on along the minus strand of LR738711.1, from coordinate 596,913,919 downwards.
GACTCTTATAAGGCAAGAATAATAGATAGGCCCTTCACAGAGGGAAGCAGAGGTTGTCATGTGCTTTTATGGTTGGATGTACAAAATCTTAGCGCAAAAGAACGTCACTTTATATTGCCACTTGTGATAGGGACCTTTATTATGCAGTCCGTCGCTTTTATTACTTCCATATCACAAGATCGTATAAAGCTTATTTTCTCCACACTAATAAATCATACATATTTTAGAGAGTTTGCAACAATGACAACTTACTTGAAGGATCTTACTCAATCCATAGGTAGGTATGGTGGACTCTCATGGCAAAACTGGGTTTAAGGATGTATGGAAGCACAAGTAGTATCTCTACTTGGTGTAAGGACTTTTGGCTAGCATGAGGGGGAAAGGCAAGCTCAACATGTTGGATGATCCATGACAATATACTTTATTTTGGATATAAAAAAACATAACCTATTATGTTGTCTTCCTTGTCCAACATCAACTCTTTAGCATGTCATATTTTAATGAGTGCTCACAATCATAAAAGATGTCCAAGATAGTATATTTGTATGTGAAAACCTCTCTTTCTTTATTACTTCCTATTAATTGCAGCGATGACCAAAACTAGGCTTGTCAATTCTCAACAACTTTTATTCATCATACTCTTTATATGTGAAGTCATTACCTTTCATAAGATCAATATGATCCCTTTGATACTTTTTATATTTTCTTTTATTCTCTCATGACCATAGCGAGGAAATCAAGCCCTTGACTCAACACTAACCTTTATTATATAGCTCACGGACTCGATTACAAAGGTAAAGATCAACAAGCAAAAGCTCATAGCTAGATCATACTAACTTTATTCTACTAGATCAAGATATTACCAAAAGGATCGAACTAAGAAAAACGGTAAAGATAGGAGTGTGATGGTGATACAATACCGGGGCACCTCCCCCAAGCTTCGCAGTTGCCAAGGGGAGTGCCCATACCCATGTAATTATGTCTCCTTCTTCGGATGTGGTGACGATGGGGTTGGAAGCAGTGATGATGGGTCATCGTACATCGAGCGTAGAAGATCCTCCAACTTGCGGATTATACCCTTGAGTGCGGCAATATGCTCCTTCGACCAACTATTTTCACTTGTGAGATACTTGTTTTGTATTTGAGCTAACTCAATCATCTTGAAAGTTTCAATCTCAGTTGAAGTAAAAAGGTTTGGAAGGGGTTGAAGGATGTCTTCTTCTCCTGTTGCCGGAGCTTGATCTTCCATAGCCTTCTTGATCCTATTCTCCTCGTTGATCTCCTCGGGTTCTTCCCTCTTCAGCTCTATCTTCATTAGCCAAGCATCATTGCCCTCATTGCTGGAGGAGGAGGACGACATGATGCCTCGCCTTGTGAACCCTAGCAGGAAATAGCTCGAAAAAACAGATGATTTTTGCGTGATATGGTGGTCAAAACCTTCGGGAAATATATAGTGAATTTTTACCGACCAAATTAAGTAACGTGCAAGAAATCGGAGTCCGGGAGGCAGACGAGGTGCCCATGAGGCAGGGGGGCGCTCTCAGGGGGGTAGGGCACGCCGTCCTCCCTCGTGGACGCCTCATGTCCTTTCCAGACTGCCTCGTATTTTTTTAAATATTCCAAAATGGTGAAAATTACCATTAGAACTATTTTGGAGTCGGTTTACTTACCGTACCACATACCTCTTCCTTTTCGGAGTCTGAATCGTTCTGGAAAGTATCCCTTATGTATTCCTCCGGGGTTACAGTTTCAATAACATTGGTTTCAACATTTATACGGTTACCTGAGATATAATGTTTGATTCTCTGACCGTTCACCACCTTCGGATTTGTGGCTTCAAAGTTGTTGATTTTTATGGCACCGAAATAATAGACCTCCTCGATAACGTAAGGACCTTCCCATTTAGAGAGAAGTTTTCCTACGAAAAATCATTAACGAGAGTTGTATAGCAAGACATAATCGCCTACATTAAACTCACGCTTTTGTATCGTTTTGTCATGCCATCTTTTAACTTTTTCTTTAAACAACTTGGCATTCTCATAAGATTGGGTTCTCCATTCATCAAGCGAGCTAATGTCAAATAACCTCTTCTCACCGGCAAGTTTGAAATCATAATTGAGCTCTTTAATAGCCCAATATGCCTTGTGTTCTAGCTCAAGAGTTAAATGACATGCTTTTCCATAAACCATTTTATATGGAGACATACCCATATGATATTTGTATGTAGTTCTTTAGGCCCATAATGCATCATCAAGTTTCTTGGACCAATTCTTTCTAGACCTATTAACTGTCTTTTGCAAAATTAAATTCAACTCTCTGTTACTTAGTTCTACTTGACCACTAGACTGTGGGTGGTAAGGGGATGCAATTCTATGGTTAACATCATACTTAGCAAGCATTTTACGGAAAGCATCATGAATAAAGTATGAACCACCATTAGTCATTAAGTATCTAGGGACTCCAAACCTCGGAAAAATAACTTCTTTAAGCATCTTAATAGAGGTGTTGTCATCAGCACTACTAGTTGGAATAGCTGCTACCCACTTAGTAACGTAATCAACAGCAACTAAAATATGTGTATACCCATTAGAGGAAGGAAACAACCCCATATAATCAAAGCCCCAGACATTAAATGGTTCAATAACAAGTGAATAATTCATAGGCATTTCTTGACGTCCACTAATATTACCAATTCTTTGACATTCATCACAAGGTAAGACAAACTTACGAGCATCCTTGAAGAGAGTAGGCCAATAAAAACTAGATTCCAATACCTTATGTGCAGTTCTATCTCCAGCATGGTGTCCTCCATAAGCTTCGGAGTGGCACTTGCGTAGGATCCGTTCCTGTTCATGCTCAGGTACACAACATCTAATAATACCATCTACTCCTTCTTTATAAAGGTGTGGGTCATCCCAGAAGTAATGTCTTCAATCATAGAATAACTTTTTCTTTTGCTGGTATGTGAAACTAGGTGGTATAAAATTGGAAACAATGTAATTAGCATAATCAGCATACCATGGAGCAGTACGAGAAGTATTTATGATAACTAATTGTTCATTAGGAAAGCTATCATCAATAGGCAGTGGGTCATCAAGAATATTCTCTAGCCTAGAAAAATTGTCTGCAACGGGGTTCTCAGCTCCCTTTCTACCAGTAATGTGCAAATCAAATTCTTGCAACAAGAGAACCCATCTAATAAGTCTAGGTTTAGCATCTTTCTTTTCCATAAGGTATTTGATAGCAGCATGATCAGTGTGAATAGTTACTTTAGAATCAACAATATAAGGTCTAAACTTATTACAAGCAAATATGATTGCTAAAAACTCCTTCTCACTAGTAGCATAATTTCTCTGGGCACTGTCTAGAGTTTTACTAGCATATTGGATAACATTCAATTTCTTATCACCTCTTTGTCCTAGAACAACACCTACAACATAATCACTAGCATCGTACATAATCTTAGAGGGTAAATTCCAGTCAGGGGACTGGACAATAGGTGCAGAGATCAATGCTTTCTTAAGTATTTCAAATGCTTCTACACAATCATCATCAAAGGCAAAAGGAACATCCTTTTGTAAGAGATTAGTCAGAGGCATGGAGATTTTGGAGAAGTCCTTAATGAACCTCCTATAAAACCCGGCATGACCAAGGAAACTTCTTATACCTTTAATGTCCTTGGGACACGGCATCTTTTCAATAGCATCAACTTTAGCTTTGTCAACTTCAATACCCCTTTCAGAAATTTTATGCCCCAATACAATGCCTTCATTAACTGTCGTGGTTTTGTCACGGCAGATGTCCTAGTGTGAGGACTTAGTCGTGAGGCCAACGCATCTATTTGGTAGCTTGAGAGGGGTTGAACGGAATCGAGAGACGCACCACAAGACAAGGATTTAGACAGCTTCGGGCCCCGCGAAACATCATCCGGTAATAGCCCTACATGATGTTTGAGGCTAGATCTCATTATGACCCTCATGGAGTCGCCGGTAGATCGGCGATCCTTTAGTTGTGTCTAGCCCTAAAGAATATGACGCCTCTAACTTGTCAGAACTTGTCCCTCTTTTGGGAGCCCTGCCCCTCCTTATATATGTTAAAGGGGCGAGTTACATGAGTAGTCCTAGTAGGATTAGGATTACTCTACTACAAGTGGAGTCCTAGTCTTGCTTCCTTTGTAAGAGGATATTCCTTGTGCTTTCCTCATAAACCAGCCCACCATAACATGAACCGGCCTTCTGGGCCACCGGGTCTTGTTGTTCCTCTGGCCCGCTCGCCAGGTCACCCATGTGTCGCCAAGTACGACCGGGTTATACTTCCGGCCGATTTACGCCGCGGGGTATATCCCCGACATTAGCCCCCAGTTTAATTTGGATTTATAAATGTTAAACTGATCTGCAACATAAACACAGGAACAAATTTGACAAGTTGTGCTCCGGGTTAAGAATTCTTGTAAACCGGCACCTGACCATCTTTAAGTCCTTGTCCTTTCCTTTTTCTAGAAAATCCGGGTCAACAGACCAGCTCCATAATCAACTTGCTTGCATAAGAAATATTGTAAATCCAGAATCCATTTGAATCGGCCTTCAACGATCTGATTTGACAAAAATATTGGTCTTTGAAATATTCAACTGATATCCAGCCAGCTTGAAGATGCCTGTTTATGCTTACCACCATTGACAGGTTATAAAAATTGATAATTCCGAGTCATGACTGTTTATAGATGACGGGTTATGATTGTTGCCAACGCCGGGTCACACAATTAATCTTCCTGATTTGCCCAAAACTGAGAATTTGAAGATGTTCCTCCTTGATATGCATATTACTTGTAGCCCCCAATTCTTAAGAGGAGAACATAGTGATAGCTTAAGACTTGTTTCAATATAAATGTTGCAACCTTGAAGAAATCCAGATTGTTCATCCCAATCACTAGTAAAAACTGAATACTCCATATTATGTAGCCCCCAAGTGTCGGGTTGTCATGCTTGCAGCAACCTGGGACTTGTAATTACCTGATGCTCAAAAACTTCAACCAGTGTAGTCCCCAAGGGCCGGGTCATTATGCAATAATGAGCAGGGACTTTAAAATATGATCATGTAGACTTGAACAGCAACGTGTAGCCCCCAAGGGCCAGCTCAGTAAAATAATATTGAGCTGGGACTTGTTATATATTTCAATGAAAATAACATTTATATAATGTAACTCCCATCATGGGGCTTGAACCCACGTCCACAAGGTTAAGAGATTTGTGCTTTACCAACTGAGCAGACGGGCCCTTCAATATAATGGATTAATACTTGTGTACCTTGAATTGTTGACAGGAGCAATTGGTAGCCCCCAAGGGCCGACTCACTACAATGTGATGAGTCGGGTCTTCAATAAGGCCAGTAAAAAATTACTTTGCATTAGCCCCCAAGTGCCATTATGCATGCTGGCAGTGACATGGGACTTGCGTATTTGATGTAATCTCAATTTGAATAATGTAGCCCCCAAGTGCCGGGTCGTAAGCCTGCAGCGACTCGGGACTATTCCTTTGTAGTATAAATCATACCCATTGATAAAATAATATTCATTGCGCTGAAGAGACTTTGAAAACCTCAATCATAATATTGGTTATTGATAACCATAATAAAAATACAGCCATGTTGGCTATTAAAGATTTGAATAATATAACCCGGTTTGAAAACTGGTTCCAGTGATATTTGATCACAACTAGGCCGGGTTAATAAACACCGGTCATTATCTTATCTCATACTGGCGACTTATAGTCAAAAGCCAGGCCGGTTTAATAAACACCGGTCATTATCTTATCTCATACTGGCGACTTATAGTCAAAAGCCAGGCCGGTTTAATAAACACCGGTCATTATCTTATCTCATACTGGCGACTTATAGTCAAACCAGAATAGGTTTTGTAAACACAGGTGTAGTGGCAACTTATAGTCATCCACTCCCTGGATCAATGGACTTGGATGAACACCAATGAACTTGAAGATAATTTTTTTTATAAAAAATCAAAAAGGAAATTTTTGGGCAAATAAGACCGTGCAGTCGAGGCTTTTTACGAGCTGCCAGGCTCCAAATTCGAGGCTTTTTATGAACTGCCAGGCTACTGTCATTAACCATTTCACAAAGCCTATTAAGATGGTCCTCAATCCTTAACCAAATCATCAATGTTAATGTTACCAAGTTCAGGGTCTATGAAGATTGACTTGTGTAAGCACTCGATGATCATCAATTTAACGTTACCAAGTTCAGGGTCTGTAAAGATTGACTTGTGTATACGTTCGACGGGTCGTACCATGTTTACCTGGGCGGAGTGACTTACTTAATGCAGGCAGGCTAATCCGGGGTTTTAGGTGTATACACCCGGCTTCCAAGTCATGGCTTGATAGCCTACTACAAGGGTTGTCAACTTGTTGCTGCTATGCATCAGGAGCCCCCAGGTAGCATTTGAGCTATGCTCGTCGGGGCCTATGTTTGAGGTGTGCTACGCATCAAAAACTCTCTTTTGCCCCTCATCATCATGTGGGGATTGCAGAAGCAACCAGATCTATGCTCTTATGATGGCCTTGACGTGACCGCCGGTTAAGAGGCCATAAGAACTCCCTTGCACACAAAAGCCCCCATGTGACAAACTCTTATGAAAAAAGGCAGCAGATACCCCGCTTTATAAATAGAAATCCCCATGTGATATCTTTCTGAGCTGTGCTCGCTGGGTGCCTATGTTTGAGTTGTGCTGTGCAACAAACTCTCTGTGGTCCCTTTAATTTTTTTTTTTGAGAATTCGAACTTGTGAGAGATTATTCTTCTTGAACCAGAAATTCCTAAACCGGATATTGAGAGCTTCAAAGCTTTCTGGGAGACATCTTTCCCTTGAACCGAATCTTAAACCGGAATCTTCATTTTCAGCCGGAATTTTTCTGACGGCCTTTAAACTCGAACTTGCGAGAGATTTATTCTTTTTGAACCGGATATTCTTAAACCGGATTTGAGAGCTTCAGAGCTTTGTAGGAGACACATTTACCTTGAACCGGATTGTGAACCGGATATTTGAGTTATGTCATCGTAGCCCCCGAGTCTTGAGACTACTCAAGGAGTTGGCTTGAGACTCTCCATATTTGATCATAGCATAAGGTGTCCATCATCAGTGCGATATGAATCCATAGAAAATTGAGGTGACTGCGGCGGGTTATCAATGATCCCGTATGAGCAGTGTCAGCAACTCGGCCAATGGTTTCTTCCAACTAGCGATTTGAAGTTAACCAAACTGTAGTGGCGGCGACTTGTGCGCCTGCCCATCGAGCCACCCAGTGTAGATGGTGATTGATAATATATGATAATTTGCCTCCATTTTGTTGAAAGAAAACCGGGCTACCAAAGTTGTGACTTGCTCATACTCAATGAACAGTTCGTGTAGACATGTGCGGCTCAGTGTGTTGATGTAGACCGGGCCGAAAGAGACGAACGGTAAAGACGATTGCGGCTTCATAGGCATTGTAAGCCGGCGCGGATGGGCGAGTCAATCATATGCGCGGTCCCGGAAAGTTGATGTAAACCAGGCCATAAGGGCGGCGTCTTGCAAGCGTCCATTCACCGTGTAATTTGGCACAGACGAACACCAGGCAGGACGTTGCCAGCGTGTGCTTCGTACACATGGTATAAACCATGTTTATACTAAATAACTATCATGCATATCAAAATATACGGATCACATTAACTGTTTTCTTGATGAAAACAATATATACCAAGAAAATAGATTTAGATGGATATCACCTGATGTATTTGGACCTTATGATCCTCATTGGTGTCCGTTAGTCAACCCGGCATGTTGAGTAGGCCGGACCGCAGGGCGGACAATAAAACGACCGCAGCATCCGAGGCAGCACAGACTCATGAGTCAGCGGCAGTGTTGTAAGCTAGCGCAAACGAGCAAGTTGTCCCCCGCGTTGTAAACCGGTGCGGACGCATGAACCGCCACGAGGGCAGATAAGCGAGTCGTCCGTGGTGTTGTAAGGCGGCGCGGACGGGCGAGTCGGCCAATGCATTGTAAGTCGGCGCGGGAGTCCGTTGAGTAAGGACAACCACCTGCACCCTGCATAAACAAGTACTACAGACCAAGGAAAAGATAAACTATTCTTTGATAAAAATAACATGTGCTAATAAAATCAACTTGGATGGATATCACCTGGCATTTTTATATGATCTCAGGCACTCATACTGGATAAGCACGTTTTGTTCCGCGGGTAATTCAGTACTTGGAACCTGTACTATGCATGCGCTTGGTTCAGTGACTTGCGCCCAGCCTCCGATTTCCTTCTGAACGCGCGAGGGATATCTGTCAGTCCCAGTGGTTGGTTTGACATACAATATAGTTGTTGATTTTTGCTCGCTTCTGCTAGAAGTTTTGAGACGACGGCAGCCCATCGTAGATATCACCATCTCTGAAGACTTGTAGTTCCTTTCTGTGAGACCGTCGTTTGATATATGTGCACATGGCCAGCTCGAAAGCAAGGAGCATGCCATTATAGCAGCTGAACACGACGCCGTGAAGTCATACTCTTCTCGATTACAACAAACTTGACCCTTGCAGCACTTCTCTGCTATTACAACTGGGACGGGTTAAGGTCATGACAGCGAGGCAATTCAAGGCCACGCTGACAACTCGAGGCGGCAAGGTCGGCAGAGGCGAATGGCTTGTCAGCGTCTGACTTGAAGATGGCCAACAGTCACGGTCACGTTCGAGGCCACGGGGCGGCGGCTCGAGGTGGGTTGCAGCAAGGCAAGCTGCTTTGGAGGCGACGGCGGCTCAAAGGCAACGCCAGAGACCCCGAGGCGGGATTGCGGCAGCAGCAGCTACCGAGGCAACTCGCAGGCGGCTAAGGCAGGTCCGCAGTGGCAGGTTGGCGCCGGTTGGCGGCAGCGGCGCTCAGCCAAACAGAGTCCGGCGAGTTGGGTTGGCGTTCCAACGTGAAGCCGTGAGGGCCTAGAGCGGAGCTGCGATGATTGTGGCTGCTCACAGCAGCAGGGATAGAGGCCGTTCGTGACGCGGTGGCGGCTCAGCGATCTGGTAGAGGCAGAGACGTCGAACGGAAATGTGGCAACTGGCGGCTTGAAGCAAAAATCCGGCGACGGTTGCTTGCGAAGGAGCAGAAACGAAGGCTGCTCAACCGCTGAAGTGCGCTGGCAGAAAACGGCAGTTGAAGCGTGGTAACCCGGCGGAGACAAGTGGCGGCTGAAAACGGTGACTTGGAAAGAGGCCGCAAGGGCGGCTCATGGCCGGCTCGTAGTGGTGGCTCCAGGCCGCGGTGGCACGGCGGCTCTCCGTATGTTAAGTAGAACCAGGAAAGCTTGATTTCTGAAACGGACACTTGCCATATATGAACAACAAGACCCGACGACGGCTCGGAAGTGGTTGGTCAGCCTCCCAAGATTGCGGCGGTGGTTCGGACTCGACGACTTGTCTCACGACCAAGGTGATCTGGACGCAAAGCAAGGTGGCTCGGCGCTTTAATACCACGGAAGAAGCAATTCAAAGCCGGGTCAACTCGACCTTGACGAGGTGACTATGATGCAGAAGCATGGCCAGGCCGATTCTTGACGGAAGTTAGCACCCGAGTACTAATTGAAATACTAGTACTTTAAGCCGAGGAGCTACCTTACTCAGGCCCAAAATAAAAGGCTCTCTCTAACATGGGGATTGATGCCGCTGATGGCTGCTGGCTGCCTTCGGTTTTTTTATGATTGTGGAAATCTGAGAACAGACACAGCGATGCACGGATGTAGCGGTGTCGTACAACAGTTTGCAGTAGAAATCGATCTCTGATCGAAAAAATATTGACGGCGGCGGCGCACGAACGAAACCCAAATTTCTCTTGATCTGAATATTTTTTTACGACGGGTTATCCAGACAACTGCTCCACGCCGACTCTCTTCATCTGTCCAATTGCGAGCTTCTCAATCCCTGAAGAGCTCCCTCCAAGAACTCAACACCATCGTGCGCAGGCCCCACAGTGGGCGCCAACTGTCTTGGTTTTGTCACGGCAGATGTCCTAGTGTGAGGACTTAGTCATGAGGCCAACACATCTATTTGGTAGCTTGAGAGGGGTTGAACAGAATCGAGAGACGCAACACAAGACAAGGATTTAGACAGCTTCGGGCCCCGGGAAACATCATCCGGTAATAGCCCTACATGCTGTTTGAGGCTAGATCTCATTATGACCCTCATGGAGTCGCCGATAAACCGGCGATCCTTTAGTTGTGTCTAGCCCTAAAGAATATGATGCCTCTAAGTTGTCAGAACTTGTCCCTCTTTTGGGAGCCCTGCCACTCCTTATATATGTTGAAGGGCGAGTTACATGACTAGTCCTAGTAGGATTAGGATTACTCTACTACAAGTGGAGTCCTAGTCTTGCTTCCTTTGTAAGAGGATGTTCCTTGTGCTTTCCTCATAAACCGGCCCACCATAACATGAACCGGCCTTCTGGGCCACCGGGTCTTGTCGTTCCTCTGGCCCGCTCGCCGGATCACCCATGAGTCACCAAATCGGGCCGGGTTATACTTCCGGCCGGTTTATGCCGCGGGGTATATCCCCGATATTAACCATAAAGTGGCACTTTTCCCAATTCAAGACAAGATTAGTTTGTTCACATCTGTGCAATCTCAATCAAGGTTGCTCAAGCAATCATCAAAAGAAGTTCCGTAAACGGAAAAATCATCCATGAAAACCTCAACAATCTTTTGACAAAAATCAGAGAATATAGCCATCATGCATCTTTGAAAGGTAGCAGGTGCATTACATAAACCTAAAGGCATGTGTTTATAAGCAAAGGTACCGAAAGGACAAGAAAAAGTGGTCTTTTCTTGATCCCCTTTTGACACAAGTATTTGAGAGAAACCAGAATAACCATCTAGAAAGCAAAAATGGGTGTGTTTGGATAACCTTTCTAGCATTTGATCAATAAAAGGCAAAGGGTAATGATCTTTCTTAGTGGCTTCATTTAATTTGCGGAAATTAATTACCATCCTATAACCTGTAACAATTCTTTGCGGGATCAATTCATCTTTATCATTAGGAACAACAGTCATACCTCCCTTCTTAGGGACACAATGGATAGTACTTACCCACTGGCTATCAGCAACTGGATAAATTATACCTGCCTCTAGAAGCTTTAGTATTTCCTTCCTTACCACTCTTTCATCTTAGGATTTAACCATCGTTTATGATCAATAATCGGTTTCGCGTCCTCTTCGAACTTTATCTTGTGTTGGCATAGAGTGGGACTAATGCCCTTCAGATCATCCATAGTATATCTGATAGCATCACGGTGCTTCTTCAGAGTTTTCAATAATTTTTCTTCTTCCTGCTCTGAAAGGTTAGCACTAATAATAATAGGATATATCTTCTTTTCATCGAGATAAACATACTTAAGAGTATCAGGTAATGGTTTGAGTTCAAACACGGGATCAACCTTGGGTGGAGGAGGATCCCCTAGAATTTCAATAGGCAAGTTGTTTTTCAATAAGGGTCCCTGCTTAAAGAATATTTCATCTATTTCCCTTCTCTCATTCATATACATATCATTTTCATGGTCTAGCAGATATTGTTCTAAAGGATCGTTAGGAGGCACAACAATAGAAGCAAGACCAATAATTTCATCCTTACTAGGCAATCCTTTATCATGGGGTTGTCTACGAAATTTAGCAAAGTTAAAATCATGAGACATATCCCCTAATCCAATAGTAACAATATCCTTTTTGCAGTCTATCTTAGCATTAACAGTGTTCAAGAAGGGTCTACCAAATATAATGGGGCAAAAATTATCTTGTGGGGAACTAAGAAGAAGAAAATCGGTAGGGTATTTAACCTTCCCACACAAGACTTCAACATCTCTAACAATCCCAACTGGGCTAATAGTGTCTCTATTAGCAAGTTTAATAGTAACATCAATACCTTCTAGCTCAGTGGGTGCAATATCGTGCATAATTTCTTTATATAAGGAATGAGGTATTACACTCGCACTAGCACCTACGTCACATAAACCATGATAGCAATGATCTCCTATTTTAACAGAAATAATAGGCATGCCTACAACAGGTCTATGTTTATTCCTAGTATCGGGTTTGGCGATTCTAGGAGCCTCCTCTTGGAGATAAATAACATGTCCATCTAAATTTTCGACCAAGAGATCCTTAACCATAGAAACACTAGATTCAAATTTAATCTGCTCAGAGGGTGTAGGTGTCCTAGTATTACTCTTAAGAACCACAGTTGAAGCTTTAGCATGATCCTTTATCCTAACAAGGAAAGGCGGTTTCTCAATATAAGCTGTAAGAAAAATAGGATCAACATTATAAGTGATAGTCTTTTCTTCAACTTTAACTGGTTCAACTACTTTTACTTTAATGGGAGGATGGTATTTGACCCACTTCTCCTTAGGTAGATCAACATGAGTAGCAAATGATTCACAGAAAGAAGCTACTATCTCAGAGTCAAGTCCATATTTAGTGCTAAATTCACGGAAAACATTGGTATCCATAAAAGATTTAACACAGTCAAACTTAGGGGTTATACCTAACTTCTTACCTTTGTCGAGGTCCCAATCTTTAGAATTGCATTTAATTATTTCCAATAAATACCATTTGAATTCAATAGTCTTCATCATAAAAGAACCAGTACAAGAAGTATCGAGCATGGAGCGATTATTGAGAGAAAGCCGAGCATAGAAATTTTGAATGATCATTTCTCTTGAGAGCTCATGATTGGGGCATGACTATAACATTGACTTAAGCCTCCCCCAAGCTTGAGCGATACTTTCTCCTTCACGAGGCCAAAATATATATATATATGATTACGATCATGATAAACCTGATGCACAGGATAGAACTTCTGATGAAATTCCAACTTCAATCGATTGTAGTTCCATGATCCAATATCATCGCATAGCCTAAACCATGTCAATGGATCTCCCTTCAAAGATAAAGGGAAGAACTTCTTCTTGATAACATCCTGGAGCATACCTGCAAGCTTAAATAATCCACAAACTTCATCCACATAGATTAGGTGCAAATCGGGATGCAGTGTTCCATCTCCTGTAAAGGGATTAGCTAGCAGTTTCTCTATCATACCCGAAGGAATTTCAAAGCAAACATTTTCAGTAGGTTCAGTAGGTTGAGGAGCAACTCTTTGCTCTACTGGTCGGGGTGAAGATACCCAGAACAAGCCCCTCAAAGGATTATGAGCCATAGTAACAATTAACGGTAAATTTCAGCAAACTATATAAATTTTTCCTTACCAAATTCCACTTACCAAAGGCGCTTCACTCCTTGGCAACGGCGCCCGAAAAGAGTCTTGATGACCCACGAGTGTAGGGGATCTATCATAGTCCTTTCGATAAGTAAGAGTGTCGAACCCAACGAGGAGCAGAAGGAAATGATAGGCAATTTTCAGTAAGGTATTTTCTGCAAACATTGTAATTATGGGTAACAGATAGTTTTGTGATAAGGTAATTGGTAGCAAGTGACAAATAGTAAAAGTAAATAAGGTGCAGCAAGATGTCCCAATCCTTTTGGTAGCAAAGGACAAGCCTTGACAAACTTTTATATGAAGGAAAGCGCTCTTGAGGACACATGGGAATTATCGTCAAGCTAGTTTTCATCACGTTCATATGATTCGCGTTCGTTACTTTGATAATTTGGTATGTGGGTGGACCGGCGGTTGGGTGCTGCCCTTACTTGGACAAGCATCTCACTTATTATTAACCTCTATTGCAAGCATCTGCAACTACAAAAGAAGTATTAAGGTAAACCTAACCATATCATGAAACATGTGGATCCAAATCAGCCCCTTACGAAGCAACGCATAAACTAGGGTTTAAGCTTCTGTCACTCTAGCAACCCATCATCTACTTATTACTTCCCAATGCCTTCCTCTAGTCCTAAACAATGGTGAAGTTTCATGTAGTCAACATTCACATGACAACACTACAGGAAAGACAACATACATCTCATCAAAATATCGAACGAATACGAAATTCACATGACTACTTATAGCAAGACTTCTCCCATATCCTCAGGAACAAACGTAACTACTCACAAAGCATATTCATGTTCATAATCAGAGGAGTATTAATATGCATAGTGGATCTGAACATATGATCTTCCACCGAGTAAACCAACTAGCATCAACTACAAGGAGTAATCAACACTACTAGCAACCTAGAGGTACCAATCTCAGGTTTTGATACAAAGATTGGATACAAGAGATGAACTAGGGTTTGAGAGGAGATGGTGCTGGTGAAGATGTTGATGAAGATAACTCTCCCAAAGATGGAAGAGTTGTTGGTGACGGCGGTGAAGATTTCCCCCTCTCGAAGGGATGTATCCCCGGCAGAACAGCTCCGCCGGAGCCCTAGATTGGTTCCGCCAAGGTTCCGCCTCGAGACGGCGGTGTTTTGTCCTGAAAGCCTCCTTATGATTTTTTCCAGGTCAAAACACCTCATATAGGAGAATATGGGCATTGGGGGTCACCGGCTGGCCCACGAGGCAGGGGCGCGCCCCCACCCTCGTGGACAGGTGGTGGCCCCCCTGGCAGATCTCTTTCGCTAGATATTTTTTATATTTTCTGAAACGGTGTTTCGTGGAGTTTCGAACCTTTTTGAGTTGTGCAGAATAGGTCTCCAATGTTTGCTCCTTTTCCAGCCCAGAATTCCAGCTGTCGGCATTCTCCCTCTTCATGTAAACCTTGTAAAATAAGAGAGAAAAGGCATAAGTATTGTGACATAACGTGTAATAACAGCCCATAGTGCAATAAATATCAACATAAAAGCATGATGCAAAATGGACGTATCACAGAATACCTTTAGAGTTCATATCATTCACCACACACTGTAATAAATGTGTAGCAATAGCAAATAATAGAGGGGAGAGAGGGTCACCCTATCTAACACCCTTTTTGCATACAATTTGCTTTCCAGGGACTCCATTAAGAAGAATAGAACAACTTCCAGTTGTCAAGAACTGTTTTACCCAAATAATCCATTTCTCATCAAACCCCTTGTGCCTCAAAATCTGAAAGATAGCTTCATGTTCAATGGAATCAAATGCTTTCTCAAAATCCAACTTTAGGATAACAATGGGCCTTCTAGATTGATGACATTGATGAATATATTCCAACGTACATGCAAAAAATCCTGGATAGTTCTGGATTTGATGAAACCATACTGATTTTTATGAATATATCTCATAATGTCCAGCTGCAACCTATTTGCTACCATTTTGGAGAGGAATTTAACTCACATCCTAGTCAAGGAGATGGGCCTAAAATCATTAACAGACTCATGAGATCTCTTCTTGAGAACCAAAGTAATATAGGAATAGTTGATGTTTTCCATATTAACAGGCCCACCATGAAAAGCATTGGCAAGATCATAAAAATCCTTATAGATTATGGGCTAACATTTCTTAAAAAATAGACCATTAAACCCATCTGGACCAGGGGATTTATCAATAGGCATACCTTTCATAGTGTTATCCATTTCCTCTTTGCTAAAAGGTTTAGTGAGGGAATCAAGGCCCTAAACTCTAACCAAGATAGAAGATAGGTCAAAGCACATGTCAATGCCCCTACTAGTACCCATCCTATTCTTAAAAGCCTATCAGATAGTAGCAGCCATTTGATCATTATCAGAAACAATGCTACCATCATCCAATCTCAAGGTTGCAATGGAGTTATTTCTAAATCTTTCAGTGGCCATAACATGAAAAAAATTAGTATTTTCCTCCCCCACTTTAATTGACCTGATTGTACATCATTTTTTCCAATATAAGAACTGAAGGTGCAAAATGTGTTCCACATGCAGCTTAACAATGTTTCAAAAGTTAAATTCATGCCTATAAAGAGGCCTCAATTCTTCCAAGCAATCCAAAATCAGCACCACCCTGTTGCATCTTGCAATAAGAGATTTCATTTTGGAGATGTTCATATGCCAATTCTTGAGGTCTTTCCTCAGAGATTTAAACTTATCAGCAATTACATCCATTATGTGAGGCCTATTTGAGAGTGAAATCCAAAAAACAGAAACACAGTCGATAAACCCTTGCAGCTCCACCCAGTAGTTCTCAAAGCGAAAGATGTTGCATTTAGGAATGGTACTGTTGATAGCAACAACACAAGGCACATGATCCGAGGCAGTCCTTGCAAGAGGCAACACCTTAGTAGATGGGTAGCAAGAGATCTAATTTGCAGAAGTAAAAAACCAGTCTAACTGCTCAAGTAAAGGATCGTCCTACATATTAGACCAAGTGAAATATCTCCCCTGAATTGGCAATTCACGTAGGCCAAGGTGCCCAATAATATAATTGAAGATAAAGATATCATTAGCATCCCCTCTAAGTAGGGTTATATTCTCAGTGGATCTAATGAAATTGAAATCTCCCAAAATGAGCCAGTTTTCAGTATCCGGGATGGACAGATTGTATAACCAATTAACAAACTCATCCCTAGCCGTCCCTTGGCACGACCCATAAATTTTCACCAAGGTCCACTGCTCATTATTATGGTTGGATGTGAAGTGTATAACAATGCCAAAAGGTTTAGTCTCAACTAATATCCCAGTCAACACAGAAGAATTCCATAGAACCACAATACAAAGGAATCAAACCGACGAGGGATTTTTTTATGGATCTGGAGTCCATGGCTTCCATTTTTGTCTCCTGCAAGCAGACAACAGTAGCCAGACTCTCATCCACTTTATTACGAACAACATGTTGCCGATCATCTCAATTTAGGCCTTGAATATTCCAACAGAGCACACGCCAACTTCTAGTAGAACGATTATCCATAGTACATGGTTTTAGCAGAAGCAAAGCCATGCCCACATACTAGGCAACATACATAGAAGTTCAGACTATCCCAGAGCCAAAATAAATGATAGCACAAAAGACATTCAGTCCGTACAGTCGAGAGAAGCAAAAGACTAAAATAAAACCTATGATAACTAGTCAATTTAAGGGTTGACCACTCCCAGCGCATGAACATGAAGCTACACATTTGAAGGCTTGTCCTTGTCGGAGGAGGGATCCGCCATAAGAGCATCCACCGTGAGCTTCTCTGTGGGGATTCCCAGGTCCACCCCAATCTTCTAAATATGGTTGATTGGCATCGGAGGCGGCACTGGAGGCGTAGAGTGAGCCTAAGCGTCAGAGTTCATAGGCTTAGAGTGAGGCTTCTTCTTCTTGGGTTCAGACGTAGGTAGAGCTTGCATTATTGGCTTATAACCATCCCTCTTTGCAGAACTCCAAGTGCATTGCCGGAATGCAGTATCAACAAGTGGGGGGCCAGCCCGCTTGGAAGCTTTCTTCTTCTTGGTACAAGGTGTAGTAAAAGAGAACTGCTCGTCTGTCTCATTACCATGAAGCTGCGCATCAGCTTGATTTTCCTTTTACAAAACCACCTGGCTAACAGGAAACAGAGCTCGGGCCACATGCCTAGGAGCAGCTGAAATTGTCACCGGAACATCCTATCTAGCAGAGTCTTCACTGACGACCTCAGATATCCAGTTGACATGATCAAAGGCAAGGGACTAGGAACGCTTGGAGATCACAAGTGCCCAAAGGGGGACTGACAAACCGGTTTGTGCACTTGGGAGACAAAACATCGGCTCAATAGAGTGTCGAATGTTCTCCTCCAGCCCATCTCAGGTGGCAATGGCGGGCCATAAACCACATGTACTATTGCACCAACTAAGTCAGGTTGCGGCAGCACAATGGGCTAATAGGGAACAATGGCCAGAGCGTTATCCTCAACGAGCAGATCATCCTCCTGGAGAACATCGTCCTGCACGGCATGCAGAGCAGGGATCACTACATTTTCAGCCTCATCATGAGGCTCTACAACCATTTGTAACTCCCCCTGATCCTCTGCAGGTTGTTGAACATGCAATGGAGAACCAAGATGAATCTGATTGTCGGACTGATTAATAGAGCCAGAGAAATCTTGCTTATTTATGACCATTGATTCTTGGTCATGCATAACATCGCCCTGCTGCGGATCATCATGGTCAACTTGGTCCTCAATAGGCCATCCCTAGTCACTCCCTGCTGGTTATCATCCATGGGCGGTGGAGGTGGCGGAACATCATTCCAACCAAGAGCTGGATACATAGGGAGAGCAAAGATGTTGTCATCTTGCACAAACTGCCTAGGTAAAGGGTGGGGATTGCCATTGATCGGCATGGGGTCCTCATCTTGTGGCATCTGCCCAGTAAAGTTGGCCCCAAGAATGTAACAGGGGGCAGTCCAAGATACTTTAGCTCCACCCCAATTCACATAGTCAGAGAAAATGACATCTCTAGGAACCAATATATTGTCCGAGAAAGAAGCAAAAACAATAGATCTCACGAGGTACGGGTCATCACTAATCCAGTGATGGAACTTCCCGAAAGTGTTAACAACCGCCTGCAGATTTTCAGTAGTACGGAGGTCAAGAGGAACTCCCGAAAAAATCAGGAAGCCATCACGAAAACCCTGAACTCCACGAAAACCCTCTCCATTATCATGCTTCATGAAACGAGCAAATCTATCCTCCCCAATATCTTGCGGTGGCAACTGAATCAAAGCAAAACGCTCTCCCGCATCTCAAACTTCAAAAAGGCCCACTCCAGAAATCCAGGGTTGAGCAGATCGAACATGGAAACCTAGCTGGTTGATAAGCTCAACGACTGCAAGTAATCAATGTCATTCCATGCAAAGAATTGACCACTGCAAGTTGTGATAAGTACTCCCGAGTGATTGAATGCATACATGCCCCACGTCTCCTATTGGCTGATTTTTTTCGGGCAAAAAACAGGGAACGAGGTCGATAGTTAATGCATAGCGCCTAAGAGGCCATACTCCATGTATTTATTTATGGAGGGAGTAGTATATTTTTGTGACATGCATTACTAGATATTGCTAGACTAATATTAAATCCAGACGGAGGTGGTACTACTACCAATCTACTACCCGTTGGTCAAATTATTATGTGCTGCTCCTCACAGTGAAGTGACAAGACCCTGCGTCCGAGGTGACACTAGTCGAAGTGGCGTGTTCGGGATACCTAAGTCAGCAGCACCATGTGCAGTCACTATCATCAAGGTTGTTGAGCTACCCTGCTTACAACTAGCCGTGTTTTAGATAATTTCATGTGTGTTACCACGAGTAATAATCAATATTGTAATGGGTATATTGTTGACGCACCTATGCACGCGAACACTTGTTGGAACGTAGTACCACTTGTTGGATAGTCGTAATATTACAAGGTTCAAACTGATAATACAAATGTTAGGAGTAATGATGCACCTACCAAGAGGGAATTATTAGGATGTTTACGTAAGAACTTTCATTACTTTAGGTGGATGCAACATTACCGTACTTACTAAAATCCACCGCCGTAACAAGCCACTAATGGGCGAATAAACTTTTGAGTCTCTTGCAACATGATGTTTCAAAAACAAATTTAGCTTCTGCAGATCCTTTGTCATTTAGGTTTAGATGCTTGCGGTGATCGATACACCATTCATTGTTGCGCTAGAGAACTGAAGGAAATATGCCCTAGACGCAATAATAAAGATGTTATTTGTATTTCCTTATATCATGATAAATGTCTTTTATTCATGCTAGAATTGTATTAACCGGAAACTTAGTACATGTGTGAATACATAGACAAAACAGTATGTCCCTAGTATGCCTCTACTAGACTAGCTCATTGATCAAAGATGGTTATGTTTCCTAGCCATAGACATGTGTTGTCATTTGATCAACGAGATCACATCATTAGGAGAATGATGTGATGGACAAGACCCATCCGTTAGCATAGCATTATGATCGTTTAGTTTAACTGCTATTGCTTTCTTCATGACTTATACATGTTCCTATGACTATGAGATTATGCAACTCCCGAATACCGTAGGAACACCTTGTGTGCTATCAAAAGTCACAACGTAACTGGGTGATCATAAAGATGCTCTACAGGTGTCTCCGAAAGTATTCGTGGTGTTGGCATAGATCAAGATTAGGATTTGTCACTCCGAGTGTCGGAGAGATATCTCTGGGCCCTCTCGGTAACACACATCACAATAAGCCTTGCAAGCAAAAGACTAATGAGTTAGTCACGAGATGATGTGTTACGGAACGAGTAAAGAGACTTGTCGGTAACGAGATTGAACTAGGTATAGAGATACCGACGATCGAATCTCGGGCAAGTAACATACCGTTTGACAAAAGGAACAACGTATGTTGTTATGCGGTTCTGACCGATAATAGATCTTCGTAGAATATGTAGGAGCCAATATGAACATCCAGGTTCCGCTATTGGTTATTGACCGGAGATGAGTCTCAGTCATGTCTACATAGTTCTCGAACCCGTAGGGTCCGCACGCTTAACATTTGATGACGATCGGTATTATGAGTTTATGAGTATTGATGTACCGAAGGTAGTTCGGAGTCCCGGATGAGATCACGGACATGACGAGGAGTCTCGGAATGTCCGAGACATAAAGATTGATATATTGGACGGCTATATTCGGACACCGGAAGTATACCGGAAAAGTTTCGGATTTATCGGGAATGCAGGAGGGGGTTACCGGAACCCCCTACGAGAGGGGATGGTCCATAGTGGGCCTAAAGGGAAAGAGAGAGGCAGCCCATAGGGCTGGCCGGCGCCCCCACCTAGGGTTCCTAGTTGGACTAGGATTGGGGGGGGGCGCCACCTCTCCTATTCCTTTCCCCCTTCTTCCTTTTGGTGAATCCTACTAGGAATAGGATTGCAATCCTATTCCTAGTAGGACTCCTTCACTAGCCGCACCAGGAAGGGCCGGCCGGCCTCCCTCCCTTGCTCCTTTATATACGGGGGCAGGGGGGCACCCAAAGACACACAAGTTGAATTGTTTTAGCCGTGTGCGGTGCCCCCCTCCACAGAATCACACCTCGGTCATACCGTCGCGGAGCTTAGGCGAAGCCCTGCGCCGGTGAACACATCATATCCGTCACCACGCCGTCGTGCTGACGAAACTCTCCCGTGAAGCTCAACTGGATCAAGAGCTCGTGGGACGTCATCAAGCTGAACGTGTGCTGAACGCGGAGGTGCCGTACGTTCGGTGCTCGATCGGTTGGATCGCGAAGAAGTTCGACAACATCAACCGCGTCACTTGACGCTTCCGCTCCCGGTCTACGAGGGTACGTAGACACACTCTTCCCTCTCGTTGCTATGCATCTGGTAGATAGATCTTGCGTGATCGTAGGAAAATTTTAAAATACTACGTTCCCCAACAAGAACCCCAAACCTCATTACCTTGAGCACACTTGCCTTCGGAACAAAGAACCTGGCCAATTTAATCTCAGATGTGGCGACTCGGTAGTCGATCAAATCAATTTCTGTAAGACGGACATCAAGGCATTCGATGATATTGTTATATTGCATCACATTTTTCACTTTTGGGTCTTTTTTAATTTACAAAAGAAGAGGCCATATTAGAGTAGCTGGATTTATAAGATTGGAGTGTTATCAAGAGCTACCAAGGTTGGCTCTAAGGCCCTGACTATGTAGGCCAATATTGGTGCCATATTCAATTTTGATTCATTTCGCATCAATGCCCTCCATTGCCCAGCTGGTGTCATAAGAAAATTTGTGGGAACCGGAGCAAGTAGATGCCCCGATGCCAAATTCAGTGAGGTGATAAAAAAAATACATATCTTGCATGCAAAATAGATGGAAAGAGTTTCGTGGGAGAGGGAGACTAGTACTTTAGTTGATTGTTTTGCTAGATGTAGGCTAGTCTTTCATCAGTGCCAAATTGTCTACGTTGTGAGAGGGGTGCCAAAATCTTTTCATCTAACTTCGATGTATACCTGGCACACTTGTCAGAAGTTTGGCACCAGATACATAGTGGAGGGTCCAAGGCTAGTGATAATTATTCACTCTCTCTCTTGCTCTTTCCTCTCATTTACCTAGGAGCACGTGAAGAGCTTGGGCACTTGTTGCACTCTCTCTCTTTCTCTTTCCTCTCATTTACTTAGGAGCACTTGAAGAGCTTGGGCATTTGTTGCCTTCCACTATGTGGCCGATGACATACTTCTCAAAAATATGCCACATAGTGAAAAATAAAAAGATTTTGGCACTACTCTCGCAATGTGAGAGAGTTGGCACTGTTGTGCACACAGACCCACATGTATAAACAAATCAATGAAACTACACCAGCTTCTGCCTCTCCCAAACAAGTGTTTTAATTACCGTAGTCCTGTCCCTCTCCCACGCAAGTGTTTTTTCATTGCGTGAGTGAATTTGGCACCCAAGCAAGTAATAGTGGAGGGCCGTTATATCCCACATTTGTACTACCTCGTATTTAGTGCAAACTTTTGACCATATATTTACCTAAGAAAATGCCAATGCATGTCACCAAAAATTATACCATTTGAAATTATGTTCAAATATGAATCCAACGACATAATTATTAGTGACATGCATTAACATTTTGTCAGTTAAATCTATGGTCAAAATTTGACTACAAAATACGAGGGGGCTAGTAAATCGGGATGGAGGTAGTACTTGCTCTTAGGCAAACCATAGAGTTACTAGTATACTAGTAAGTTACTTGCCACTATGACTAGCCTTGGGTACTACAACAAAAAACGATGCAGGTGATCACGTGAGAAAAAAAATGTTAAAAATAGTTATTTCGGTGTAGTGCGTAGATGCAGTTTTGAACACTACACTTTTCATCGTAATTTTGGAAAATAATGAAAAAATTGAGCTCCGTTGTGATTAACATTTAATAGGAAAGAAGTTTAACCTCAATGAGTAGCTTCTCGGTGCACGGAAAGCATCTAAGGAATCCAACAACTTGATCCACATTGGGGTCGATAGTTTTCATTGCCAAGATCTTCACTGTGCGCACATACTAGGTCAAGCTTGTGGGAATCATTTTCTGGATGAAAGCCGTAAATACATCAAGAATAAATTTAAAAATTTGAATTTCAAGAAGACGGAGAAGAAGAAGAGTGTTGTGCCTAAAAGATTATGGATCCAATAATGAATTCAGAGAATTTGGCAGATGAGTAGACCAACGCTGTCAATTTCGGCGCGTCAGTAACCCTGATTTTTGTCGGACCTTCTAGATTAGATACAAGCAATCTCTCAAGGAAAGGCGCATTCTCAATGACCATAGTGTGGAATAGCTCAAGTGATCTCTTCCCAATTAATGTCTTGTTGCGGTGCCAACAAGACACATAAATCCATCAAAGATTCATCGAGGCGATGTGGAGGCTAATGAATCCGTGGATCTGCCAAAGACGAAGGTACTCGAGCGTAGTACAGCCACAGAGCAGGTGCTCCATAGCCCTCTTAGAGATGTTAGTGTCGAAGAGGCGGTGCTTGAGTTGAGGGAGAAGAAGAGCGGGCGCAACATTAATCTAGGGAAAACAGCACGACCTAAACCTGGCCCCGCGCAGCGTTGGCATGAGGCAAAGCGCGGATGGCGGCAGAGAGCGACATCATCCATCTTCAAACCTGAGCTCCACGAGCTAATCTAGGGCGGGGGATAAGAACCACTCATCAAACTTGGCTTGGATCTTGCAGTTGGTACTGAACATGCGGATGTCAAGGCGTATGGCTGGCCCAGGGTGCGATGAAATAATATTGGAGGCTGTAGCCATGCACTTGCAATCCCCGTTGCAGAGGCAGCTGCTGTTGGAAATATGCCCTAGAGGCAATAATAAAAGAGTTATTATTATATTTCCTTGTTCATGATAATCGTTTATTATCCATGCTATAATTGTATTGATTGGAAACTTAAATACATGTGTGGATAAATAGACAAACTTTGTGTCCCTAGTAAGCCTCTTCAGGACTAGCTCGTTGATCAAAGATGACCGCGGTTTCCAGGTCATAGACATGAGTTGTCATTTGATAACGGGATCACATCATTAGGAGAATGATGTGATGGACGAGACCCAAACGTTAAACATAGCTTTTGATCGTATCAGTTATCGCTATAGTTTTCTGCATGTCAAGTATAAGTTCCTATGACCATGAGATCATGTAACTTACTGACACCGTAGGTGTGCCTTGTGTGTGCCAAACGTCGCAACGTAACTGGGTGACTATAAAGGTACTCTACAGGTATCTCCGAAGATGTCTGTTGAGTTGACATGGATCGAGACTGGGATTTGTCACTCCGTGTGACGGAGAGGTATCTCCGGGCCACTCGGTAATACGTCATCTCAATGAGCTCAAAGTGACTAAGTAGTTAGTCACGGGATTATGTATTACGGAACGAGTAAAGAGACTTGCCGATAACGAGATTGAACTAGGTATAGAGATACCGACGATCGAATCTCGGGCAAGTAACATACCGACGAGACAAAGGGAACTGTATACGGGATTGCCTGAATCCTTGACATCGTGGTTCATCCGATGAGATCATCGAGGAACATGTGGGAACCAATATGGGTATCCAGATTCCGCTATTGGTTATTGACCTGGGAGTGTCTCGGTCATGTCTGCATAGTTTCCGAACCCGCAGGGTCTACACACTTAAGGTTCGGTGACGCTAGGGTTGTTAGTGAGAACAGTGCATGGTAACCGAAGGTTGTTCGGAGTCCTGGATGAGATCCCGGACGTGACGAGGGTCTCCGGAATGGTCCGGGGACGAAGATTGATATATGGGATGAGAGTGAACGGAGTCCGGAATTGTTCCGGGGAACATCGGGAAGGAATCGGAGAACCGAAAGGTGTTTCGGGGGCCACGGTAAAGGTTACGGGCCCTATGGGCCATAAGTGGGGAGACACAACAGCCCACACAGGGCCTGTGCGCCCCCCCTAGGCCCCTCCACCTGCGCCAAAGGGGGCTGGGCCCCCCTAGGGCAGCCGCACCCCCTAGGCTTGGGGGGCAAGGCGCCTGGGGGGGGGGGAAACCCT
>LR738711.1:596768387-596881751 GCA_902687465.1 Secale cereale | reverse complement strand
CCCTTGGCCGCCCCATCTGGCCTTGGCCGCCGCCCCCTAGGGGGAACCCTAGGGGCGCCCCCTCCCCTCTCCCCCCCTATATAAAGAGAGGCAGAGGGAGGGCAGCAACACAAGTTCGTGCCTCGGCGCTGCCCTCTCTCTCCCACGAATATCTTCGTCTAGTTTGCAGTGCTTGGCGAAGCCCTGCTGGAATTCCTCCACCACCATCTCCACCACGCCGTCGTGCTGCTGGGTTTCTCCGTCAACTTCTCCTTCCCCCTTGCTGGATCAAGAAGGAGGACACGTCCCCGAGCTGCACGTGTGTTGAACGCGGAGGCACCGTCCGTTCGGTGCTGGGATCTTCGGCGATTTGAATCGCGGCGAGTACGACTCCATCAACCGCGTTCTTGAACGCTTCCGCTTAGCGATCTACAAGGGTATGTGGATCCGACTCTTCCCTCGTAGATGCATCTCCTAGATTGATCTTGGTGAGCGTAGGAAAATTTTTGTTTCCCATGCAACGTTCCCCAACAGCTGCCGATGGTGAGGTTGAGGGGGACACACTGCCAGAGGGAGCACCACCGCTGGGAGAGCAGCGTGGTCCACATGAAAGGTTTGGTGGGGAGGAGGGCAATGATAACGAGTAACATGTCGTCGGAAAGGCTGCTCATGAAGTCCAGGCTCGACGGTTGCAGTTTTGGCTCGATCCACCTCCGGTAGTTGGCTGCCTCATCGTCCATCTCAGCCGGCAGTGACACCAATGTACATGTGTGCAGGTGTGTGTTGTGTGATGGGTGTGTGCGAGTGCGTCCTTGTGTGCATGACGCGTAGTGGTGTACCGTCTACGTTGTTGTAGTTTGTGTAGTAACACGAAAGAAGTGTGCACTGCAGGGTGCTACCGCGAGTTGTTTCAAGTTTGTTTATTTCACCCCTTGTCAGATGTGCCTCTAGTTTATTTATTTTCACCCGCTGCCAAATGGGCGAACACACCCAGATAGAGAACATGAGCTGACAAGGCACCATGTTGACTGGTTGACCGATCAACCAAACAATATACGGAGCTATACTGGTTGACCATATAATCCCACAATAAAGGGAGATTGAGGGAAGGGGAAGGCCCGTGAGAGATAGTACATAGGGAGAAAGAGATAGTGCCTATAATGTTGTGAAAAGTCAAACTTTTGAAACTTTGACCAAGTTTATAAAGAAATTACTTATATCTACAATACCATATATATATACATATATATATATATATATATATATATATATATATATATATATATATATATATATATGATGTGACCTAAGTACATCTTGTGATGAATCATTTCGGACGTAAATGTTTTTCTCCACATATAGATGACCAAACTTTTTTGAGGTCTCGACTTTTCAAATCATCTATAAGTTATGGACCTGAGAGAGTACCTAACTAGATACACACACACAAACACACATAGAGGGAGAGAGAGAAAGAGAGAGAGAGAGAGAGAGAGAGAGAGAGAGAGAGAGAGTATGTGAGCGTGCGTGAAAGAGACATGGCAACACATGATAAAGTAGAGAAAAGGTGTGTGTGTCTTATGCAAACATATCATGCATGAATCTCCGAGGGCAGAAGCGAGGTGAGGAGATAGTGTGTGGTTGTTTGAAACGGAGAGAGAGAAAATCCTAGCACATGGCCAAGAGAGGTGTGGCAAACAAGGGAGAGAGGTCAAGAGAGACGTATGGAGAAATTGCAGGCATGGGGAGGGAGAGAGTGTGTGTTTGTGATAGAGAGATCCCCTCGAGATTGTGATTGGACTACATGGGTGTGACATCAAGTGTGACAAGGTGTGTGCATGATAGAAGATACCCCGAGAGGGATCGAGATAGACCTAGGGATGGTAGGAGACAATACATGTGTTCGTGATGGGTAATGAGAGATAGTCATACCTAGGGGGCAGTGCATGTGCCTATTATGGAGGGAGGGATTATGGTACGTAGGGGGTGCGTGTCAGATAGAGAGAGAACAAGAGGGGGAGTCTTAGATGGGTCTATGTAGTGTGAGCGAGATATGTGTTTGTGTGACCTAGAGAGATATAAAGTTTGAGAGATATACGAGTCCTCATTCGACTGAGTGGTGCGTGAGTGAGTTGAGAGAGAGAAAGAGGTACTCCCTCAGTTCGATAATGTAGTGCATATAATTTTTTTAAAGTCAAACTCTGGAAACTTTGACCAAGTTTACATGGAAGATTATTTATATCCACAATACCAAAGATAAATCATATGAAACTACATCTTCTGATGAATCTAATGATACGTGTTTGACGTTCTACATGGAAATGTTTTTCTCCACATACTTGGTCAAACTTTGTGAGGCTTGAATTTTTTCAAAAAATCTATATGCCATGGACCAAAGAGAGTACCTAAGTCGATAGAGATCAAGTGTGTGTGAAGGAGAAAGAGTGAGTGTGCAAAAAAGTGTGTGTGTGTGTGTGTGTGGAAGAGAAAGGGACAACACATGATAAAATAGAGGGAAAGTGTGTGTGTCTTATGCAAAAAATATGACACATGCATGCATCTCTGAGATAGAAACCAAGGTTAGGAGATACACGGAGATATGTAGTGTGTGGTTGTTTGCAACGGAGAGAGATACCCCTATAACACCTGTCCAAAAGAGGTTTGGCCAACAAGGGACAGAGGTCGGGAGGGACATATGGAGACGAAGATGGATACACGAGGAGAGAGGGCGTGTTTGTGATAGAGAGAGACCCTCGAGATCATGATGGGACTATATGGGTGGGAGATTGGGAGATGAGGCATGAGTGCACTAGAAAGATGCCCCGAGAGATATCAACATAGACTAAGTGAGGGAAAGAGCCAATGTGTATTGTGATGGAGATTGAGAAAAAGTCATATACCTAGGGCCGGGGGACTGCGTCTACCTACAATGGAGCGAGAGATAGGCGTACTTAGCTAAGTGGGAGATTGTGTGTGTGTGTGTGAGATGGAGACAGAGAATGAGAGAGTTTTAGATGGGTCTATCTAATGCCAGTGAGATATGCATGTGTTTATGTGGCCTAGGAAGATAGAGAGTTAGAGACATAGTGGAAAGAGCCCCTAGACGGCGGAGTGGTGCGTGAGGGTGTTACGGATGACGAGATATGGAATTCATGCATGTATAATGAGTGCACCCTAGATATTTAGCTTAGACTAGAGACTCATACATTGTGTGCGAGAGAGACCTATACATGTCGTGTGCATGCGAACTAGAGAGAGAGAGAGAGGAGGGAGAGGGACCGACAAGGATTGTGTTTTTCGCACGCGATAGAAACCAAGATTGTCCAATAGAGAGAACAGGAGTCCGTGAGAGGGGAGCTGCGCGTTTATGCATCGAAAACTGATATAAACCATGATTCGATATAAATTTGCATTCGAATCTATGAATCGGAAAACATGGTGTTTGCAATCCACAAACGAACGGAGATATGCGTATCAAACAAGTTCATTAAATTGACTTTCATGATGTTAATGGAGTACTATAATACAACATGCTACTCAATTGAGGTGTTCAATTTTGGATTTAGTCCACAATTTTGACCAGGTGAGCAAGCTATTTCGTTTTGGTTTTGATGCCTATTTTGATTGGGTCAACTATTTGTCAAATAAATAGGCAACAACGACCATGTAAAAATGCATTAGTCTCGAGCATCAACTCACCATATAAAAAAGAACTGGCAAGATAAATTTTCAAAATTTGATTCGAATCGACTTCATTAGGTAGACAAGGATGCTCGTTCTCCCAAAATTCGAATGAACCGCTAAACACCCTCTGCTCGGTGGAATTTGCTCGAGCAAATAAATGGGAGACGTGAAATTAACGGCCTATCTAGGACCCACATCAATTGGCCGGTTGTACATCGAGGTTATGTTTGTAACTTCATCCAAGCGTGCCCTCTCCTCGACAGAAATGGAAGGCGCCAAATAATTCATACACCATGGGCGGCAAAAGGGCCCTCTTCTCGTCAGAAATCGCTCACGCCCACCATTCAAAGCACACCCTCCTCTCCTGAAATCGTTGTCACAGGAGAAGCAAAGTTACCCTACTATCCCCGATTCTCAAGACACAGACCCAAGCCCACAAGCCAAAAGGCAGGGGTAGAACTATAACTTCCCCCACATTTCAGACAAATGCGTATGTAAGACATGGTTCCCCCTCCAATTCACCATTCATACACCGTGAGTGCCAAATCACCATCTCCCTAGCCGCAAAACCTCAACCCCTTGTCCATGGCGCCCCTACCACACCAAATTCACCGCCGCCCTCCACAATGTCGGAGCCGCTGTCCATTTGCTATCGTGCACTGGGTGGTGTGTCTCTTACTCCGTGCTGCTGGAGCTGCCTCGACTACGACCGCGTGAACCATACTGGAGCCGATTCACCCGCGCCATTGTGCACGGCACCGGAGCGGCTCCAAGTTCAGTCGTGTCCGGGGTCCGCTGCTCCCCCGTAGCCGTCGACCGCCACCACATATATGCTTTTCTACCGTCGGGAGCCATCGCAACCTCGTCGGCCTCGCTGACTCAGAAGCTGGAGCTGCCTACTTCAGCAGACCGCAAGATAGGTCATACACTCATCTTATATCACTTTATACAGGCGTTAGTCGCTGGATTTTTTTATTCTGGGTTAGTCCATTCCCAATGGACGAAAGTAGCACCCGTTGAGCCGGCGGAACTCCTAGGCTGCCGGCTGGCTGGGGCAGGAGTGCCTCGGTGTCTATCTTACGGGTGCGGGGGCGAAAGTTCATCGCGGAAGTAGTGCTTACACGCCCATCTTAGTCTTCCCCAGGGTGAAGGTACTGCTCCCGTCGGACCTGGATGACGAGGAGTCTTTGAGGTTTAGCCGAGGGCGGCGCAACCACAGGAATGCGGTGGGCCGACATGCGGGGTTCTGGTTGGAGCAGTCACTTCCAGGGACGACAGAGGAATGTTACTCTGTCGGTGGTCGCTGGCTGCTCGGGGAAGATCCTGAACAGTGTCACCCGTGAGGCACAAGACGACCATCCAGCCATCTGGCATAGATCGGATAGTACCAAAAATAGCGTTTGACCCCAATTTAGTTTTCAGTGAACTGACGTGTGACTAGTCTCATACATTAGTTTTGATCGCTTAGGTTATTTCTTCATATCATAGATATGTGTCGTTCTTAACATTGTGTGTTTTCTTCATCTTCAGCCACACTCTCTTCCTTCTCATCGGAGCTGCTCAAACAAGGGAAGCATGGATCATAAGGGAGCTATAGTACCCACTCAAGAGTTGTCTGCCTCGAATGTGCCTTCCCGACATGGATAGAAACAACAACCGCGGTGCCATCCACAAGTTAGGAGATGATGCTCACTCCTATGGATGGCGGCCAGATAGGTTGTACCCTTATCTTACTTGTGTGCAACATTTATGGCTTTGTTATTCATCTAAGCATGGGAAATAGATTATCACATGTCACTATACATTCATGTTGATCTCTCGAGAGTCTTACTTTAGATAAGAGACTTATTCAGCAGTTAACGATGTTCCATAGTTGCAGACTAAGGCATAGCCTAGTGGTGGGAAGGGGCTGATGCCTTCCCGCCCACCCAGGTTCATGGCACGGTACTTGCAATTTGGGTTTGTTGCACCTATTATACCGTAGGGGGTTCCCATACAGTCTTTCTGTAAAAAAATGATGTTCCATAGTTATCATCCACTACTGCAGGATGTTGTTAATGTGACACTACAACCAGAGACCCTTCGACGAAACCGTGTGCAATGCATTAGTCGCAAACGATGATGTAAAAAACCCGTCAAAAAATATGCAAAACGTTTGCGATGGTAGATACATCAAACATGGTTCAAATTTTAGTTGCGTGTGCGATGCGGAGCATATGGTTCAGTTGAAGGAACTGTTTGCGATGAGGCAGAAGAACAGAAATGGGCAGGCAGATGAAGGTGTGTGCGATATACAGCATACAGTTCACTCGGATGAACTGTTTGTGATTAGGCAACACAACAAAAATGGTCAGCCAGATCAAGGTGTGTGCGACTAACGGCATACACTTCACACGTATGAACTATTTCTGATTAGCCACAACAAAGATAAATAGTTAGACAGATCAACGTGTGTGTGCTAGACAGGCACACATTCTAATTAAAATAAGCGTGCACGATGGTAATAACGAGCGCGTACCGTTGATGGAACAAGATGTGTGATGACATCGCCTATTGCGGTGCACCCTATGGTGCACATGCCATGTACGCGGGCGAGAACGCGTGCCCATGTTACACCATCCAGGAATAGTGCCCCACTTAGAAATTATAGAACGACAATAAATTTTGAGCCAACGTCCCGTCACAGTTCAAATTGCAAACCTGTTCACACCGATCAAAACCTAAATGGTTTCCCACTTAGGAGCGTATTAGTACTCAGTTATAAATACTACCTACTCTAAGATGACCGCACATTCCTCCTCAACTCATTATCCACAAAAACAAACAAGTCATTCATCATCGTTCCCTTACGTCTGCCATGGCCCACATGAGTTCTCGGTCGAGAGATTACTACCAGGAAGAGGCGACCATGGAAGCAGAAGCACGAGAGATGTCCCGCCTCGCGGCGAAAGCCGCATACATGTCCTGCCACGTGGCCGTAGCAGCAGAGAGGTCCCGCCGCGCCATCGATGCAGCACAGAGGTCTTGCCGCGCCGTTGATGCAGCAGACTGGTCTAGCCATGCCGTGGAAGCAGCAGAGATGTTCCACCGCGCCACGAATGCAGCACCGATGTCCGCTCGCATCGCAGCGGCATGGGAAAATGTCTCGCGGGCAGGCGAGGACTCTCAGGCGCATGTGCGCTATGTTCGATGACCTGGGGTTGGATCTCCGACTAGATGAAGTTGTAGGACGACATGAATGCCTCGTTTGAAAATACTACCAGCGTCATCCGGGGACTTGGGGAGGACAAGGCATAGATCCGGAATGAGCGCGACCTGCTGAGGGCGAAGATCGCCGGAACGACGAAGCAGCACGAGGAGACCATTGCCTTGTTGAAGAGGACCGACATCATCGCCAAGAAACTTATGGACGAGAATGCCATGCTCCGCATCGAGCACCAAAGGCTGGTGGAGGAATCCATGGATGCTCTCAAGGAGCATCTTGAGGACAGGAAAGAACTCATCGCTGCTCGCCGCGAGAACTAGTCTTCGCGGCATGCGACAACACATCAAGAAAGTAGATATCAATGAGCCACATTGTTGTCTGTGTCTTCCTTCTTCTTTTGCCCTTGTGTATTTCAGGCGTTGCCGCATGTGGCTTTTTTATTTATCTTCCTAAATATGTAAGACAATTATTATCCATGGTGATCGTCCTTATATTCATCAGTCTTGCTATAAGTCGCAATCGATACTATATAGACCCGTCTGATCTTACATCAAGATCCATGCAAAGCTTTATTTTTAGATTTTATTTTTTTACTCTTAAATCTCATTCGAGTGAGACATATTCACGCCATTAAACACAAGCCCGGGCGCCATCAATTGAGACGTTGGGAGAGAGGTGGGCGGCAGATAGAGATCGAAGGGTTCTCGTCCCGATGAGCATGTGCAGGGGTCTGATCGCACGCCTCCTGTCGGGGGAAACTGTCCTCCCACGAGCACCTATGGGACCGGAGCCCCTTCCACGTTGCGGTAAGGGAGCGGAGGGAGCACGAAGAGCAGATCGAGGAGAGCACGCGGGCAGTTTACCCAGGTTCGGGCCGCGCGGACGCGTAAAACCCTACTCCTGCCTTGGTTGTATTAAGCTCGGGAGCTTGAAGAGCTATAGTACAAGCTGCACCGAGCGAGAGAGTTGCTTAGGTTTCGGATCCTTTCTACGTTGTGCATGGGCCTCCTTTTATAGCCCAAGGGGTCACCGACAGGTGTCAACGTAGAGGAGGGCAAAAATGTAACTATGGTGGTAGTTGTAACAGTGCGGGAATAGTGTGTGAACAGTGGTCTTCACCTAACTTTGACAAGGGGGGACAAGGGCATTAAATGCCCGTCACCGTCGACCCCAAAAGCGTCCGTCCATGCTTCTCCATTCGACACGGCGGTAGCCTCGTCACCGTGGATTGCCACCGTGTACCCCAGGCTGCACAGCCATCCGCCACGCGTCCCCGGAAGGGCCCCAGGGCGACGCGTGGGTAGATGAGCTGGAGCGCGGGCACACAGCGTGAGTTCTCCCCGGCAAGCACCTTGCCGGGGCCTTGACCTTGCCGAGCCCGGAAGCTTGTCGCTCCCCGGGCCCTGCCGGGGCGCATGCTGCGCCGAGGCGTTTCTTGAGGTATGCATTCCTCGATCTTCCTGGCAAGCTCCTCTTGCCAGGGTCTTGTGCTAAAGTGACAGTCTTGGGCCTGGCACGGCCTTCCCGGCAAGCTCCACTTGCCGGGGCCTTGATCTTCTGACTTGTATACTTTGTTCTTGATTGGCTTAATAAGGACCGGAAAGGTTTCCGGCAAGCACGTGGTAAACCCCGCCGCGGGAAGCTGCTACTGCCCGTGCACAAGTTGGGGTACTAAGGTACCCCTACCTTAGTACACCGACACCTCCCATACTCAAATAGCTACCCGCACAACACCTCCTAGCCAATAAAAAACGGGACGCGTGGCGGCACGTAAATGGTAAGTAGAACGCCCACGGTTTCAATAATAATTGTGTTTCCAGTTGTAACGTGAAATCACTTGTTCCAAAATGACTTTGTTGATTGTTAATGCGTGTGCCTTTGCAAATCGGACAAAAAATTATCACAACATGTTGGTGCCATGTCATGACATCATGCCAAGTTTCATGATTTTCAAACGAGTTCTGGATTTGTTGGAATTTTAAAACCAAGTTTCTCGTTGTTTCCGGCCAAGCCAATACGCCCAGATGTTTGAATTTCATTCCCATTTCTTGCATGGGACCTAGAAATTCGCCCAAGTATACACAAATGATTTTTCAACTAACTTTGGCGCACTAGAGCATGTGCTTGTAGTTCAAATTTGAATTATGTGCATTAAATGCCTGGAAATTCAATTAATGTATAAAAAAGGCCAAACGAATCTGAAATAATTGCAAAATTTAGCACGAAACTCCTATTGGTCTAAGTTGCATGTGTAAAAAATCAAGGCGGGAGAAGGAAATGTATGTTGTTTCGCACACGGAGGTGACATGTTCCCTCTCCGAACCACAAGCCTTCTTGAGAGAAGCTCCGATTTGCAAGAAGCTTATGCCAAAGCTTATCCCAATTCGGCCAAAAAATTACCACATCATGTTGCTCCCATGTCATGTCACCATGTCAAGTTTCATGATTTTCAGGCGAGTTCTGGATTTACGTGAATTTTAAAACCAAGTTTCTCAATGTTCCCGGCCGAGCCAAGATGCCTAGATGTTTGAATTCCATTCCCATTTCATGCATGGGACTTAGAAATTCTCCCAAGTATACATAAATGATTTTTCAACTAACTTTGACGCACTGGAACATGTACTTGTAGTTCAAATTTGAATTATGTGCATTAAATTCCTGGAAATTTTATTAATGTACAAATAAAGCCAAACGAACCCAGAATAATTCCAAAATTTAGCATGAAACTCCTATTGGTGTAAGCTGCCTGTGTAAAAAATCAAGGCGGGAGAAGGCAGTGTATGTTGTTTCGCACACAAAGGTGACACGTTCCCTCTCCAAACTACGAGCCTTCTTGAGAGAAGCTCCGGTTTGCAAGAAACTTATACCAAAGCTTGTCCCAATTCGGCCAAAAAATTTACCACAACATGTTGGTGCCATGTCATGACACCATGCCAAGTTTCATGATTTTCAAGCGTGTTTTGGATTTACAGGAATTAAAAAACCAAGTTTCTCAATCTTGCATGGGACCTAGAAATTCACCAAAGGACACACATGTGATTATTCAACCAACTTTGGTGCACTGAAACATGTGCTTGTAGTTCAAATTTGAATTATGTACATTAAATGCCCAGAAACTCTATTAATTTAATATAATAAGGATGCTGACCAACTTGCCTCCAGGAGCCTCCGCCGATTTGGGCTTTGTTGGTCGTCGGATCTGTCTTTTGGTGCGTCTGAGCCGTTGGGTCTTCACAACAGTAAAACCCAATTTTCATCTTACGGTCGTTTTGGATGGCCAATGACGGGTGGGCTCGCTTCGCGGGCTTGTTGGTTGGGTTCGTCGTCCTTGTGTAAAGGAGGTTTTATCCATTCGGCTTCGCACATTCCGCGTCCAATCCTACCCTCGCCTCGTCCCACTCCCACTCCAGGCGACAGACAAACCTAGCCCCCTTTCCTCGATCCCCACAGACTTTCCCTCCTCCTCGCCTCAGCACAGCCTCCACCCTGGAGCCTCGCTCCCTCCTCCTCGCGTCACCTTGGCCTCCGCCCTGGAGCCTTGCCGATGCTACCTATTACTCCACATCTGCCTCTTCCTCCTCTATTCCCTCCTACCGTGGTTCTGGATTGGGTGCAGCCCATCATAGTGAAGCGCACGGCATGAGCATCAAGGTCTTATTGGTGGGGTGGAGCTACAGTGGACGTAAGGATGCCGGACGAATCTGGCGCCTGATGGCTGAAATAGCAGGAATCAGCAGAGCGACGGATGCAGACGGGGTCATCAACAGGGGCTGCAAGAGAAGGAGCTTAATTTGTTTCACGGTTTGCCTTTGCATCCTCGCTACCCCCTTCCATCACTCACACCTACCCTTTTTCTCATGGATGAGGGCTTCGGCTACAGGT
This sequence comes from Secale cereale, assembly GCA_902687465.1. NCBI lineage: Eukaryota > Viridiplantae > Streptophyta > Magnoliopsida > Poales > Poaceae > Secale > Secale cereale. Next base: position 596,871,001 of record LR738711.1, on the reverse strand, counting down.
GCGCTAGGAGGAGTGGAAGGTTGAGGTCGTTTGACGGCTGGACCAGCAGGAGTAAAGAGCCAATGGTCGTTTGACGACCGGGTAATCCATCTAAGGGAGCAGTAGTAAGCAAGCATTCCATGAACAATCAATCAAGCTGCTTGTAGTAGCTAGCTAGCTTTATACGCCAATCAAGCTGCTTGTGCTAGCTAGCTAGCTTTGTGGGTATGGACTACAAAATAATCAATCAGACGGAAATGGATTATTGAGGCTAGGCTAAAACTTTAAGTACACGTAGTTAAAATAATGCAGTTTTGGAAGGGGCTGGAATTATTGGATATCCAAATGTTCATGAATCGTCCATGATTACTTGCTTCCTAAAACAAAGAATGTGTCCAACCACACCTTGACCAGGTGTCACAAGAGAACTAAAGTGAATTTCTGACCTGCACATGTAATCTTAACATTGCTAGCTGTTGTGCCTAGAAATCATTGATAGCTGTTGTATAAGGATATTGTAGTTTATCTTTGTAGGAAATAGTGTGATGTTTCTCTATTCGAATTGTAACATTTCAAACCTCAAATAGGTGGGTTCGTTTGGGAAGGATCTCGAGCTGTTAGACTCCCCCGGAATTTGGCCAATGAGAATTAGTGATCAGACAGCTGCACTTAAGCTTGCCAAGCTACCCATTTATTCGTTCTATTCGTTGATTATAGGAACAACACATGCGTTCATCGTATAAGCCTGCAGCTTATGTGCTATATGATGGACTAGACATAAAAAAACATTCTCTTTGGCTGCTCTAATTTTGAGCCAAGGTCCTTGGGAGTTTGCCTGGCTCATTTTCAAAAGTGTGCATCAGTTAGTTATGACCTCATCTCTTCAGTTAGATTTTTTCCTCCACGAAGGTTCCTCCTTACATTTGGTTTATTGTCCTATTATGTGTGATTTATTTTTGTTGGATATTTTTGTCGATGATTTATTTCCGTATTGTTCTATAGGATATCTCTCACCATCACAGAGAACGTTCCAAATAGAAGAAAATAATGGTATTAGGTAAGCGCAAAAATTTGTTGATCTTTGCAAGTAAAGAGGAAGAAATCATGTTCCTTATTTTGGTGTGTGTGACAAGGAACATCACTTCCTAAGTAAACAAATTATTTGCTTGCCATTGAAAACAAAAAATTGTGTATAATTTATTGTTCACGATCTTTCTTTTTTGTCTGTATCGAAGTTCATGCTCACTCAATATATGTGATGTTGTGATCGTGTCTGATTTGTACATATTAGTTTTTTTTTTCAGTTCTGCCTTATTGATAAAGAATGCATCATCATAGTAGTTTTTATTTAAAATCAGTATGGGGTTGGTGCATCTACATTCATAGAATGATCTTTTCTTTGATATAGCAAGACTGAATAACGTTAGATTGTGCGTGATGTTTTTTAGAGATAATGCACCATGTCCGACTTCATAAAAAAGCCATCAACGGCAAGATCAAGTCGCACAGAAGTTAAGTTGAAATGTTACATAACAAAGCACCGATATGGAATACACACTATTTTCATTTTTATTAACATGAAGTCTGCCATTAATGTACTTTGTTCTCAACCTTTTTTTACCAAATGCAGGGAAATGTCACCAATGTTTTTTGGAAGCGGTATCACCACTGATAATTATCTTTACTGTTTGTCCTTTGTTTTAGACAACATAAGTTACACATGCTATTACTCTATTGTTTGGTGTTGCACCATGGATGCAAGGTTCATGTAAAATTCTTTGGATACAGAGAATTGTGAGCTCTGAATTGTTGACAAACTATGCTCCATGGTTCTGAATTAGTCAGTCTGTGTTTCTGCATTCCCAGTAGTTGTCGTCGTCGAATGATTTGAGTTAAAGCTAAGATTGAGAGAGGGTGAGTGGTAGGAGCTAGGGCTCTACCAGGTCTAGGCCGGAGCTTATACGGGAAGGAGGGAGGAAGGGGTCGCGCGGCTGTCGGCAGCGAGGCGCCGTGGCGCGCGTGGAAGAGGCGGCGACGGTGGAGGGTAGGGCTAGGGTTTACGGTTCCGGCTCCTCTGGGAGCCCGGCAATAGAATATGTCTTATTGCTTAATCTCAAAATAGTCTTACAGCCAGTATATATAACCACGATGCTAAAAATAAGATAACTTGTGGGCCAAGCCCCCTACTAAACCTGGCCGGTGGGCCTCCTACGAGCATAATTCTGCCCGGTCATAACATCTCTCCCCGCCTACGCAAACAACTCGTCCTCGAGCTGGAACTCTAGATAGTGCTGGCGGAACTCGTCACGTTGCTCCCACGTAGCGTCCTTCGCTGGAAGTCCAGCCCACTAAATCAGCACGTACCACACCTCGCGTCGTAGCTGGCCCTTCAACACCTTCTCTGGACCCGGAAGGAGGCGTCCGTCGGAGGTCAGAGGTAGCGCTGGAGGGGCCGCAGGTGGCTCCCCATGGAAGGGCTTCAACAGCCCGACGTGGAAAACGACGTGGATGCAGGCACCGGCTGGGAGCTAAAGACGGTACACCATGTTCCCAATGCGCTCCAAGACAACGAATGGACCGGCGTAGCGATGACCCAGCTTGCGCCTTGCGTGTGGGTCCAGTGATGGCGTAGAGCGATGAAGAAGACGCAGCCACACCCAATCGCCCACCGCGAACTCCGCCTCGCGATGGTGGGCATTGTAGTAGTGCTTGGCCAATTGCTGGGCCTGAAGAAGATGTTCCCGGACCTCGGCAAGCATGTCATGATGTAGCATAAGCTCACTGGCCACCTCTGTCCACGCTGTCGTTGGATCAACCGGAAGAATGGGTGGGGGCGGCCTACTGTAGACCACCTCAAATGGAGTAGAGTGCAGGGTGGAGTGATAGGAGGTGTTGTAGAAGTACTCCGCCCAGGATAGCCAATCCACCCAAGCGCAAGGACGATCACGTGTGACACAACGCAATTACATGGAAATCACCTTGTTGACCACCTCGGACTGCCCGTCTGTCTGAGGATGGAAGGCCGTGCTCAGGCTGAGTTTGACGCCCTCCAATCGGAAGAGATCACGCCAGACATGTCCGGTGAAGACCGGGTCCGATCACTGATGATCGAAGAGGGAAACCCGTGGAGGCGGACAATACCGTAGAAGAAGGCACGGGCCACAGATGCAGTAGTGTAAGGGTGGCCGAGCGCGATGAAGTGAGCATACTTGGAGAAGTGGCCGACCACCGTGAGAATAACCGACTTGCCGCCCACCTTAGGGAGGCCCTCGATGAAGTCCATGGAGATATCCGCCCACACCTGAGACGGAACCTCCAAGGGCTGAAGCAGACACGTCGTCTTGTTGCGCTGGCACATCGCACAAGACTGGACCCAGTCGTGGACCAGGGCCCGATCACCTGGGATGTAGAAGTCAGCACGGAGACGATGGAGGGTTTTTTGCACACGCTCATGGCCCTCCGAGTGGGCCAGAAGCAGCACCTGGTGATGGAGATCATTGTGCGCCGGAACGAAGACCCGGCGGCCATGGAGAAGCAACCCGTCGGCGAGGCACCACGGCTCCTCCAACTCATCCGTAGCCAGTTGCTACTGAAGAAGGAGCACGTCTGGCGCGGCCGCCGTCGCTCGACGGATGTCGGTGAAGAGGGCGAAAGTAGGCCCGGAGCGGATACAGAGCGCTGTCCCCTCGGAGTCGCTGACGAAGGAGTCGTGGTTAGCGTCGCGGCGAGACATGGCATCGGCCATAGTGTTAAGACGCCCCGGTCGAAACTCGACCGTGAAGTCGAAGCCGAAGAGCTTGCTGATCCACTAATATTGCGGCACGGTCGAGAGGCGCTAGTCCAACAAGAACTTGAGGCTGTAGTGGTCCGTGCGAATCCGGGAAGATCGACCCCACAGATAGGGTCGCCAATGGCGCACTGCCTGCACCAAGTCAATGAGCTCCTGCTCATACGCCGCGAGCTTAAGATGGCGTGTGGTGAAGGGCCTCCTGAAGAAGGCGAGAGGGTCATCGCCCTGATGAAGGACGGCACTGAACCATGCACCAGAAGGGTCGTAGTCCATGATGAACGGCCGCTCAAAGTCCGACATCTGAAGGATGGGGCCTGTCGCTTCCTCATCCCAGGTAAAGGTGTCGCGATGGAGTAGGCACGTGAGTGGAGACGTGATGAGGCCAAACTCCCGGAAAAATTTCCGGTAGTACCCCGCGAGGCCCAGAAATCCGCGAAGATCCCGTGGTGACTGTGGGGTCGGCGAGGCGCCGACTGCCGCCACCTTGTCGGCATCCATGGCCACTCCCTCGACGGAGATGATGTGGCCGAGGTAGGAGACGGAAGGCGTCCCGAACGAGCACTTCGAGCGCTTAAGATGAAGATGATGCGCTCGAAGCTTGTTGAAGACGATGGCAACGTGCTGAAGGTGCTCTGCCCAGGATGCGCTGTAGATGAGAATATCGTGAAAGAAAACAAGCACAAACCGGCGCAAGTAGGGGCGGAGGATGTCGTTCATCAAAGCCTGAAAAGTCACCGGTGCATTGGAGAGACCAAACGGCATGACTAATAACTCGAAGTGGCCGTGATGAGTCCGAATAGCCGTCTTGGTGATATCATCCGGGTGCATGCGCACCTGATGGTAACCTGATCGGAGATCCAGCTTAGTGAAGAAATGTGCCCCATGTAGCTCATCCAGGAGCTCATCGACCACTGGAATAGGGAACTTGTCCTTAAGTGTCAGGGCATTAAGAGCGTGGTAGTCGATGCAGAAACGCCACGCGCCGTCTGATTTACGGACGAGGAGGACCAACGCGGAGAACGGCGTTGTAGAGATCCGGATGATGCCCACGGCAAGAATGAGCGCGCACTACCGCTCTAGTTCGTCCTTCTGCAGCTACGGATAGCGGTATGGCCAGACAGCCGCCGGCGCCGAGCCCGGCAGGAGATGGATGTGGTGATCATATGCCCGGGCAGGCGGAAGGCCCCGTGGCTCGTCGAAGAGGTCACCGTTCTGCTGCAGGAGGTGGTCCAACAAATGGTGCTCAACCTCGATGGTGGCCGCTGACAGCTGTAGCGGTGGTGGCGCCGGGGTGGCGCCCCAATGCCCTCCCACCGGATGCGGCGGTCGAGATGCCAGAAGGTCATCATCATGGCGTCGAAATGCCATAGGATGGGACCTAGGTTCCACAGAAAGTCGACGCCAAGGATGAAGTCGAAACATCCCAAGTCGATGTCGGTGCATGTGATGGTGAAGTTGTCGTCGCCGATGGTGGATGGGCACGTTCCGGGCAAGCCCATGGCAGCGGAGAAGATCGCTGTTGGCCACCGCGACCCGAATGTGTTCCCTGCCCGTCGGCTGCAGCGCTAAGCAGCGCATGGTAGCCTCGGGCAGGAAATTATGCATGGAGCCCGTGTCAACGAGGAGGCCAAGCGCTCGCTGTGAATCGTCATGGGCAAGAGCATGGTCTACTCGTCACGGATGCCGGCGAGCGCATGGAGTGAGACCACGAGGGCGGCTGCCTGGGCGGCGGAGGGCGTGGCCTCAGCAGCCGCGGGAGGCGGCAATGCGTCGAGCCCGTCGGCCGGGGCATCATCCTCGATGTTGTCGGCCGTCTCCAGGTAGAAGAGGCGCGGCCAGACATGGCCCGGTGCGTAGGGCTCATCGCAGTTATAGTAAAGCCCATGGCGCCTGCGCTCCAGTTGCTCCGCCTGAGTGAGGCGACGGAAGGGACATGTCGTCGCTGGTGTGGGGGGACCAGAGCAGCCGGGGGTGGGCGGCCCTGCGCCAGGGGCTGCCTGGCTACTTGGCGGCTGCATGGCCTGGGCACGACACTCAAAGGCACATGCATAGTACATGGCCGTCTGGAGGTCCTAGGGTCCCTGAAGCTCCACGTCCACGCGGATGTGGTCGGGAAGCCCACCGGCAAAGAGGTCGGCTCACTGCTACGCCGTCACACCCGTCGCGTGGCATGCCAGGGCCTGGAAGCGGTCGGCGAAGTCCTGCACCGTGGAGGTGAAGGGAAGGTGGCCGAGCTCCGCCAGGCGGCTCCTACGGACCGGTGGCCCAAAACGAAGGAGGCAGAGCTCGCGGAAGCGCTCCCAAGGAGGCATGCCACCCTCGTCCTGCTCGAGGGCGTAGTACCAAGTCTGTGCCGCACTGTGGAGGTGGTATGAGGCAAGCCAGGTACGCTCCAACGCGAGGGTGCGCTGCCCGCGAAAGAACTGGTCGCAGTGGTTGAGCCAGTTGAGAGGGTCCTCCGTGTCGTCATACGTGGCGAAGTCAATCTTGTAGAACCGCGGCGGTGTCTGGGTCAGAGCGCTGTGGCTGACCTGCTCGGAGGCGCGAAGCGGGAAAGGTGGCGGCGCCCAGTCGGAGTATCCTGGGTACGGGCCCGCGGAGCTGGAGCGCCTGCCGAACTACAGGGACGGGGCAGGCTGGTCCAGAGCCATGGTGTAGACCGGCGGTGGTGAAGATCCGGTCGCCAAGCCGGCAGTGGCGACTGGGATGACGGAAGGCCGGAGCTGGGCGGCGCCTGGAGCTGCAGCGGCGGCTGGAGAGGAGGGCCTGGCGCGGCGGCTGTGGTGGCGGGCGTCGGCCAGGGCGGCTAGAGGGGGGCCACGGTGGGGCCCGGCTGCCACAGCAGCAGTGGCTGGGAGGGCCCGCGGGCGTCGCTGGAGGATGCCTAGAACGGCAGCGGCGGCGTCCCTCGGAGCGCCGAGGCACCCTGGGATGGCCACGGCAGCGCGGGAGGGCCGGAGATGGCGGTGGACGCCGTCGGCGGGGGTGCTGGCGGCCGGACCAGGTACAGGGAGATGCCCTGGACGGCCGTCACGAGGTCCCGCAGTGTGTTGGAGACCTCCTCTGGCGTGAAGATGGCGGGGGGGGTGGCACGGCGGTGGTGACTGGGGCCGGCAGGGTTGGTGAGCCGGCGGCGGCGGTGGTGGTTGGTAGTGGCGGCGGTGGTGGTGGGGAAGACGTGATCGATCCTGAGTCTCTGGATACCAAATTGGTAGGAGCTGGGGCTCTACCAGGTCTAGGGCGGAGCTTATACGGGAAAGAGGGAGGAAGGCGGTCGTGCGGCTACCGGCGGCGGGGCGCCGTAGCACGCGTGGAAGAGGCGACAGTGGTGGAGGGTGCAGCTAGGGTGTAGGGTTCCGGCTCCTCTGGGAGCCAGGCAATAGAATATATCTTATTGCTTAATCTCAAAATAGTATTACTGCCAGTATATATAACCACGATGCTAAAAATAAGATAACTTGTGGGCCAAGCCCCTAACTAAACCTGCCCGGTGGGCCTCCTACGAGCATAAGTCTGCCCGGTCATAACAGTGAGAGAGGTAATAAATTACGGCTACTTATTTTGCAATATAAAAATTGTCATTGGTGAAGCACACTATATGACATGTAGTATATTATTAGAGAAGAAGTCACGCTACGAGTTCTACCGATACTAAGGTTAAATTATCTTCGTATGTTGTTGGTTATGGCAGATCGCCAATGCATAAGTATGAGCCTTAGTTTATTACCTAAAGAAAATGAACCCACACGTGGCCATGGTTGTTTGTGTTGTGTTGTTACCGGAAGAGAAACCAAGCACAACACGCCTATCATCTATGGCGATGATGAGTTATTCAGTGAGGCTATAGTGGCTTCTATTTTATATGGTGCCTTAGCATTCTGCAACTGAGATGGATAGGTATGTACCTATTGCAATATTTGGCGGTACTTTTGGTTAGGTATATGCACTTATATATCTAGCATTGTTCTTCTCTAAGCATGTTATTATGATGAAATACCCTCTTGGGATACTATGCTTGCGATCTGAACCGGCCGAACCACTACGGAAAAGGGGAAGTATCATCAGGATGATTAGGTTTTGTAGACTGCGAAGATCATTGCAGCTTCTATGAAATGTACTATGATGGATTCAGGTAGATTCTATAGTGGTGCAAGCCTTTGTACTATGTGTTTGATCTTGTTATTCGTTGATCTTATATTCTGGTGATATTTTGCGAGCCTAGAAAGGTATATATATATATATATATATATATATATATATATATATCCTTCATTGCTAATTCAGTTATGGAAACAACCAACTTAGCTAAATTATTGTTTGCTGTTTGACTGAATTACTTATGGGAGTTAGCACTTTTTTATTTAGAAATTGTTTCATGGTGTTTATTGTGTAACATCAGCAAATAAACTGTTATTGATAGCGACAAGAGAACATGTGCCGGACTCGATTCCTTGAACCAATAATCTGCTGATATTTTGTAAGCCTAGAAAGTTTGATATCCCTAAATGATAAATTCAGTTAAGGAAACAACCAACTTAGCAAATGTACTGTTGGTGGTTTGACTTAATTACTTTTGTAGTAACACTATTTTATTAGAAATTGTTTCACAACCTATTGTTCTTTATATTATATTCCAAAAAACAAAGGTAATAAGTCAGCTGTAGGGTTCACTGATTATCATATTTCTTCTTATACTTAAACCGCTTGACAGGTTGATCTAGATGAAGTAAATGTACTTGCTCAACTGATGACATGGAAGGCTGTCGTTGCGGCTGTACCATATGGTGGAGCCAAGGCAGGAATAGGGTGCTCTCCTGGTGATTTAAGTAGGAGTGAGTTGGGGCATCTACCGCGTGTATTTACTCAATTCATAACCTTACCGGAACTCATACCGATATTCTAGCCCCATACATGGGAAATAATTCACAGGTATGTAATGGAATTTCATTGTCTTTTCTGTCGTTTACTGCATTCCTATCTTTTGCAACTAACTCTATCTGAAACCAGGGATACTTTTTACAGGTATGTTTATGCCCTTTATGTCATTATTTGAAATGTTTCTTTACGGATTGCTTATGAATAGATATAGGGCTTCTTTTTTTAGGTATTTCCCTATCCAGTGTGGATAAAAACTACTTTCATCCTCCCTTTGGTTTCTCCATCGTGGATGCATATATGTATTTCTTGTTCATATCGCGGAATACGGATTGAATTAGTTTTACACCTTTTAACTTGAATCTGAATTTATCGAAAAATAGGGATAAATGTTTTGTTGGCAAAATACGATCCTTCCAGATATCTTGTTGTACCAATATGTATCATTGTTACTTTTATTTCTGCTTGGTATAGTTAACCTTACTTTTCATGGTCATTGCATCATTAGTTTTGCTTCTATTGCAGGTTGTAGTACCTCTTTTGGTCAATGATGATGAAAAGATACCTGTTGTGTGTATCAACTCTTTGGCAAAGGTATCTCAGGTACTAACTGTTCTAAGAGACTATAGACCCTCACTACCCTAGGCAGGCAGTTGTAGTGCATTTGCAATTCGTTCACTTTTTAGTTTGCATTGGGAGAATTATCATTATTATCAACATAGACATACAAATTAACCAGTTTCAGAAAATCATCTGGCTAACTAAAAAAGAAAAAAGAGATCCAAACCATCTATTTGGTAGGGCTGATTTTAACACTCTGTTTTCTATACAGAACGGACAAATAACAAACTGGGTTACCTGAAATTCTTATAAGCTTGAAGTGTGCTAATCCCCTTGGAATTTAAATATCAAAGCAAGTATCAAAATTCTTATTGGCTCAACCTGAAATGCTGCTTTGCATCATACTTCTTTATATCAAAGCTAAATGCTATATCTTTTGGATGCCTCCATTTCTACTACCGATAATAGGTAATTCTGAGTTAAGTGATAATTATCTTGCATGATGAAATGTCTTAATTTTTTGTATATTTCTTAATTTTATGTTCCTTTAACTTCTATTATCTAAGGCGTCCCATGAGAAACTAGGTCTATGGAAAGTCAAGGTCGCGGGTCGCCAGATCAATTGTGTGAGGATCTGGTTTTCGTTGTCTCTCTTCGATATCAAACAATACATGCCCTACAAATCCGAGATTCTGGTAGCCTTTGTTGTGTTACAGAGAATTGGTGCATTTTTATAGTTTCTGGAATATGCTTCTAATTCATATTTGATGGTTCTTTCAGCTTATGATCCATCTGCAGATAAGTCATTACCGTTTTTGTTCAAGAGATATGTGGACGACATTGATGATCATATAACAAAATATGGTGGGACAAGGCTTGGTCTTGCAGTCTGCAAAGCAGTTGGTATAAATTTGTTCAGTTCAAATACTTGGTTCATCTAGAAAACACCACTAGGATTAAGGTGTTTTTGCCTTCATATGTGTAAAAAATGTGTAGCGCTTATTTGATTTTTTATGAATTAGGTGGACTTGATGGGTGGTGCTCTCACTGCTTAGCAAAGAGAATGAAGGGTCAACATTTACAGTCATGCAACCCTGCACAATTCTTGCAATAGATGTACAGTGATGATCCTGATAACAGGCAAATCTCATATACCAAAACTTTTAGTGAGTACTACATTGGTCTGACTGATGAAATACCATGCTTTGGGAAAAAAGGTAAAAGTGTTTTACGACTGAGGCATGGGAAGTATAGATCAAGGAATGTGGTTTACAATTTCCCTATTTTGTTAGATAAGATAAGGTGTTGATTTGTTGCTTCATGTTAGCGATGTATCTAATCAAGAATCAGGAAAGCATACCGGTATATTGAAATTAGAAAAATTAGGAAAATGAGAAGGATGCCCAACCTATAGATTTGTAATTAACATTTAGCTCTACATGTTGCTACTGATCATTCTTCCATGTAATGTTCTTATACAAATTTTTTTCAAACTCAGATTTCCCAGCATGATCAACATATTGTCAATATAACATGATTTAAGGCATGGGCTTTCTACTACCAATATCGAATATGTCCTTGCAAAATGAAACTATTTTCATCGACAACATGGCTTTAGATGGTCTCTGCACCATTTAGCGCAATGGGTCAACTAGTGTATTAAAAATGCCAAATGTACGGAATAATTTCAAATTTTAACACGACACTCATATAGTTCTATGTTGCCTTTGTAAAAAATCATGGGGGGGAGGCAGTGTATATCATTTTGCACACAAAGGTGACACGTTCCCTCTCGGAACCACGAGTCTTCTTGAGAGAAGCTCTGGTTTGCAAGAAGATTACACCAAAACTTGTCCCAATTTGGCCAAATTTTGTACCACAACATGATCGTGCCATGAAATGACACCATGCCCAGTTTCATGATTTTTAGGCGAGTTTTCAATTTACAGGAATTTAAAAAACCAAGTTTCTCAATGTTACCGGTCGAGCCATGATGCCTAGATGTTTGAATTTCATTCCCATTCACTACTGCAGTATGGTCCAAATGCAACACTACGATCAGGGACCTGTCGGTGTACTAAGGTAGGGGTACCTCAGTACCCCAACTTGTGCACGGGCAGTTGCAGCTTTCCGCGGCAGGGTTTACTGCGTGCTCGCCGGAGACCTTCCTGCTCATTATTAAACCATTCAAAAACAAAGTATACAAGACATAAGATCGAGACCCCGGCAAGAGGAGCTTGCCGGGAAGGCCGTACCAGGCTCAAGACTACCCCGCTAACACAAGACCCTGGCAAGAGGAGCTTGCCAGGAAGACTAGAAGACAACGCCTCGGCGCTATATGCGCCCCGGCAAGGGCCCGGGGAGCGGCAAGCTCCCGGGCCCGGCAAGATCGAGGCCCCGGCAAGGTGCTTGCCGGGGAGGCTGCGCTGTGTGCCCGCGCTCCAGCTCATCGGCCCACGCGTCGCCCTGGGGCCTATCCAGGGACGCGTGGCGGATGGCTGTGCAGCCTGGGGTACATGGTGGCACTCCACGGTGATGGATCCATCGCCGTGGCAGACGGAGACGCCAGGGCGGGAGCTTTTGGGGTCGACGGCGACGGGCATTAAATGCCCTTGTCCCCCACTGTTAAAGTAGGTATAGACCACTGTTCTGTACTGTAGCTCCACTGTTCCCGCACTGTTACAACTACCACCTCTTTTACATTTTTACCCCTTTTCTCCTACGTTGACACCTGTCGGTGACCCCTTACACTATAAAAGGAGGCCCATGCACAACGTGGAGGGGGTTCGGAACCTAGATCACTCTCGCGCTTGGTGTAGCTGCCTCTTCAAGCTCCCGAGCGCTCAAACTCAATACACAACCAAGCAGGAGTAGGGTTTTACGCGTCTACCGCGGCCCGAACCTGGATAAAACTGCCCGCGTGCTCGCTACGATCTGCCCTTTGTGCTCCCTCCGCCCTCGTACCGCACAGACAAGGGGCTCCGGTCCCATAGGTGTTCGTGGCGGACAGTTTCCCCCGACATCTTTGGCGCGCCAGGTAGGGGGCGTCGAGGTTGTGCGAACCTGATCCGGTGTTCGCGCGGGCGCATTCTTCATCAACCTCTCCAGCTTCATCAGCAACTTCATCAGCGACAACTCCATGGCCCCGAAGAAGAAGGCTTCGGAGGTCGGAGGCCCGTCTGCGTCTCACCCGCCGCCACCGGAGCCAACGGTGGGCGGGGGAGATGCCGTCGGAAGGGTGGTCGCCGGTGAGGACACTCACGGCGCCACCAGATCCAAGAACAGGACGGACGACCGAACTTCGGTCTCCGTGGACGCGCCGCGTCCATCCCAGCACACGACAACCCAGCAGCGCCATACCACGGGAGGTGGTATCCGCTTGCTGGGGCAAGGCCAAACCGGAGGCTCGCGGGACGCCCCGGACCCCCGTCCGGGCACAAGCAAAGCGAAGACGCCGGCGCGGAACCCCGCTCCTTCTAACGTTGTTAGAAGTCCGAGCGTATCCCGCTCCTCGCACCGCTCGCCCGCGTTCCCCTCCACTCCAGCAGAAGCGCTCGCAAGGGCGCAACTGCTCCTCGACTTTCCTCCAGCGGCCGACAAGGCCGAAGAATGGAGGGCCACCATCCGAAGCCTGATAGACTTCGCCAACAACGATTCTCCACAGCAGCCGTCGACCTCACGGCCGCGGCAAGCTGAGAAGACGAAGGCTGACGGCAACAAGATTGCCGGGGGTGCGACAAGCGTGCATTCCCCGCCGCAGAAGCAGAAGACGCCGCCCCGCCGGAACAACCCCGACGATGGCTCCACAGCCTCGTCGGACCCGCGGGCCCGTCGGGACCAGCGCCAAGTCCTCGACGACCGGCGAGATGAAGACGCTCGGACCACAATCGAGCGCCGCCGAGAAGCTCGGCGACAATCAGACAAGAGAGCTGGGAACACTGTCGACGCGCACGCGCCCGGTGAACCAGGCGACTTGCCGTACGCGGCAGGCTGCCCTGCGTTCACCCGCGAGCTGCGGCGCGTCCAGTGGCCCAGCATGAAGAATTTTAAGCCCGACGTACCGGAGAAGTACGACGGCAAGACGCACCCCTCGGAGTTTCTTAGCGTCTACACCATCGCAGTACAAGCTGCCGGGGGGCGCGACGAGAAGATCTTGGCGAATTACTTCTCGCTCGTGCTAAAGCCGAACGTCCGTTCGTGGCTCATGCACTTGCCGGAAGGTTCCATCTCTTCTTGGGCCGACCTCTGCCACCAGTTTGTTGGCGCCTTCACCGGCGGCCACAAACCCCATGGCCAGGAGAGCGATCTCCATATCTTGGCCCAGAAGGAAGGCGAAACCCTGCGCAAGTATATCCAACGCTTCAGCCGGGTGCAGCACAACATCCCTGACGTTCACCCTGCCGCGGTTATCAGCGCGTTCCATCAGAACGTGCGTAACCGCCGCATGCGTGAGGAGATGGCGATGACGAAGATTCGGGATGTCAGCGAGCTCTACGCTCTTGCTGACAAGTGCGCACGCGCGGAAGAGGGGAGGAGACTCCCCGGGGAGGATACTGGCGCAGGAGGAAGCGACAGCGACGACGCCGCCCCGCCAAAGAAGAGCCGGCGGCGGAACAACAGAAAGAAGGGCAAGAAGGAGGTGCTTGCCGTCGAGAAGTCTGGCAAGGAGGCCCCCGCCAAGCAAGCGCAGGCTGGCGGCTCCGGCAAGGAGCCTGCCCCTGCAGCGGCGGCCGACAAGCCGGGTAGCTCCGACAAGCAATACTGTAAGATCCACCGCACCAAGGGTCACGATCTCTCCAACTGCAAGCGCGTCGAGTACCTCGTCGAGCAGCAGAAAGCTGAGTACGAGAGGCGCGACAAGGAGAAGGCCCAAGGTGGCGGGGAAGAGCCCAGCAAGAAGCGGCCGTTCAACAGCCGGGGAGGACGCCGCGGCAAGGCTAAGCAGCGGCAAGGAGATCGACCTCCCCGGGGCCGCGATAACGACAAAGAAGACGACGATGAAGACATGGAGGACGAGGAGAACAGCGAGCAGGAGTTCCAGAAGGCCACGGAGGTCCTGTGCGTCGACGGTGGCGCCTCCCTGCATACCTCCCACCGCCAACTCAAGCAGTGGGTGCGTGAGGTAAACGCAGCGGAGCCGCCCGTGGAGTCGCGCAGGCTCCTCAAATGGTCCAGCACGCCCATCGTTTTTGACCTTGAGGATCACCCTGACCGCACCACCGCGGTCGGGTGCTTGCCGATGCTGGTTTCTCCCACCATCCGCAACCTCAAGGTCACCAAAATGTTGGTTGACGGCGGGGCCGGGCTGAAGTTGATCTCCTCTGCTGTGATCAAGAAACTCCAGATTCAAGATGGCGAGCTCGAAGAGACCGGTTCATTCCAAGGAATCAACCCAGGAAGGAGCAAGCCCAAGGGAAAGATCACTCTGCCGGTGACCTTTGGCGGGGAGCTCAACTTCAGGACTGAGCGCATCACTTTCGACGTTGCCGATATTCCATTGCCCTACAATGGAATACTTGGCCGTCCTGCCCTCGCCAAGTTCATGGCAGCTTCCCACTATGCCTACAACGTGCTGAAGATGCCGGGGCCGATAAGCGTCATCACTGTCCATAGCGACAAGAAGGATGCGCTCATTTGCGCCGACAAGATTTACCGGGATGCGACAGCTGCGGCCGAGAAGGACACTCTTGCCGCTGAAGCTCCCGGGGGGAAGAAGACGAAGACCAAGTCCGGCAAGTGCTCTGGGACCCACTCCGGCAACCGCACCTCCTCGGAGTGCTGCGCTGCCGTCGAGGACGTTCCATCGAGCTCCACCGGCAAGAGTAAGAAAGGAATGGCTGCTCCTCCGGCAACCAAGAAAGTGTCCGCAAAGGAGGACGGCACTGGTGGTACTTTCACCATCAGTGCCACCCTTGACAGCAAATAGGAAAGCGCGCTCGTTGCCTTCCTGCGGGCGAATGTCGATGTGTTTGCCTGGCAACCATCTGACATCCCCGGTGTTCCCAGGAAGGTGATTGAGCACAAGCTTGCTGTCTGTCCTCATGCGCGACCCATCAAGCAGAAAGTGAGGAAGCAAGCTGTGGAGCGCCAAGAGTTCATCAACGAGGAAATCAAGAAGCTAGAAGCAGCAGGCCTAGTTAGAGGTGTGATCCATCCGACGTGGTTGGCAAATCCAGTCGTCGTGCGCAAGGCCAACGGGAAGTGGAGACTGTGTATAGACTTCACCGATGTCAATAAAGCATGTCCCAAGGATCCATTCCCTTTGCCGCGCATTGACCAGATCGTTGACTCCACTGCCGGATGTGAGCTACTCTGTTTTCTTGATGCATACTCAGGCTATCATCAGATTTTCATGGCCAAGGAAGATGAAGAGAAGACTGCATTTATCACTCCATGTGGCACTTATTGCTTTATCCACATGCCATTTGGATTGAAGAATGCAGGCTCAACCTTTGCAAGGGTAGTGTACACTGCTTTTGAGCCACAGATCCACAGGAATGTAGAAGCTTACATGGATGACATCGTGGTGAAGAGCAAGAGCAAAGAAACCCTGATTCAAGACTTGGAAGAAACGTTTCAGAACCTGCGCAGGATACAGCTCAAGTTGAACCCCGAGAAGTGCGTCTTTGGAGTCCCCTCCGGCAAGCTTCTCGGGTTCTTTGTATCACAGAGGGGGATTGAAGCCAACCCCGACAAGATTAAAGCCATTGAGCAGATAGAGGCCCCGAAGCGCGTCAAGGATGTCAGGAGGCTTGCAGGTTGTGTTGCTACCCTCAGTAGGTTCATTTCAAAGTCTGCAGAACGCGCCCTACCTTTCTTCAAAATCTTGAAGAGGGCAGGTCCCATGAAGTGGACTCCGGAAGCGGAGGCGGCGTTGCAGGATTTGAAACGGTACCTGTCCTCCACTCCTATACTTGTCGCACCTAGACCACAGGAAAAGTTGTTGCTATACTTAGCGGCAACCAACCAGGTGGTTAGTGCTGCGTTAGTAGCGGAGAGGGAGTCCGACGAGGAGTCAGCACCGTCGGCAAGCGAATCCAGCGACAAGCAGGGGGCTGCTCCGACAAGCTCTGGCCCCGACAAGGATGGCTCTGCGCAGGAGCAAGGAGAGGTGCGGAAGAAGATGGTGCAGCGCCCAGTGTATTTTGTAAGTTCCCTTCTCCAGGGGGCTAGATCAAGGTACTCTGGTGTGCAAAAGTTGCTTTTCGGCCTCCTCATGGCCTCGAGAAAGCTGCGCCATTACTTCCAAGCCCACGAGATAACAGTGATCACTCGCTTTCCGTTGAAGAGGATATTGCACAATCCAGAAGCAACAGGCAGGATCGTCGAGTGGGCACTGGAGCTGTCGAGCTTTGGTCTCAAGTTTGAAAGTACTTCAACCATACAGAGCCGGGCTTTGGCAGAATTCATAGCTGAGTGGACCCCAACACCAGATGAAGAAGTTCAAGAAACAAGCACACCCGTACAAGAAGCGACAAGTGAATGGGTAATGTATTTTGACGGTGCCTTCTCGCTGCAAGGCGCCGGTGCCGGCGTGGTACTCATCGCGCCCACCGGAGAGCACCTCAAATATGTTATCCAGATGCACTTTCCCAGGGAGCAAGCGACAAACAACACTGCAGAATATGAAGGCTTGCTTGCCGGCCTCAGGATTGCGGCCGAACTTGGAATCAGAAAGCTGATTGTGCGGGGCGATTCTCAGTTGGTGGTCCGGCAAGTTAACAAGAGCTATCAGAGCCCTTTGATGGAAGCTTATGTCGATGAAGTGAGAAAGCTTGAGGAACACTTTGAAGGTCTGCAGATGGAGCACGTCCCAAGAGCTCAAAATGAAATTGCAGATGGCCTTTCAAAGTGCGCCGCGATGAAGTTACCTGTGGAACCAGGGACCTTCTTACTCAAGCTGACTCAGCCATCCGTTACACCATCGATTGGGCAGTCCAGGAAGAGAAAGTTGGTCTCCGGCGACTACTTGCCGGCGGATCTTCCTGAAACCGCCGCCAAGGTCCCCAAGATCAACAACCAGAACGCTGAGGAACAGTTTGCTCCTGCAAGTCCTCGGGCTTGTACAGTTGAAGCAAGCGTTCCCGGCAAGCCTCGCCCCGGCGAGCTTGCCGGGGGACCATCAGCTCCGGCAGGACCAGAGGTCTTTGCCGTAGAAGCTGAGGTTCCCGCAGCGGCCCTCGAGCCTTTAGTCCTTGCCGTCGAGCCTCGGGCTCCGGCATGGGCGCAACAGATCGTCCGCTTCCTTCAAACTGGAGAACTTCCCGACGACCCTCAAGAGATAGAGAAGATAACCAGGCAGTCAAGTATGTACCAATTCGTGGATAACGAGCTGTACAGAAGAAGACTCAATGGTGTCAGACTGAAGTGCATCTCCAGGGAAGATGGACAGAAGCTGTTGGCGGAAATTCACGGAGGCATATGCGGCCACCACATTGGCGCAAGGGCGCTTGCCGGGAAAGCTTTCCGGCAAGGGTTCTTTTGGCAAGAAGCCCTCCAAGATGCAACTGCACTAGTAACCAAGTGTGAAGCGTGCCAGTTCCATGCGAAGCAAATTCATCAGCCAGCTCAAGCTCTCCAAACAATCCCTTTGTCATGGCCCTTCTCGGTCTGGGGGCTCGATATCCTCGGCCCTTTCCCTCGTGCTGTCGGGGGCTTTGAGTACTTGTACGTTGCAATCGACAAGTTCACAAAGTGGCCAGAAGTGGAGCCAGTGAGGAAGGTGACAGCACAGTCAGCGGTCAGGTTCTTCAGGTCGATTGTTTGCCGTTTCGGGATCCCTAACAGGATCATCACCGACAACGGTATGCAATTCACTAGTCGCACCTTCATGCAGTACGTCCAAGACCTTGGCGCCAAGGTCTGTTTCGCTTCTGTTGCTCACCCAAGGAGCAACGGTCAAGCGGAGAGGGCAAATGCTGAAGTGCTGCGCGGACTCAAGACAAGGACCTTTGACAGGCTGCGCAAGTGCGGAAGAAATTGGATAGAGGAGCTCCCGGCGGCTCTTTGGTCAATCAGAACGACACCAAGTCGAGCCACCGGACAGACACCCTTTGCTCTAGTCTATGGAGCAGAGGCAGTTCTCCCCACGGAACTCGTATACGGATCTCCTCGAGTACTCGCTTATGATGAGCTCGAGCAAGAGCGACTGCGGCAAGATGACGCATTGCTCCTTGAGGAGGGACGTCTCCAGGCTGCTGTACGAGCTGCTAGATACCAGCAAGCTTTGCGCCGCTACCATAGCCGCAAAGTCAAGGCCAGGAGTCTCGAGGAAGGCGACCTTGTTCTTCGGCGTGTTCAGTCCGCCAAGAATTCCAACAAGTTGACGCCGAAGTGGGAAGGCCCTTATCGGGTGAGACAAGTTACGAGGCCCGGCGCTGTCCGCCTCGAGACCGAAGAAGGCTTACCGGTGAGCAACTCCTGGAACATAGAGCATCTTCGCAAGTTTCACCCCTAAGGCGCGGTTGCCGTGATCCGCTCCGGCAACCACCTTTTGTACAAGCTTTGCCGCTGTTGCATGTAACCCTTTGTACAAAGCCGGGCGCAGACCCCGTGCATCAGTAAAGTTTTTTGTGTTTGTCGCATCGATTGCCTTTTGCATGCTTCTCTTTGCTATTTGCATGTTTTGTTCGGCATTTGGTGCAACACTCAGATATACGGTAAGCACTATTACGCCGAAAGGCCATATGCTTGTTTCCCTCTCCCTTTTTCTTTTCTCTTAAGCAGAAGGAACGTTCCTCGCGCACAAGTTTGCCGGGGGGGGGGAAGGAGGTGGAAGAGGAACCAAGTGCTGTTCAAGAAAGAGAAGCCTTACCGGAAAGCAAGCAATATAAGCAAGCAGCATATGAGAGATAAGTTGTTAGAATTCGACCAGTTCAAATTTTAAATTTTAGTTGTCTTCCTTGAACGATCACATTTTGTATGGAAAACCTGTGCGCGGAGGAACCTACCCGTAGCTTGCCACACCCTTATCTTGTTTTCGAGTTCACTCAACGATTTAAGTGAGCTGCGACAAGTGTCGCGCCCTTGCTTCGTTTCCGAGTACGCTCAGCAAGCTAAGTGCGTTGCGACTAGCTGCGACAAGGTTGCTTGCTGGCGAAGACCTTGGCCAGCAGGCTGCTCAGAGTCCAGCGCTCAGCGCTCGCGGCAAAGGCCCCTTGCCGGCAAGCTCCCCTGGAGCGTAGGGTGAAAAACATACAAAGTCAAGGATTAAGACAAGGAAGATAACATTGCGCTGATTGATCAAAATAAAGTAAATATCTTACAAAGGATAACTTGTCGCAATGGACTAATAAGTTCATGACATAATGTGCAGCAACAAAAAGATAAAGATAATGGAGCCCTAATCTACGCGGTCGCCCTCCTTCCTGCCAAGCTTTGCCACCTTGGCGATGATGTGGCCGACCTGCTCCTTCAGGGCCTCCGTGTCTGCATCAGCCGGCAAGCTGCGAAGAACGTTTGTGAGATTGATCCCCGGGTTGCGGTACACGATCTTCGTCAGCACCCGCTCCAGAGTTCCCGCGCAGAGCAGGCGCGACTCCTCGGCCAGCTGCGCGGGGATGCGGTTCCGGAGACCTGCAAGGGCCGGCGCGATCCCTCTGAAGAAGAGGCTGAGCTTGGCGCTGTGCGGGAGATCCGGATCCGGCGAGTAGATGAGGTGTTCGACCTTCAGCGCCAGCAGCTCCTGGTCAATGTTGGACGCAGAAGAAACCAAGTCTTCGGTCCATACCTCGATGGTCTGGCGGAAGAGCTCGGACGCCTTGTTGACGCTGTCCACCAAGGTCCGCTCCTTGCGGAGCTCCTCCTTCAACTTGTTCTCCTGAGCCCGGGCAGCGTCGAGCGAATCCTTCAGAGTGGTGACCTTCAGTTCCAAGTCCTCAATGGAGTCCTTGGCGGCCTTCAACTCGTCGCCCCTCTTGGATAGACTCACTTGAAGCTCGGAGTTTGTGTGAGCGTCCTTCTCGCGCTCCAAGATGAGCGCGGCAACCTTCTCTGCGCTCACCTTCAGCGCCTTCTCCAACTGTTCAACCTTGGCGGCAAGCTCCTTCTTGGCGTCTTCCGCGGCAACTGCGGCGGCTTTCGCCTCCTTCAGCTCCCCGCCAAGGGCAGCCTCGCGAGCGGCAAGGTCCTCCTCATGGGAGTCCAGCTCGACCTTCCGCTGCGCGAGCTCTCCCTCTCGCCGGGACATCTCCACCCCGGCGAGCCGCTGCTGTTCGTCAGCTTCAGCCTTCTCGAGCACCCACTCCTGGTACTCGCCGGCGAGACGCTCCCGCTCCTCCGCCACCTCGCGGAGGGCTGCCTGGTTGGCGGCGCTGAGTTCCGCCGCACGCTTCTCCATTTCCGCGGCGGCCTTGGTGGCAAGGGCCTCCCGGGAGGCGAGCTTCGCCTGCCTGGCCCGGTAAAGGGCCAGGAGCTGGTGAAGCAACCTCTCCTCCTCGGGCCCCTCACTTCCGCCGGGCGCCTCGACGATCTTCAGGCCTGCGGAGGCGAGGACTTCTCCGTCGAACGCCTCGCCCTCCGCAGGAGCTCGCGATGAAGACCCCCAAGGCATCTGGATAAAGACGCCGTTGGGGGCCTCAAGATAATACCCCTGCTCCTTGTTGGCGGAGGGGCCGGTGGCCGGTGCAGCATCCGATGCTCCCGCCGCCTCCGGGGCGGCGGTGCGGTCGCCGTCCCCCTCCCCAGCCGCTGCGTCCGCAGCCGGAGCAGTCTCCTGCGCGGCCGGCTCGGCGGTCTCGACTATCTCCTCGACGACAGGAGCGTCGCCGCCGCCGCCCTGCGCGCCCTCCTCCTCAAGGTTGATAACCTCCGTCTCCATGGGCTCAGGGGGAGGAAGATCTAAAAAGAAGAAGAAGAAAAAGAAGTTCAAGACTCAAGCAAATATCCGAAAAGAGACAGGCCAAGAAGACAAGTCACAAAACTTACCTTGGCGGACGTCCTCAGCGGCGGGCTCCCTCGCCGGGGAGCTCGGCCTTGTCGGAGTAGTCACCCTCGCCGGGCTGCTCGCCCTTGGCGGGGTACTCTGCCTCAGCGGAGTACCCGCCCTTGGCGGAGCACTCTCCCTTGCCGGAGAGTTCTGCCTTGGCGGGGACGGCGGGGCCTGCGGCTCCTCAACGACAGTCTCCGGGCGCTCTTCCCGCTGGGGCTCCACCTCTGCGCAGAACAAGACAAGAAACGTCAAGACATGAAGACAAAACCAAATCCTCAGGCGTACCCCGACAAGCGAAAAGAGAAAACCCCAGACTCACGCTGGGGGCTGCGCTGCGGGCTACGCTGGGGGCTGCTCCTCGGAGCAGCGCTCGAGTCCGGCAGGCTCGGCTCCGGCGCACCCCCTGTCGCCGCAGCTGCCGAGTCTTCCGCGACCTCGACCTCGGGCGCCTTGGCCTTCTTCGCCGCGCGATGGGCCAGGGTCCTGAAATCAGAACAATAAACAGAGTCAACATCAACAAAAAATCAAGACAGAAATCGAGAAGGTGTAAGGTCCCGGATCCTTACTCCTGGTCCTCCTCGTCGTCCTCGCTCAGGGCGGAGAAATCATACTCCACCGTGGGCGCGTCGGCGCGAGGAGCGGAAGACGAAGACTCCCTCGCGCGCTTGGTGTTCACCGGGGCTGGGGGCTGCGAAGACCCAGCCCCTGTGGTAGCCGGCGCCCGAGGGGCGGGCGGAGCCGCTGCTCCGCTCCGAGAAGACCCCTGCCGGCTCGCTGCCGGCCTGCGAGGCGCCTCCGTCGTGGTCCGCGCACGGGCCGCCTCCGCTGCGGCTGGTGCGCCGGACGGCCTTGGCGCGGCTTGGCTCCCCCGGGGAGCTGCCCGGCGAGCTGGCTGTTGCCGGGGCGCCTGCGCCCTTTCCCCCGTCGCCGCCTTGCGGAGACGTTTCGCCGGGGACTGCCTCGGGCTTGCCGGGGGCGGGGAGCTCTCCGACGAGGAGAGGTCGTCGGCGTACAACCCCGTGGATCCGCCGGAGTCCTCGGCCTCCCCCTCCTCCTCCTCCTCTTCCCCGGCCGGCTCACTGGGCCCAGCGTCCTGCGCTGCGGCCCCCTTTCCCTTGGCGCCTCCGCCCCTCGCGGCGCCTCTGCTCCCTCAGGCGGTGCCCTCCATTGCCGCGGCCTCGGCCGCGATTCCGTGGATCCCGGAGTGCCTCAGCGAGGGGACCCCGGCGAGCGCGTCGGGAGGAAGCTTCAGCAACCTGCGGATCTCCGCCTCCTCCGCCTGGGTGGACGCGTCCGCAGCCTCCGCCTGTTCCGGCGAGTATCCGAAAATTCCTGTCGCCGCGGCTGCGGCGGCCTCTTCAGCCCGGGAAGCAATATAGGCGATCTCCTGCTCGGTGGTGTCCCGCGTGTGCAGCTTGAGGTCGTCCTTGTTCTTCGCCACCTCTGCGAGGTTGTCGTAGAAGTTGAGGACGTCGATGGGCTTCGGAGCAATCCACGTGCGGTCCAAGCCGTGCGAGTCACACATGGGCATCATGGCGAGGATCCGATCCCTGACGATGTTGTTGCAGAGCGGCACCACTTCCCGGGGAGTCCTGAACCATTCGGGGTGTGCCGGGTCGTACTTGAAGAGTTCCCGGACCATTCCCCTCAGCTCCAGCATGGTGAAGTTGAAGTTGAGCCCGGGGCGCAGCCTCATTATGTCTGCCGGGCCGCCGTACTCCCAGGCCGGCCTCTTCCGGTCTTGGAGAGGGGCGATGCGCCGGCGGAGGAAATCTGCGCCCACCTCGGCAACTGACAGCTTGGCCATCCGAAGACGAAGAATCCGGACGAGGGCGATGTCGAGCTTGATGTCGTCGGAATCTAATTCGCTCCAGTCCCTGCCGCGCACGATGGGCGTTGTGCGCGGCGCGGTGAAGGCTTGCGGCTGGTCTTCTACGATCCAGCACCACTCCGCTCGCCATTCCTCCCACTTGCCGCGGAGCTCCCCCGGCAAGTACGCCCCCTTTTTATTCAGACGAAAGACCCAAGAAATTCCTCCGGAGAGGGGGGCATCGGCCTCGGCTCTAGGAGTGAAGAAGTGTCTAAAGAGCGCTACATTGGGGTGGACTCCTATGAAGTTTTCGCACATGTGTGCGAAAACCGCCATGGTGAGGATGGCGTTGGGGGTGAAGTCAAGCAGATGGAGGCCATATGTGTTCATGACGTCGCAGAAGAAGTTTGAGAAAGGAGGACAGAGACCACAATGAAAGAAGGCAGCAAAGAAGTAGTACCCGCCGGGATAGCTGTCCTTGGCGGCGGCCGGATATGCTCGCGTGCGGGGATGCGCGTCGGTTTCCTTGGACCAGAACAAGTAATACTTGTTCCAGAGCTCCCGCACGCCGAGCTTCGGCGGGAAGACGACATGCCGCTTCCGGTACGCGATGAGCTTGGCCGCTTGCTCCGATTTCTCCCGCTTGGACTTCTCCGCCTTCGCCTTGTCGGTCTTTGGGGCCATGGCGGACGCGGCGGAAGGAGGGGAACGAAGAGCTCGGCGGCGGCGGAGATGTGGAGGCAGAGCGCAAGAGAGAATCTTTGGAGGAGGAAGACGATGCAATGAAAGCGCAAGGAGGGGAACCGCGCCCGCTTCCTCTGCTTTTATGGGGGAGTGGGGGGCGTTTCGCCCTTTCCATTAAGAGATCGTGGGCACGTCCCATCCCACGGCTCCGCGATCGACGCGTGCCGTTACAGCGGGGTGCGGCGGATACGGAAGTGGATTCGGCGCGCCGCGGGCCGTGGGTGCCCGTGCACTGTTTTGGGCCTGGCCCAACAGCGCTCGGCACCGTGTGTGGCCCAGGCCCGGGGGCTCCTGTCGGTGTACTAAGGTAGGGGTACCTCAGTACCCCAACTTGTGCACGGGCAGTTGCAGCTTTCCGCGGCAGGGTTTACTGCGTGCTCGCCGGAGACCTTCCTGCTCATTATTAAACCATACAAAAACAAAGTATACAAGACATAAGATCGAGACCCCGGCAAGAGGAGCTTGCCGGGAAGGCCGTACCAGGCTCAAGACTACCCCGCTAACACAAGACCCTGGCAAGAGGAGCTTGCCAGGAAGACTAGAAGACAACGCCTCGGCGCTATATGCGCCCCGGCAAGGGCCCGGGGAGCGGCAAGCTCCCGGGCCCGGCAAGATCGAGGCCCCGGCAAGGTGCTTGCCGGGGAGGCTGCGCTGTGTGCCCGCGCTCCAGCTCATCGGCCCACGCGTCGCCCTGGGGCCTATCCAGGGACGCGTGGCGGATGGCTGTGCAGCCTGGGGTACACGGTGGCACTCCACGGTGATGGATCCATCGCCGTGGCAGACGGAGACGCCAGGGCGGGAGCTTTTGGGGTCGACGGCGACGGGCATTAAATGCCCTTGTCCCCCACTGTTAAAGTAGGTATAGACCACTGTTCTGTACTGTAGCTCCACTGTTCCCGCACTGTTACAACTACCACCTCTTTTACATTTTTACCCCTTTTCTCCTACGTTGACACCTGTCGGTGACCCCTTACACTATAAAAGGAGGCCCATGCACAACGTGGAGGGGGTTCGGAACCTAGATCACTCTCGCGCTTGGTGTAGCTGCCTCTTCAAGCTCCCGAGCGCTCAAACTCAATACACAACCAAGCAGGAGTAGGGTTTTACGCGTCTACCGCGGCCCGAACCTGGGTAAAACTGCCCGCGTGCTCGCTACGATCTGCCCTTTGTGCTTCCTCCGCCCTCGTACCGCACAGACAAGGGGCTCCGGTCCCATAGGTGTTCGTGGCGGACAGTTTCCCCCGACAGGACCCTTCGCCGAAACTGTGTGCGATGCCATAATCGCAAACAGTGGTGTAAAAGAACTGTAAAAAAGGTGCAAAATGTTTGCGACGACGGATGCATCAAACACGGTTCAGATTTTAGTTGTGTGTGCGACGAAGGGCATACGGTCCAGTTCAATTAACTGTTTGCGATGAGGAGGAACAAAAGAAACGGGCAGCCAGATGAAGGTGTGTGCGATATACATCATACGGTTCACTAGGATGAACTGTGTGTGATTAGGCAACACAATGGAAACGGTTCAACTGAACAAGATGTGTGTGATACGCGGCAAACATGTCCATAATCAGAAATATGTGCGCAGACCAATAATAACACAGCCGATTGCTGCTAATAAGCCGTGTGTTTGCTCTGTCTACAGAATAATTGCATGCAATTACATAAGTGACTATACAGATCATTCAATTACATAAGTGACTATACATAAGTGACTATATATAAAACTGAAATAAACATCCAATTACATAAGTGACTATACAGATCATTCGAGCATGTGCATTAGAACAATTGCATGCATTCTAAAGTAGGAGAAACGATCGTCTAGTCATCTACTTCTTGTGACGCTCCCGCCACTGCTCTCTATCTCGATCCCTCGTCTGGGGTAGGAAGAAAACACTTCCTCATGTCAACAATCCACCTATACATCACGTAGCTTGTGTACGCGTCCTTGGCCGCGTACTTGACATGTTCTTTATCCAGTCTCTCATGCCACACACCGTGCCAGGCGTTCTTGTCCTTATTGCTCTCATTCTTCATCTTCATGTAGTAGGGCTCGATGATGGCCGAGGCGAGGTCAACCAGGGAGTTCAGTTTGTTTTTGTCGCTGCCCCAGACCTTGTAGTGGTGCTGGATGATGACAAGAATCGAGCATTCCAATTCCGAAACCTTGAGCGCTTTTAGATCGTTGGTGGTGTCCATCGTAGCGAAACTGTAGTCGGATTTGTTGATAAACCTAGAGAAACTCTCGCAAGGCCTTGTGGTAAGGTGGTTGTGGTAGACGAGGACGTCATTTCGCACGAACAACTAGGCAATGACAACCTTCGGATTGTGCCCGGCACAACCGATGGTGTACTCGAGGTCGAAGCCGACCACTTGGTACTTGTCCTCAGTAAGGAACTACTCCATAGTTTGGATGGATCTCTCCACCGAGACTGGATCGTTCATGTACACCACCGAGAGGGCCTTCCCCCTCACGTGGGTGTCCACTAGGTGATGCGTGGTGAATTGCCCGCCGTTGTCATCGTCGGCCGCTGGGAGTGCCATTGGAGCCACGTGGATCGCCATTGGATCCACGAGATGTCCTCTCTGTATGTGTCATCTTGGGTGTGCTTATTGTGTCGTGTGACATGAGAGATGAAGGTAAATGGCCGTAGAAATAAATGGCGGCCGGGCGGCCAGGATTCTCTGCGTGTCCGCGTGGCAATTTTTGCAGCGGGTAACTGCATTGTCGCGCCGCGCCCGACGCAACCGCATGCACACGAACGTGCGTGATCATGCGTCGGTCCCAAACACTGGCAGCGCGCGTGGAGGGACGAGGGCGGAGCACCCGGAGGGACACGAGAGTAGAGCGCGTGCGGCAGGGCGCGAGTAGAGCGCGTCACGGCTGCCTGAACCGCAAGCAACGACACACATAGAGCAGTTGAATACGCATGAAATGGTCGCCTACAAGCCGGGCGACAGTTGCATCATGATACGTCTCCAATGTATCTATACTTTATGAAGTATTCATGCTATTATATTGTTATCCATCTTAGATGTTATATATATATTTTTATACTATTTTATATGATTTTTGGGACTAACCTATTAACCTAGAGCCCGGTGCCAGTTTCAGTTTTTTCCTTGTTTTTGAGTTTTACCGAAAAGTAATACCAAACAAAGTCCAATTGGCGTGCCAATTTTTGGTGATTTTTTATGTACCAAAAGAAGCCCCTGGAGTAAAAGAGTTGGGCCAGAAGAGTCCCGGGCTGTCCACGAGGGTGGGGGACACGCCCACCCCCCTGGGCGTGGGCTCCTATCTCGTGGACGACTGGGAGACCCCCTGGATGTGAGACCGACGCAAAAAATTCCTATAAATACAGAAACCTCCGGAAAATAACCTAGATCGGAAGTCCCGCTGTCGCAAGCCTCTGTAACTATGAGAAATCAATCCAGCCCCTCTCTGGCACCCTACCGGATGGGGGCATCAGCACTGGAGGCCATGGAGGAGGATCCTGGAGGGGCCATCATCGCCATGAAGGCCAAGGACCAGAGGGAGAACCTCTGCCCATCTAGGGGGAGGCCATGGATGAGGAAGCACAAGGGGGAGAACCTGTCCTCCTCTCTCTCGGTGGTGCCGGAGTGCCATCGGGAGGGGAATCATCGCAGTGGTGATCGTCTTCATCAACATCACCATCATCATCACCATCCTCATCTCTTTTACGCGGTCCACTCTCCCGCACCCCGCTGTAATCCCTACTTGAACATGGTGCTTTATGCCACATATTATGATCCAATGATGTGTTGCCATCCTATTATGTTTTGAGTAGATATCCTTGGTCTTTGGGTTGATTGATGATCTAGATTGGTACAAGTTGTATGTTTTATTTTGGTGCTGTCCTATGGTGCCCTCCATGTTGCGCAAGCGTGAGGGATTCCCTTTGTAGGGTGTTCCAATACGTTCATGATGCGCTTATAGTGGGTTGCTTGAGTGACAAAAGCATAAACCCGAGTAAGGGGATTGTTGCGTTTGGGATAAAGGGGACTTGATGCTTAAATGCTATGGTTGGGTTTTACCTTAATGATCTTTAGTAGTTGCGAATGCTTGCTAGAGTTCCAATCATAAGTGCATATGATCCAAGAAGAGAAAGTATGTTAGCTTATGCCTCTCCCTCATATGAAATTGCAATGATGACTACCGGTCTTGTTAAGGACAATTCCGCACACCCATCCATCATTATTCCACACTCACTATTTATAATATTTAGTAATATATTCTAACTTCATTATAACAGCACCTACTTCTATATTTTAGCTCTCCGATATCATGAAAAGTTATCCTCTTCATACCAAGAACGTAGTTTTATTTCTCGTTTCTAGTTGGAAGCAAACGTTCGGTGTACGTAGAGTCGTATCAGTGGCAGATAGTACTTGAGAGAATATTGATCTTACCTTTAGCTCCTTATGGGTTCGACACTCCATACTTATCACTTCCACCATTGGGAATTGCTACGATGATTCCCTTCACTTGGGGACCATCAAGCTCTTTTCTGGCGCCATTGCTGGGGAGCAATAGCATGGGGTTGATATTCTCGTGTGTGCTTGTTTGCTTTCTTCACTAAGTAGATTTTGTATTTCCTTTTTGTTTCTGTTTAGTTGTGGGTGAAACATACAATTTTTTTTAAAAGAATGAAAATACAAAAAAAAAAGAATACTTGCCTCTTATGCCTGAAAAGTTTTTCAAAAAGAGAATTGATTGGAAAGTTATGCATTGAAGAAGTGAGGGTCGACCTTGAGCACTTGTGTTCATGCTCACGGAAACAATGTAGAATTTTTCATGCAAGTTTCTCTGTAAATAATTATCCCCTTGTATATATCCATTGTATTATAAAAATAATGTGCCAAGCTTTTGCTTTAGGATGATTAGATTGCTTGTTTTCTATGTGCAGAACAAAAACAGAAACTTTGGCTGTAGCACATGATTTTACATTTTTTACTGAAAGGTCAAATGGGTCTGAAACTTTTTGCACATTACTTCTGTACAAAAGTTTCAAATTGTCATACGTTTTTAGAATTTTTTAGAGTTACAGAAGTTTACTAAACTTCCAGATTACAATAGACTGTCCTATTTTTGACAGATTATGTTTTCTATGTGTTGATCGCTTATTTTGATGAATGTATCTGTAGTATCGGGGGGTATGAACCATGGTGAAGTTGGAATAAAGTAGATAAAGTGCTAATATGAAATTGTAATAAGTTTGCAATAGTACCTAAAGGTAGTGATTTGCTTTATTATACTAACGGATCTCACAAAGTTTTTGTTAAAGTTTTGTGTGGATGAAGTGTTCGAAGATCGAGGAGCTATCAATATGATAAGAATAAATAGAGGCAAGAGTTGAAGCTTGGGGATGCCCAAGGCACCCCAAGTAAATATTTAAAGGATACTCAAGCATCTAAGCTTGGGGATGCCCCAGTTGGCATCCCATCTTTCTTCTTCAACAATTATCGGTATACCTCAGTTTTTGTTTTGTTCACATGATCTGTGTCCCTTGTGTTTTTCTTTTTCTTTTCTTTAAGAACCATTCTAGTATGAGATAGCCCTTCCTTGATTTATAGAATTCTTCATGTGCTTCACTTATACCTTTTGAGTATGATCTTATAGAATGATCTTTGTGCTTCACTTAAATCTTTTGAGTACGGTTTTATAGAATGCTTCGTGTGCTTCACTTATATATTTTGAGCTTGGATATTTGCTAGTCGATATTAATCCTACAATACTCGATGAACTTCACTTGTATATTTTTGTAGTATGAATAATACTATCATCTAAAGTGGATTTGCAAGAGTGTCAACTTTAGTTAGTAATGATTCCACTATTTCGAGTTTGCTCCCACTATTCCGAATGAGAAGAATTTTGCTTATGTGGAGAGTAGTAAAATTTCTATGCTTGTTGATCATGGAAAGAATGCTTTATGTGATGGTTATATTGTTGAACCCATTCATTATGCTACTGAATTTTTTTATGAGGGAGGAATACATGCTTGTAGAAGTTGCAATAATATCAAGTTTCTTCTCTATGTGCTTAAAGTTTTGAAGTTATACTTGTCTTGCCTTCCTATGCTAGTTGATTATTGTTCCTATAAATTATGTGCTCAAAATCCCTAGGCATAGGAAGTGGGTTAGATTTAAATATGCTAGTCATATTCTTCATGATGCTCTCTTTATGTTTCAATTCTTATCTTTTATGTGAGCATCATTGAAATCATCATGCCTAGCTAAAAGGCATTAAAGAAAAGCACTTGTTGGGAGACAACCCAATATTTACCCTTACTATTTTTGTGTGTTTACATGATTAATCTACTGTAGTAATCATGTTTTATAGCTTTTGTTTCAATAAAGTGCCAAGTAAGACCTTTGGGAAGACTTGGGTGAAAGTTAATGTGATCTTGCTGTAAAAAAACAGAAACTTTGTGCTCACGGGATTAGCTGCCATTTTTTTTATAGAAGAGTGCTTTTGAGTTGATTTTTTTTGCAGAAGATTAATAGAAAAATTCCTCACGTCCACCAATTTATTTCATAATTTTTAGAGTAGCAGAAGTATGGTTGTTGTTCAGATCATTACAGATTGTTCTGTTTCTGACAGATATTGTTTTCATTGCATAGTTTGCTTGTTTTCTAGTTTCTATGGCTTATATTTATCAATATAAATTGTAGAAATGATATGGTACAGTAGGGTGTGAGAGAAATTATGAACCTTTTCTTTGACAGTACCAAAGTGAATGGTTTACTCTTTATCATACTAACCTATCTCACGAAGTTACGTTAAGTTTTGTGTGGTTGAAGATTTCAAGCTTTGGGTGAGATATCGATATGAGGAGAATAAGGAGTGGAAAGACCCTAAGCTTGGGGATGCCCAAGGCACCCCAAGGTAATATTCAAGGAAGACTCAATCGCCTAAGCTAGGGGATTCCTCGGAAGGCATCCCCTCTTTCGTCTTCAAACCTATCGGTATACCTTACTCGAAGCTATATTTTTATTCGTCACATGATATGTGTTTTGCTTGGAGCGTATTTTGAATTTTACTTGTTGTTTGAATAAAATCATTGGATCTGAAATCTTGAATGAAAAAGAATCCTGCCATGGCTAGTTAATTATTTGACTGCTCAGTGTCCTTCACTTATATCTTTTGGAGTAGTTTGTCATTTACTCACGTGCTTCACGTACATCCTATGAGTAGTTGGTTGAATGAATTGGATATCATGAATCTAAATTTATATATGTTTCATATGCTTATACCATGGGGAGTAATGACTTCGCACATAATAAGTATAGGTAGTAAACTTATTGAAAGTTAGCAAACACAGAATTGGTCACTTGAACAATTCATGAAAGAATATTGAAGGAAGAGAGATTTCACATATAAATATCTATCTTGGACATCTTTTGTAAATGTGAGCACTCATTGAAATATGACATGCTAAAAGGT
Organism: Secale cereale; assembly: GCA_902687465.1. Taxonomy (NCBI): domain Eukaryota; kingdom Viridiplantae; phylum Streptophyta; class Magnoliopsida; order Poales; family Poaceae; genus Secale; species Secale cereale. The sequence goes on along the minus strand of LR738711.1, from coordinate 596,839,848 downwards.
TGATGTTGGACAAGGAAGACAACTTAATGGGTTATGTTTTCCTATATCCGAAACGTTATGTTGTCTTGGATCATCCAACATGTTGGGCTTGCCTTTCCCTCTCATGCTAGCCAAATTCTTTGCACCAAGTAGAAATACTACCTGTGCTTCCAAACATCCCTTAAACTTTCCATGAGAGTCCATCATACCTACCTAAGGATTGAGTAAGATCCTCCAAGTAAGTTGTCATCGGTGCATGCAATAAAAATTGCTTTCTAAATATGTATGATCTATTAGTGCGAAGAAAATAAGCTTTATACGAACTTGTGATAGGGAAGAAATAAAAGCGATGGACTACATAATAAAGGTCTTTATCACAAGCGGCAATATAAAGTGACGTTCTTTTGCATTAAGATTTTGTGCATCCAACCATAAAAGCGCATGACAACCTCTGCTTCCCTCTGCGAAGGGCCTATCTTTTACTTTTCTCTTCTACCCTTATACAAAAGTCATGGTGATCATCACCTTTCCTTTTTACACTTTTTCCTTTGGCAAGCACTTTGTGTTGGAGCGATCCGGATATATGTATCCACATGGATGTAGGTTTTCATAAATTATTATTGTTGACATTACCCTTGAGGTAAAAGGTTGGGAGGCGAAACAATAAGCCCCTATCCTTCTCTGTGTCCGATTAAAACTTTGAACCCATAAATATCACATGAGTGTTAGCAATTGTGAAAGATTAAATGATAGTTGAGTATGTGGAGTTTGATGAATCAAAGATCTTACATAGACCCTTCCTAAAAATAAGATGAATTGCAATTGTGTGATGACTAAGAGCACTGTTTGTTAGTCTTCAAGAAAGTTTATGATCTATACTTTAACATGTGAATAGTTTGTTACTTGATCATGAAAAGCTTTATGAGATGAGCTATTGTTATGACACATAATGATGCTAGAAAAGGTGACTAAAATTATCATTGATCAAACTTGTGCACCTGCTAGCATTCACACTTCATAAATTATTTCTTTTTATCATTTACCTACTCGAGGACGAGCAGGAAATAAGGTTGGGGATGCTGATACGTCTCCAACGTATCTATAATTTATGAAGTATTCATGCTATTATATTATTATCCATCTTAGATGTTTTATATACATTTTATGCTATTTTATATGATTTTTTGGGACTAACCTATTAACCTAGAGCCCAGTGCCAGTTTCTGTTTTTCCTTGTTTTTGAGTTTTACAGAAAAGCAATACCAGACGGAGTCAAACTGACGTGCCAATTTTTGCTGATTTTTATGGACCGAAAGAAGCCCCTGGATTAAAAGAGTTGGGACAGAAGAGTCCCGGGCTTTCCACGAGGGTGGGGGGCGTGCCCACCCCCCTAGGCGTGGGCCCCTATCTCGTGGATGACTCGAAGACCCCCTGGATGTGAGACCGACGCCAAAAATTCCTATAAATACAGAAACCTCCAAAAGTTCCGCCGCCGCAAGCCTCTGTAACCATGAGAAATCAATCCACGCCCTCTCTGGCACCTTGCCGGAGGGGGCCATCATTACCGGAGGCCATGGAGGAGGATCCTGGAGGGGCCATCATCGCCATGAAGGCCAAGGATCAGAGGGAGAACATATCCCCATCTAGGGGGAGGCCATGGAGGAGGAAGCACAAGGGGGATTACCTCTCCTCCTCTCTCTCTCGGTGGCGCCGGAGTGCCATCGGGAGGGGAAATTGCTGCGGTGATCGTCTTCATCAACATCACCATCATCATCACCATCCTCATCTCTTTTATGCGGTCCACTCTCCCGCACCCTGCTGTAATCCCTACTTTAACATGGTGCTTTATGCCACATATTGTGATCCAATGATGTGTTGCCATCCTATGATGTTTTGAGTAGATATCCTTTGTCTTTGGGTTGATTGATGATCTAGATTGGTACGAGTTGTATGTATTATTTTGGTGATGTCCTATGGTGCCCTCCGTGTCGCGCAAGCGTGAGGGATTCCCGTTGTAGGGTGTTGCAATATGTCCATTATTCCCTTATAGTGGGCTGCTTGAGTGACAGAAGCATAAACCCGAGTAAGGGGATTGTTGCGTATGGGATAAAGAGGACTTGATGCTTTAATGCTATGGTTCGGTTTTACCTTAATGATCTTTAGTAGTTGCGGATGCTTGCTAGAGTTCCAATCATAAGTGCATATGATCCAAGAAGAGAAATTATGTTAGCTTATGCCTCTCCCTCATATGAAATTGCAATGATGACTACCGGTCTTGTTAACAATTACATAGGACAATTCTGCACACCGATCCATCATTATTCCACACTCGCTATTTATAATATTAGTAATATAGTCTCACTTTATGATAATAACACCTACTTTTATCTTTTAGCTCTCCGATATCATGCAAAGTTATCCTCTTCATACCCATAACGTAGTTTTATTTCTCGTTTCTAGTTGGAAGCAAACGTTCGGTGTACGTAGAGTCGTATCAGTGGCAGATAGGACTTGAGAGAATATTGATCTTACCTTTAGCTCCTTGTGGGTTCGACACTCCATACTTATCACTTCCACCATTGGGAATTGCTACGATGATTCCCTGCACTTGTGGACCATCACGTCACTGCGTAGAGAGCGGCCATGTGCGACTACCTCCGTCTAGTCTATAGTCCCCTTTATATTCTGTGCCATACTTTGCCCTCAAATTTAACCAACAAAATGTTAATGCATGTTATAAAAATTATATAATTGGAAACTATGTTCAAATACGAATCCAACTATATAATCATTGGCGACATGCATTCGTATTTTATTATTTAAATTATACTTATAAACTAGGACTCAAAAAAAGGACAGGGGGTATAGTAGGTAATTAAATCACAAAAGTTTTATTTATTAACCGTATATGTACGTGGCCTTTCGTCCTCCTCTCGCACGTCTTGTCACCCCATTTCCGCAGACAGCTTACATCACAAGCTTGCGTAGCGCGCGGGGTCGTTCTATTGGCCAAACGGTGGCGCCAATGAATCGTCGATGAGCTCGTTTCAGCGCAACCTCTCAGGTTCTCGCACAAGCTTCCCGCCCGACTCGGTGAAATCCCCGAAATCCCAATGCTTACCGGCCTGCTATAAAAACCCTCACGGTCGGCGAGTCCTGCGTCGCATTTTCCCCTCGCTCCCTATAGCTTCTCTCGTCTGCTTCTCCCACAATCTCCAATGGCACCTGTTGGGGAACGTAGTATTTTAAAATTTTCCTACGATCACGCAAGATCTATCTACCAGATGCATAGCAACGACAGGGGAGAGTGTGTCTACGTACCCTCGTAGACCGGGAGCGGAAGCGTCAAGTGACGCGGTTGATGTTGTCGAACTTCTTCGCGATCCAACCGATCAAGCACCGAACGTACGGCACCTCCGCGTTCAGCACACGTTCAGCTTGATGACGTCCCACGAGCTCTTGATCTAGTTGAGCTTCACGGGAGAGTTTCGTCAGCACGACGGCGTGGTGACGGATATGATGTGTTCACTAGCGCAGGGCTTCGCCTAAGCTCCGCGACGGTATGACCGAGGTGTGATTCTGTGGAGGGGGGCACCGCACACGGCTAAAACAATTCAACTTGTGTGTCTTTGGGTGCCCCCTGCCCCCGTATATAAAGGAGCAGGGGAGGGAGGCCGGCCGGCCCTTCCTGGTGCGGCTAGGGAAGGAGTCCTACTAGGAATAGGATTGCAATCCTATTCCTAGTAGGATTCACCGAAAGGAAGAAGGGGGAAAGGAATAGGAGAGGTGGCGCCCCCTCAATCCTAGTCCAACTAGGAACCCTAGGTGGGGGCGCCGGCCAGCCCTATGGGCTGCCTCTCTCTTTCCCTTTAGGCCCACTATGGACCATCCCCTCTCGTAGGGGGTTCCGGTAACCCCCTCCGACATTCTCGATAAATCCGAAACTTTTCCGGTATACTTCCGGTGTCCAAATATAGCCGTCCAATATATCAATCTTTATGTCTCGGACATTCCGAGACTCCACGTCATGTCCGTGATCTCATCCGATACTCCGAACTACCTTCGGTACATCAATACACATAAACTCATAATACCGATCGTCATCAAACGTTAAGCGTGCGGACCCTACGGGTTCGAGAACTATGTAGACATGACCGAGACTCATCTCCGGTCAATAACCAATAGCGGAACCTGGATGTTCATATTGGCTCCTACATATTCTACGAAGATCTTTTATCGGTCAGAACCGCATAACAACATACGTTGTTCCTTTTGTCAAACGGTATGTTACTTGCCCGAGATTCGATCGTCGGTATCTTTATACCTAGTTCAATCTCGTTACCGGCAAGTCTCTTTACTCGTTCCGTAACACATCATCTCGTGACTAACTCATTAGTCTTTTGCTTGCAAGGCTTATTTATGATGTGTGTTACCGAGAGGGCCCAGAGATACCTCTCCGACACTCGGAGTGACAAATCCTAATCTTGATCTATGCCAACACCACGAATACTTTTGGAGACACCTGTAGAGCATCTTTATGATCACCCAGTTACGTTGTGACGTTTGATAGCACACAAGGTGTTCCTACGGTATTCGGGAGTTGCATAATCTCATAGTCATAGGAACATGTATAAGTCATGAAGAAAGCAATAGCAGTTAAACTGAACGATCATAGTGCTATGCTAACGGATGGGTCTTGTCCATCACATCATTCTCCTAATGATGTGATCCCGTTGATCAAATGACAACTCATGTCTATGGCTAGGAAACATAACCATCTTTGATCAATGAGCTAGTCTAGTAGAGGCATACTAGGGACATACTGTTTTGTCTATGTATCCACACATGTACTAAGTTTCCGGTTAATACAATTCTAGCATGAATAAAAGACATTTATCATGATATAAGGAAATACAAATAACATCTTTATTATTGCCTCTAGGGCATATTTCCTTCAGTCTCCCACTTGAACAAGAGTCAATAATCTAGATTACAAAGTGATGATCCTCACACCCATGGAGTCTTGGTGCTGATCATGTTTTGCCCGTGGAAAAGGCTTAGTCAACGGGTCTGCAATATTCAGATCCGTATGTATTTTGCAAATCTCTATGTCTCCCTCCTTGACTAGATCGCGGATGGAATTGAAGCGTCTTTTGATGTGCTTTGTTCTCTTGTGAAACCTGGATTCCTTCGCCAAGGCTATGGCTCCAGTGTTGTCACAAAAGATTTTCATTGGACCCGATGCACTAGGTACTACACCTAGATCGGATATGAACTCCTTCATCCAGACTCCTTCATTTGCTGCTTCCGAAGCAGCTATGTATTCCGCTTCACACGTAGATCCCACCACGATGCTCTGCTTGGAACTGCACCAGCTGACAACTCCACCGTTCAATAAAAATACATATCCGGTTTGTGACTTTGAGTCATCCGGATCAGTGTCAAAGCTAGAATCGACGTAACCGTTTACGACGAGCTCTTTGTCACCTCCATATACGAGAAACACATCCTTTGTTCTTTTCAGATACTTTAGGATGTTTTTGACCGCTGTCCAGTGATCCACTCCTGGATTACTTTGGTACCTCCCTGCTAGACTTATAGCAAGGCACACATCAGGTCTGGTACACAGCATTGCATACATGATGGATCCTATGGCTGAGGCATAGGGAATGACTTTCATTTTCTCTCTATCTTCTGCAGTGGTCGGGCATTGAGTCTTACTCAACTTCATACCTTGTAAAACAGGCAAGAATCCTTTCTTTGACTGATCCATTTTGAACTTCTTCAAAATCTTATCAAGGTATGTGCTTTGTGAAAGTCCAATTAAGCGTCTTGATCTATCTCTATAGATTTTGATGCCTAATATGTAAGCAGCTTCTCCGAGGTCTTTCATTGAAAACCTTTTATTCAAGTATCCTTTTATGCTATCCAGAAATTCTATATCATTTCCAATCAACAATATGTCATCTACATATAATATTAGAAATGCTACAGAGCTCCCACTCACTTTCTTGTAAATACAGGCTTCTCCAAAAGTCTGTATAAAACCATATGCTTTGATCACCTCATCAAAGCGTATATTCCAACTCCGAGATGCTTGCACCAGTCCATAGATGGATCGCTGGAGCTTGCATACTTTGTTAGCACCTTTTGGATCGACAAAACCTTCTGGTTGCATCATATACAACTCTTCTTTGAGATATCCATTTAGGAATGCAGTTTTGACATCCATTTGCCAGATTTCATAATCATAAAATGCGGCAATTGCTAACATGATTCGGACAGACTTAAGCATCGCTACAGGTGAGAAAGTCTCATCGTAGTCAACTCCTTGTCGAAAACCTTTCGCAACAAGTCGAGCTTTGTAAACAGTAATATTACCGTCTGCGTCGGTCTTCCTCTTGAAGATCCATTTATTTTCGATGGCTTGCCGATCATCGGGCAAGTCAACCAAAGTCCACACTTTGTTCTCATACATGGATCCCATCTCAGATTTCATGGCTTCAAGCCATTTTGCGAAATCTGGGCTCATCATCGCTTCCTCATAGTTCGTAGGTTCATCATGGTCTAGTAACATGATTTCCAGAACTGGGTTGCCGTACCACTCTGGTGCGGAACGTACTCTGGTTGATCTACGACGTTCAGCAGAAACTTGATCCGAAGTTTCATGATCATTATCATCAACTTCCTCACTAATTGGTGTAGGAATCACTGGAACAATTTCCTGTGATGTATTACTTTCCAATATGGGAGAAGGTACAATTACCTCATCAGGTTCTACTTTCCTCCCACTCACTTCTTTCGAGAGAAACTCTTTTTCTAGAAAGGATCCGTTCTTAGCAACGAATATTTTGCCTTCGGATCTATGATAGAAGGTGTACCCAACAGTCTCTTTTGGGTATCCTATGAAGACACATTTTTCCGACTTGGGATCGAGCTTATCAGGTTGAAGTGTTTTCACATAAGCATCGCAGCCCCAAATTTTAAGAAACGACAACTTTGGTTTCTTGCCAAACCATAGTTCATAAGGTGTCGTATCAACGGATTTAGATGGTGCCCTATTTAACATGAATGCAGCTGTCTCTAAAGCATAACCCCAAAACGATAGTGGTAAATCGGTAAGAGACATCATAGATCGCACCATATCCAATAAAGTACGGTTACGACGTTCGGACACACCATTACGTTGTGGTGTTCCAGGTGGCGTGAGTTGTGAAACTATTCCACATTGTTTCAAATGAAGACCAAACTCGTAACTCAAATATTCTCCTCCACGATCAGATCGTAGGAACTTTATTTTCTTGTTACGATGATTCTCTACTTCACTCTGAAATTCTTTGAACTTTTCAAATGTTTCAGACTTGTGTTTCATTAAGTAGATATACCCATATCTGCTCAAATCATCAGTGAAGGTCAGAAAATAACGATACCCGCCGCGAGCATCAACACTCATTGGTCCACATACATCAGTATGTATGATTTCCAACAAATCTGTTGCTCGCTCCATGGTTCCAGAGAACGGAGTTTTTAGTCATCTTGCCCATGAGGCATGGTTCGCAAGCACCAAGTGATTCATAATCAAGTGATTCCAAAAGTCCATCTTTATGGAGTTTCTTCATGCGTTTTACACCAATATGACCTAAATGGCAGTGCCACAAATAAGTTGCACTATCATTATTAACCTTGCATCTTTTGGTTTCAATATTATGAATATGTGTATCACTACAATCGAGATCTAATAAGAATAGACCACTCTTCAAGGGTGCATGACCATAAAAGATATTATTCATCAAAATGGAACAACCATTATTCTCTGATTTAAATGAATAACCGTCTCGCAAAAAACAAGATCCAGATATAATGTTCATGCTCAACGCTGGCACCAAATAACAATTATTTAAGTCTAAAACTAATCCCGAAGGTAGATGTAGAGGTAGCGTGCCGACGGCGATCACATCGACTTTGGAACCGTTTCCCACGCGCATCGTCACCTCGTCCTTAGCTAATATTCGTTTAATCCGTAGTCCCTGTTTTGAGTTACAAATATTAGCAACCGAACCGGTATCAAATACCCAGGTACTACTACGAGCATTAGTAAGGTACACATCAATAACATGTATATCACATATACCTTTGTTCATCTTGCCATCCTTCTTATCCGCCAAATACTTGGGGCAGTTCCGCTTCCAGTGTCCAGTCCCCTTGCAGTAGAAGCACTCAGTTTCAGGCTTGGCTCCAGATTTGGGTTTCTTCGTTGAAGTAGCAACTGACTTGCTATTCTTTTTGAAGTTCCCTTTCTTTCCCTTGCCCTTTTTCTTGAAACTAGTGGTCTTGTTAACCATCAACACTTGATGCTCCTTTTTGATTTCTACCTCCGCAGCTTTGAGCATAGCGAAGAGCTCGGGAATTGTCTTTTGCATCCCTTGCATGTTATAGTTCATCACGAAGCCTTTATAGCTTGGTGGCAGTGATTGAAGAACTCTATCAATAACATTATCCTCGTCAACTTTGCAACCAAGTTGAGTCATATGATTGTAGTACCCAGACATTCTGAGCAAGTGTTCACTGATAGAACTATTCTCCTCCATTTTGCAGCTGTAGAACTTATTGGAAATCTCATATTTCTCAATTTGGGCATTTGCTTGAAATATTAACTTCAACTCCTGGAACATCTCATATGGTCCATGACGTTCAAAACGTCGTTGAAGTCCCGGTTCTAAGCCGTAAAGCATGGCACACTGAACTATCGTGTAGTCATCAGACCGCGACTGCCAGACGTTCAAAGCGTCTGCATCAGCGGAAGGGGGCTTGTCACCTAGCGGTGCTTCAAGGACATAATTCTTCTGTGCAGCAATGAGGATAATCCTCAGGTTACGGACCCAGTCCGTGTAATTGCTACCATCATCTTTCAACTTAGCTTTCTCTAGGAATGCATTAAAATTCAAAGGAACGGTAGCACGGGCCATTGATCTACAACGACATAGATATGCAAAACTATCAGGACTAAGTTCATGATAAATTAAAGTTCAATTTAATCATATTAATTTAAAGAACTCCCACTTAGATAGACATCCCTCTGGTCATCTAAATGATCACGTGATCAAAATCAACTAAACCATGTCCGATCATCACGTGAGATGGAGTAGTTTTCAATGGTGAACATCTTATGTTGATCATATCTACTATATGATTCACGCTCGACCTTTCGGTCTCCAGTGTTCCGAGGCCATATCTGTATATGCTAGGCTCGTCAAGTTTAACCCGAGTATTCTGCGTGTGCAAAACTGGCTTACACCCGTTGTATTTGAACGTAGAGCTTATCACACCCGATCATCACGTGGTGTCTCGGCACGACGAACTTTCGCAATGGTGCATACTCAGGGAGAACACTTATACCTTGAAATTTAGTAAGGGATCATCTTATAATGCTACCGTCGTTCTAAGCAAAATAAGAAGCATAATAAGATAAACATCACATGCAATCAAAATATGTGACATGATATGGCCATCATCATCTTGTGCTTTTGATCTCCATCTTCAAAGCACCGTCATGATCACCTTCGTCACCGGCTTGACACCTTGATCTTCATCGTAGCATCGTTGTCGTCTCGTCAACTATTGCTTCCACGACTATCGCTACCGCTTAGTGATAAAGTAAAGCAATTACATGGAGATTGCATTTCATACAATAAAGCGACAACCATATGGCTCCTGCCAGTTGCCGATAACTTTACAAAACATGATCATCTCATACAAAACGGTATAACTCATCATGTCTTGACCATATCACATCACAACATGCCCTGCAAAAACAAGTTAGACGTCCTCTACTTTGTTTGTTGCAAGTTTTACGTGGCTGCTACGGGCTTAGCAAGAACCGTTCTTACCTACGCATACAAAACCACAACGATGTTTCGTCAAGTATGTGCTGTTTTAACCTTCACAAGGACCGGGCGTAGCCACACTTGATTCAGCTAAAGTGAGAGAGACAGACACCCGCCAGTCACCTTTAAGCAACGAGTGCTCGTAACGGTGAAACCAGTCTCGCGTAAGCGTACGCGTAATGTCGGTCCGGGCCGCTTCATCTCACAATACCGCTGAAGCAAAGTATGACATGCTGGTAAGCAGTATGACTAGTATCGTCCAAAATCTCATTGTGTTCTACTCGTGCATATCATCTACGCATAGACCTGGCTCATGATGCCACTGTTGGGGAACGTAGTATTTTAAAATTTTCCTACGATCACGCAAGATCTATCTACCAGATGCATAGCAACGAGAGGGGAGAGTGTGTCTACGTACCCTCGTAGACCGGGAGCGGAAGCGTCAAGTGACGCGGTTGATGTTGTCGAACTTCTTCGCGATCCAACCGATCAAGCACCGAACGTACGACACCTCCGCGTTCAGCACACGTTCAGCTTGATGACGTCCCACGAGCTCTTGATCCAGTTGAGCTTCACGGGAGAGTTTCGTCAGCACGACGGCGTGGTGACGGATATGATGTGTTCACCGGCGCACGGCTTCGCCTAAGCTCCGCGACGGTATGACCGAGGTGTGATTCTGTGGAGGGGGGCACCGCACACGGCTAAAACAATTCAACTTGTGTGTCTTTGGGTGCCCCCCTGCCCCCGTATATAAAGGAGCAGGGGAGGGAGGCCGGCCGGCCCTTCCTGGTGCGGCTAGGGAAGGAGTCCTACTAGGAATAGGATTGCAATCCTATTCCTAGTAGGATTCACCGAAAGGAAGAAGGGGGAAAGGAATAGGAGAGGTGGTGCCCCCCCAATCCTAGTCCAACTAGGAACCCTAGGTGGGGCGCCGGCCAGCCCTATGGGCTGCCTCTCTCTTTCCCTTTAGGCCCACTATGGACCATCCCCTCTCGTAGGGGGTTCCGGTAACCCCCTCCGGCATTCCCGATAAATCCGAAACTTTTCCGGTATACTTCCGGTGTCCAAATATAGCCGTCCAATATATCAATCTTTATGTCTCGGACATTCCGAGACTCCTCGTCATGTCCGTGATCTCATCCGGGACTCCGAACTACCTTCGGTACATCAATACACATAAACTCATAATACCGATCGTCATCAAACGTTAAACGTGCGGACCCTACGGGTTCGAGAACTATGTAGACATGACCGAGACTCATCTCCGGTCAATAACCAATAGCAGAACCTGGATGTTCATATTGGCTCCTACATATTCTACGAAGATCTTTTATCGGTCAGAACCGCATAACAACATACGTTGTTCCTTTTGTCAAACGGTATGTTACTTGCCCGAGATTCGATCGTCGGTATCTTTATACCTAGTTCAATCTCGTTACCGGCAAGTCTCTTTACTCGTTCCGTAACACATCATCTCGTGACTAACTCATTAGTCTTTTGCTTGCAAGGCTTATTTATGATGTGTGTTACCGAGAGGGCCTAGAGATACCTCTCCGACACTCGGAGTGACAAATCCTAATCTTGATCTATGCCAACACCACGAATACTTTCGGAGACACCTGTAGAGCATCTTTATGATCACCCAGTTACGTTGTGATGTTTGATAGCACACAAGGTGTTCCTACGGTATTCGGGAGTTGCATAATCTCATAGTCATAGGAACATGTATAAGTCATGAAGAAAGCAATAGCAGTTAAACTAAACGATCATAGTGCTATGCTAACGGATGGGTCTTGTCCATCACATCATTCTCCTAATGATGTGATCCCGTTGATCAAATGACAACTCATGTCTATGGCTAGGAAACATAACCATCTCTGATCAATGAGCTAGTCTAGTAGAGGCATACTAGGGACATACTGTTTTGTCTATGTATCCACACATGTACTAAGTTTCCGGTTAATACAATTCTAGCATGAATAAAAGACATTTATAATGATATAAGGAAATACAAATAACATCTTTATTATTGCCTCTAGGGCATATTTCCTTCAGCACCGACCCGTCGTCATCTCTCAGCCACTCCACCGTCATTAGAGGACAGCTCCAGTTGGGAGGCTACACCACGGCGGCGGCGTAGTCCCCGGCGTAGTGTAGTGCGTGTGGCATCCCCGTTGGTTGTGCGTGGAACACCTACCACACGCTCCGCAACCGCTGCCCGTCGGTAGCTGTTGCCGGTCGCCGTTGCCGCCACATCACTGTCGAAAGCCAGGGCCATCTCTCGTTCCACTGCCGCGGCCCGAAGATGGGAGGTGGCCGTCGTGGTCGCCACCCCACTGCCGGCCACCGTGGCTATTGCCTGCTCCGCCACCGAGGCCCGAAGGCGGGAGGTGGTGGTCGTGGCCGCCACCCCATCATTGGCCGCCGTGGCCGCCAGCCCACCATCAACCACTGGGGTCATCAACCGCTCCGCCACCGCTGCCCGAAGGCGGGAGGTGGAGGTGGATGCCCGCACGTGCGTCAGCGACCTTGCGCGCTACACCGAGTTCCTGTGGGAGGAGGAGGAGCGCCTCGTCGAGTATGCAAAGAGCCTTACGACCGAAGTGGCCGCGGCACATGCCACCTCAGAGGCGAGGAATCATGTGATCTGCGAGGATAAGCACCAGTTCGAGAGGGGTCGTCTGGAGCGGCAGATGGTGTTCGAGGTGAGCGCCGCTGAGGCTGCAGCAGCGGCAGGCACCATATTGTAGTTGTCCAGCTCGTCGGTAGGCTCCTCCTCCTCTGCCTCGTACTGAGCGTGCTCGGCAAAGGAGAGGCAGCCGGAAGTAGAACAAAGCCCCTCCGTAGTAGTAGTATTTAGGGGCAATTTTGTTCAGTTCATCTAACTATAGATGTGGTGGAACTGTACAACGTACTTAAAATTAGCTAGTATATATAGTTGAACTAGCTATTTCAATACGTGGTTGGCAACAATTGGGGAAAATTTTGGTCGTTCAGCTGTCGTGTTGAACTGTTTGTATAAATTAAGAACGACTACTTAATCTATGAATGAAATCTATGCTTAATTACTGAATTTTAGTTGCAAAAATTAGATACTGCTAGTGATTTTTAGGACAAATCACAGTGTTACAAGGTTGACAAATGGCAATGTTACTAGATCAACAAATGTCAATCTTTCCATTTTGATAAATGGCAACATACCCAATATGACAGATGCAAATCTTACCAAATTGTTTGTAAGTGGTTGCACACGGGTCATCCAAAAGAACTATTTGCGTTGAATAGATGCACAAATCCTGCTCTCTCTTTGCATACAGTGTTCTATCTAAAACGTTTGCGATCAAGAGCCGCAAAAATCCTGCTCGGCACATTTCAGACAAGTTTTGGATTTATACTAGAATTTAAAAATAAAGTACATCAACGTTTTGCCGGCAATCAACGGCGCCCTAGTATTTGAAATTCATTCCCATTTCTTGCATAGGACCTAAGCATGCACCCAAGGACACATATTTGATTTTCAACCAATTTATATGCACTGGAGCATGTGCATGTAGTTCAAATTTGAATTATGCACATAAATGCATTGAAAACTCAGTTAATGCATAAAAATGTCCAAACGAATCCTAAAAAATCACAAAAAATGACACAACACTCATGTTGTTCTATGTTGACACGAGAATGTTTTTGAAAGCAATAAGTGGCAATGGATATCGTTTCGTACCCAAAGGTGGGACGTTCCCTACCAAAACCATAATGCTTGTTGTGAGAAGCTCCGGTTTGTGACAAGCATATACCTAAACCTGCCCCAAATGGTACAAATAAGTTACCACGACATGTTGATGCCGCTCCATGATAGCATGCCAAGTTTCATGAATTTCAGACGAGTTTTAGATTTACTAGAATTTAAAAATAAAGTACCTCAACATTTTGCCGCCAATCAATGGTGCCCTGGTGTTTGAAATCCATTCCCATTTCTTGCATTCGACCTAAGCATGCACCTAAGGACACAGATTGATTCTTCAACCAATTTATATACACTTGAGCTTGTGCATGTAGTTCAAATTTGAATAATGCACATAAATGCATTAAAAACTCAGTTAATGCATAAAAATGTCCAAACGAACCCCAAAAATCACAAAAAATTGACGCAACACTCCTGTTGTTCTATATGTTAACACGAGATTTTTTTAGAGCAATAAGAGGCAATGGATATCGTTTCGTCCCCAAAGGTGGGACATTCCCTACCGAAACCATCATGCTTGTTGTGAGAAGCTCTGGTTTGTGAAAAGCATATACCCGAACCTGCCCCAAATGGGACAAAACTTTTACCACAGCATGTTGATGCCGCTCCATGATAGCATGCCAAGTTTCATGAATTTCACAACAAGTTTGGATTTAGTAGAATTTAAAAATAAAGTATCTCAACGTTTTGCCGGCAATGAAGGGTGCCCTAGTGTTTGAAATTCATTCCGATTTCTTGCATGGGACCTAAGCATGTAACCAAGAACACATATTCGAATTTTTAACCAATTTATATGCATTAGAGCTTGTTCATGTAGTTCTAATTTGAATTATGCACATAAATGCATTGAAAACTGAATTAATGCATAAAAATGTCCAAACGAACCCCGAAAAATCACAAAAAATAACACAACACTCCTGTTATTCTATGTTGACATGAGAAATTTTTTGAAAGCAATAAGAGGCAACAGATATTGTTTCGTCGCCAAAGGTGGGATGTTCCCTACCAAAACCATCATGCTTGTTGTGAGAAGTTCCGGCTTGTGAGAAGCATATACCCAAACCTGCCCCAAATGGGACAAAAAATTACCACGACATGTTGATGCCGCTCCATGATAGCATGCCAGGTTTCATGAATTTCAGATGAGTTTTGGATTTACTAGAATTTCAAAATAAAGTATCTCAACATTTTGCCGGCAATCAACAGTGCCCTGGTGTTTGAAATTCATTCCCATTTCTTGCATGGGACCTAAGCATGCAACCAAGAACACAAATTTGAATTTTCAACCGATTTATATGCATTAGAGCATGTGCATTCAAATTTGAATTATGCACAGAAATGCATTGAGAACTCAATTAATGCATAAAAATGTCCAAACGAACCCCGAAAAATCCCAAAAATTGACACAACACTCCCGTTGTTCTATGTTGACACTAGGAAAAAAATTGAAATTGAGAAGAGGCGACGGATATAGTTTCGTCTAGAAAGGTAAAACGTTCCCTACCAAAGCCATCACAATTGTTGTGAGAAGCTCTGGTTTATGAGAAGCATATCCCCAAGCCTGCCCCATATGGGACAATTTTTTACCACGGCATGTGATGCCGCTCCATGATAGCATGCCAAGTTTCATGAATTTCAGACGGGCTTTGGATTTACTAGAATTTAAACCCAGGTATCTCAATGTTTGCAGCCGAGTGACGATGGCAGGGTGCTTGACATTCATTCCCATTTCTTGCATGTGACCTAAGCATGCAACCAAGGACATGGATTTTAATTTTCAACCAATTTGTATGGATTAGAGCATGTGCATGTAGGTCAAATTTGAATTATGCACATAAATGCATTGAAAACTCAATTAATGCATAAAAATGTCCAAACGAACCCCGAAAAATCCCAAAAATTGACACAACACTCCTGTTGTTCTATGTTGACACTCGGAAAAAAATTGAAATCGAGAAGAGGCAACGGATATAATTTCGTCTAGAAAGGTGAAACGTTCCCTACTGAAACCATCACACTTGTTGTGAGAAGTTCCGGTTTATGAGAAGCTTATACCCAAACCTGCCCCAAATGGGACAAAAAATTTCCCACGGCATGTTTATGCCGCTCCATGATAGCATGCCAAGTTTCATGAATTTTGGACGAATTTTGGATTTATTAGAATTACAAAAGCAAGTTCGTCGACATTTGCCGGAGAGCCACAGTGCCGTGGTGTTCGAATTTCATCCCCATATCTTGCATGGGACATAAGCATAAACCCATGGACACATATACGCTTTTACAACCCGTGTTGGTGCACCGGAGCATGTGCATGTAGTTTAATTTTGAATTGTGCACCTGAAACGGCTTGAAAGCCAGTTTAATGTATAAAATGTCCAAACGAACCCTGAATAATTCCAATTCTTTTACGACACACATATAGTTGCATGATCATTGCAGATAAAAGGTCTATCAATTCAAACAACATCTATTTCCGCTGTGACCCCATTATGTAATTCAAATCAAGATGAAAAATCAAGTAGATCATACACAATTTATTATCATCAACAGTGTGAGATGCAGCACAAAATATCCTGGAGCACCGTTGGTGTATAGTACGCCTATGGCTTACGTGAGAAGGAGCGTCGGCTACAGTCCACAACCGGCGTCTCAAGCACACTAGCTCGCTCCCCAGATATCATTTCACTGTTCAATCGCGCCGGTGAAAGATGGGCACGTGGACCTGCGTCGTGAGGGCAACTTTCGTGGCCCACTCCGGCAAAAGCGCGGCCCCAGCCGCCTTGCGCGTGCTAACAAGGTGCATGAACGAGGCTGCAATCTGCAACCGGGCGGCCGAGGCAGCCCAAACGGCCGTTGTTGCTTCTCAGGCGGCGGCAACAACATTTGCCTCGGGGTTAGCAACTGCCGAGAGCGGCACAACTGCTGTAAGTTCCGTAGCGGCGACCTCAGCCCTGATGGAGGCCGCCCATGACCAAGTCGACGCCGCCCACGCCCAACTTGTGGCGGTCGCCGCACAAATCGAACGAAGCTTCTCCGACAACGGTCGGCAACCCACGGCCGAAGAGTTGGCAATCGCCGAGAATGTTCGAGCATCCGTCCGTTCCTCCGCCACATACCTTGCGACGGCGGAGCCCGTCCAAGCCCAGATCGCGGCCGCCCACACCCAGCTCGTGGCGGCCTTTTCCAAAGAGATGGAGGAAGCGGATGGTGAGATGCTTGCAGATTATGGTGTGATGGATGCCATGGAGCCCCTTCCCCAGGAGACCGTCGGGCACGAGCTGGACATGGCGGCGGCGGCGGAGATCGAAGAGCACCAGCCGTAGTAGTACTCTTTGTTTTGTTTAATTAAGAGCGCCGGTCTTTAATTTGTTAGAGTAATCTTTAGGTCAGCTAGCTCTGTTTAATTGCTGAACTTGCTCGATTAAGAAGTGTGGGTGTGATGTAGCCTCCTTTGTGTACCCAAATTATGCAATGACGTGGATGACCACTATAACCATGGAAATTCAAACCAAATTTTTTGACATTCAAACTCATCACACACGGGTTAAGCTATCTGAATCGTTTGTGATGTTCACATATCATACACAATTCTGAATAAGGGACCGTGTCTAATGACACTTTGCGCGCCAGTTTTTTCACTGAAGGGATTCCAAATTTTTGGCTTCCGCGGAAATATCTACCTCCCCGCCCGCTCCCCCTTACCAAAAGCCACATTTCCCCTGTTCCCGCCTTCCTTTCGAAGTTGAAACCTTCACTCCTTGCTTGCACCACCGCCTCCTCACCGGCGACCCTCCTTCACGTTGCTCGGCCTCGTCTATCCAGGTAGGTAATCCACACCCCGACCCCCATCCTCCTCCTCCTTTCACATCCCACATGCCCCGACCATCGGCGCGAGCGCGACACCTTCCACCCAAATCACCGACCCCTCCACCAAATAAGCGCCGCCCTAAGCCATGGTGCATGCAATATAGTCAAGATCTCAAGGAGCATTTGGCAGCAAAGAAGCAAATCGCGGCCGCACACGCGGATGAGGTCATGATGGCTGCCATTCTTGCCGACCCCCAGAATATGGAGGAGTACCTTGCCATTTGCTAGCGACGCTGGTTAAGCATGCTCGGTTTACCCGTTGCGTGTGCTGCTCCTTCCTTTCCTTAACAAATTCTAGTGAATTGTGCTATCTAATTTTACCATGCAATATGTTGCTCTAGTGTATATATTCTATATGTCGTGCAGTGTGGTGCTCACTTATTAACTGTTTGGATAATTAGTTGTCGTCTTCAGTTAACTGTTTGGTTCAATTCTACAAATGCGATGTTCAATTCCTCAGGCTACAATTTTGTATTGTCTTCCATGTGAGAAATAAATTGAATTTATCTTTACAAAATACACGAGAAAGGAATACAATTGCTATATTTCCAAGTTGTCAAGCATGCTTGGTTTGGTTATACATTGTGCAATGTGGTGCTTAGTTAACGTTTCGTTCATTTGTGTTGTGGTGTTTAGTTAACTATTTGGTTAAATTCTGCAATGCGATGTACAATAGTTGTGGGTGCATTCTGTTATTGTATACCATATGAGAAGTAAATTGAATTTGGTTTTACTAAATACATGAGAAACAAATACAATTGCTATATTTCCAAGTTGTTAAGCATGCTTGGTTTGGTTAACTGTCTGATCTTCTATTAGGAGTATGTTATATTGTGCAATGTGGTGCTCAGTTAACGTTTGGTTCATTTGTTGTGGTGTTTAGTAAACTGTTTGGTTCAATTCTGCAATGCGATGTTAAATAGTTGTGGGTGCATTCTGTTATTGTATACCATGTGAGGAATAAATTGAATTTGGTTATAGTAAATACACGAGAAACAAATACAATTGCTATATTTCCAAGTTCTTAAGCATGCTTGGTTTGGTTAACTGTCTGATCTTCTATTAGGAGTATGTTATATTGTGCAATGTGGTGCTCAATAAATGTTTGGTTCATTTGTTGTGGTGTTTAGTTAACTACTTGGTTCAATTCTGCAATGCGATGTCCAATTGTCGCTGGTAGAATTTTGTATTCTTTTGCATGTGAGGAATAAATTGAATTTGGCTGCACTTAATACATGAGAAACATATACAAGTTCTATATTTCCTAGTTGTTAATCATGCTTGGTTTGGATAAATGGGTTTTCGATGTGGTTTGAATTTAATCTGATGAATCTGCAATGTGCTTATTTTTCATCTACATATTTTACTGATAGCATGCGAACCCTTACTTAACCTGATGACTAACTACCTTATATGTGTTGCAGGGAAACAATGGGAAGCAAAGAGGTTTACAATCGAGGTTAGCATGTGCATGGTCCATTGTCTAATATTTAGGTTTTTAACAATTTGGTCTTGCACATGTAGGTCCTGCTGTCAGAGGTTTTGACCCACTGTTCGACCCTTTTGAATATGAGGAAATGAGTTGTCCATGAATAGCAATCAAATCAAGAAACTCAGAAAGATTGCTAGGATAAAGAAATTAGCGACAAAGGACAACAAGATCTTTGGCTGCACAATGAAGAAGACATCAGTTAACTACAAGATGGTACTAACTATTATACCTTGCCTTTTTTTTCCTTTGCCCCATTTACAATATAGGGAAGATTTTTATGCACATCCTTGTTTTCAGGCCTTTCCAAAGCAGTTCACTGATGATTACCTCTGAAACCACCTCTATGGTCAGAAGGCAAGGAAGGTTTTCATACAACACCCACGGTTCAATATTGAAGTGTTCCTAAAGAGGACGATGGACGGACGGTTAATCATCCACAAGCACTGGCCTAAAGTTGCAAAGACCTTCAATATGAATGAAGGCTCAATATCCGCCATCCGTTTCAACAGTTTTCCAGATGATATGCATTTGTCTATATACCGTCTATGATGCTAATTTCGAAAGGTTCTACATGTTTCATGTAAAACTTGGTGCTGGTGCAGTTGTGTAATGGGGTAGCTGAGTGCTGAAGCTATATCATGTTGTACTCTGATGTATTTCAATTATGAAATTCTGTTTCCTTAATATGGAAATGAAATATATTATGTGCTTAATATGAATGTCAATTAGATTAATAAATGGATTATTAATAATAGGGCAATTAGCCTGCTAATGGCGAATTAGCCTGCTAATTGCGTTTTGCTATTGCAAACGGTTATTCAAAAAATACCGTGGGCGATGACATCAGGAAACACACATAGTTTCTAGAAATAAACCGTGTTGGATCAATGAACAATCACACACGACTTTCTCTTGAAAATTGTTTGTTTTAGGCCTCCTTGTGCAAACGTACCACATAAAAACTGTGTGTGATGAACAACCTTTGCCACATAGTTTCTTCTATGCACCGTGTGTAATGGCAACGCTATCACAAACGTTTTAACAGGAAAATTTGTGTGTGATGTACCCGTGAACGGAAACATTTTCCTTGGAACGACTGTGTGGGATGTACATACGAACGGAAACGTTTAGCGATGAGTGACTGTGTGGGATGTACTGACGACTAGAAACAATTTCGCGTGTATAATTGTATTTTTTAGCTCTACTGTATGAATTTTCCGTATTTGAGTGCTTGCCGGTCGCACACGACCTCAGTTTTCCTAGCGTGTGTGCCAGGAGGGCATATCCCGGACGGTTTCTGAGTCGTGTGGGAAGGACCCCCCCTTTCGCCCACACTCACTAGGCGACAGTTCATAATGCCACCGCAGACCTAGAAATTCACCCAGGGACACACATGTGATTTTTCAACCAACCTTGTTGCACTGGAGCATGTGCTTGTAGTTCAAATTTAAATTATTCACATTAAATGCCTAGAAACTCAATTAATGCATAAAAAGGCCAAACGAACCCGGAATAATTCCAAACTGTAACACGACACTCATATAGTTTTATGTTTGCTCTGTAAAAAAAATCAAGAGGGGGGGCAGCTTATGTCGTCTCGCACACAAAGGTGACACGTTCCCTCTTGAAACCACACGCCTTCTTGAGAGAAGCTCCAATTTGCAAGTAGCTTATGCCAAAACTTGTCCCAATTCCGCAAGTTTTTTACCACAGCATGTTGGTGCCATGAAATGACGCCATGCCAAGTTTCATGATTTTCAGGCAAGTTTGGGATTTACAGGAATTTAAAAATCAAGTTCCTCATTTTCCGGCCGAGCCAAGACACCAATATGTTTGAATTTCATTCCCATTGTAGCATGGGACCTATAAATTGACCCAAAGACACACATGTGATTTTTCGACAAACTTTGGTGCACTGGAGCATGTGCTTGTAGTTCCAATTTGAATTATGCGCATTAAATGCCTAAAAAGTCAATTAATGCATAAAAATGCCAAACAAACCCAGAATAATTTCAAATTTTTACACGACACTCATATAGTTGCATGTTCACTATAGATAAATGTTCTGGCAATTCAAACACCATCCTTTTCCCCCGTAACA
Organism: Secale cereale; assembly: GCA_902687465.1. Taxonomy (NCBI): domain Eukaryota; kingdom Viridiplantae; phylum Streptophyta; class Magnoliopsida; order Poales; family Poaceae; genus Secale; species Secale cereale. The sequence continues at coordinate 596,818,783 of LR738711.1, read as the reverse complement.
CCATTTTGTCTCTCAAAATAGAATGAAAAAAACCAGGTATACCACAAACAGTTTACTAGCAACAATATTGTGGGATGGGATATAAAATATCTTGGCACACCGTCTTGTGTGGCTTACGCAGGAAGTTTCGTCATCTATAGTCCATCGCCCACGCTTGAACCACACTTGCGTGCCAGTTTCTCGCGACATCGAGTGAAATTTTTCTGCCACCGCGGAAATATCTATATCCCCGCGCCAACGGCCCCCCCCCCACACACCAAAAGCCACATTTCCACTATTCCTGCTTGCTTTCCAAGTTCAAACCTTCACTGCTGCTTACTGGTAGTGCCGCCTCCTCGCCGGCAACCCTTCTTCTTGAAGTGTCGCCTCCTCGCCGGCAAACCTTCTTCTTGCAGCGCAGCCTCATCGCCAGCGACCCTTCTTCTTGGAGCGCCGCCTCCTCATCGGCGACCCTTCTTCTTGCCACGCGGCCTCGTCGATATGGTCAGGTAATCCACACCCCACCCACACCGTCCTCCTCCTTCCTAGTTCCACATGCCCCGACCGACGGTGCGTCGCCTTCCGCTGAAATCACTGGCCCCGTCCTCCAATTAAGCGCCACCCACAGCCATTTTGCACGCATTATAATGTGGAGCTCAGTAGCATCTGCCAGTGGAGAAGCAAATCTCAGTCGGATGCACGGACAAGGTCGCTATGGCTGCCATGTGTGCGGACCGCCAGATCTTGGAGGAGCACCTCATCTTCAAGGCCACCGTCAACACTGCCACGCGGTTCTCGACTTTAAAATACAGTTTGTGCTGTTTTTTCGAGGCCACCGCCTGTGCCTTCTAGCGATTTATCCTCTGTAGTGTTAATATGCAAAATGATATTCTGAAATGTAATGTTCACTTAACAGTTTTGTCCAACAATTGCTACATTTCGTAGTACTGTTCTCTAGCATTATTGGTTTCATTAACTGTCTTATCTTCTAGTATATTATCTATTCTGCAGTGTCGTGCTCAGTTAACTGTTTTGGTTCATTTGGTCTCCTATCCAGTTAACTGTTTGGTTCAATTCTGCAATTTGATTATCATTTGTTATGCGTACAATTTTGTATTGCTATGCATGTGAGAAATAGATCGAATTTGGCTGTACTCAATACATATTCTACTGATAGTATGGCAACTCTCAGTTAACGTGATCAAGATCTTCCTTATATGTGTGCTACTTCTCGAGCTTGCGTTGTATTCCCTCGGAGAGGAAAGGGTGATGCAGCACAATAGTGTAAGTATCTCCCTCAGTTTTTGAGAACCAAGGTATCAATCAAGTAGGAGACCACGCGCGAGTCCCTCGCAACTGCACAAACAAATAAGAACTTCACAGCCAACACGATAACGGGTAGTCAATGCCTTTACGGTCACTTACGAAAGTGAGATCTGATAGATAGGATAGGATAGTATTTCTGGTATTTTTGGTATAAGAACAGAAAGTAAATAAAGCAAAGTAAATTAGAAGGAAGATTAATATGTTGAGAATAAACCCGGGGGCCATAGGTTTCACTAGTGGCTTCTCTCATGATAGCAGAATTCTACGGTGGGTGAACAAATTACTATTGAGCAAGGTATGATCATTATATATAAGCATCACGTCCGTGACAAGTAGACCGAAACGATTCTGCATCTACTACTATTACTCCACACATCGACCGCTATCCAGCATGCATCTAGAGTCTTAAGTTCATAAGAACAGAGTAATGCTTTATGCAAGATGACATGATGTGGAGGGATACACTCAAGAAATATGATATAGACCCCATCTTTTTATCCTCGATGGCAACAATACAATACCTGCCTTGCTGCCCCTGCTATCACTAGGAAAGGACACCACAAGATTGAACCCAAAGCCAAGCACTTCTCCCATTGCAAGAACTAAAGATCTAGTAGGCCAAACCAAACCAATAATTCGAAGAGACTTGCAAGGATATTATAATCGAACATAAAAGATTTCAGAAAAGAATCAAATATTGTTCATAGATAATCTTGATCATAAACCCACAATTCGTCGGATCTCGACAAACACATCGCAAAAAGATTACAACGAAAAGATCTCCTCACAGATCGAGGATAACTTTGTATTGAGATCCAAAAAGAAAGAAGAAGCCATCTAGCTAATAACTATGGACCCGAAGGTCTATGGTAAACTACTCACAACTCATTGTGATGCTGTGGTGTTGATGTAGAAGCACACCGTGGTAGATCCCCCCTCCGGCGAAGCTCCGGAACAGGCCCTAAGATGGGATCTCATGGGAACAGAAGGTTGCGACGGTGGAATTAGGTTTTTCTCTGTTGCCTCGATGGTTTTAGGTGGATATATATAGGAGGAAGGAGGGCATAGGGGGAGCCAGAGGGGGCCCACGAGGGTGGGGGGCGCGCCTGCCGCCCCTGAGCGCGCCCTGGACCCTCGTGGCCGCCTCTCTCGTTCCCTCGCGTGTACTCCAAGTCTTCTGGGTAGATACGGTTCCAAAAATAACTCTCCCGAAGGTTTCATTCCATTTGGACTCCATTTGATATTCCTTTTCCACGAAACACTGAAATAGGCAAAAATATAACAATTTGCACTGGGCCTTGGGTTAGTTGGTTAGTCCCAAAAATAATATAAAAGTGTATAATAAAGCCCATTAAACATCCAAAACAGAATATATAATAGCATGGAACAATAAATATTATAGATACATTGGAGGCGTATCAAGCAACCCCAAGCTTAATTCCTGCCCGTCCTCGAGTAGGTAAATGATAAAAACAGAATTTTTGATGTGGAATGCTAACAAACATAATTCTCAATGTAATTTCTTTATTGTGGCATGAATGTTCAGATCCGAAAGATTCAAGATAAAAGTTCATATTGAGATAAGAATAATAATACTTCAAGCATACTAACAAAGCAATCATGTCTTCTCAAAATAACATGGCCAAAGAAAGTTTATCCCTACAAAATCATATAGTTAGTCTATGCTCCATCTTCATCACACAAAATACCCAATCATGCACAACCCCGGTTTCAGCCAAGCACTTGTTTCATACTTAAATTATTTCAAACTCTTTCAACTTTCACGCAATATATGAGCGTGAGCCATGGACATAGCACTATGTAGAATAGAGTGGTGGTTGTGGAGAAGACAAAAGAGGAAGACGGTCTCACATTAACTAGGCGTATCAATGGGCTATGGAGATGCCCATCAATAGATATCAATGTGAGTGAGTAGGGATTGCCATGCAACGGATGCACTAGAGCTATAAATGTATGAAAGCTCAACAAAAGAATCTAAGTGGGTGTGCATCCAACTTGCTTGCTCACGAAGACCTAGGGCATTTAAGGAAGCCCATCGTTGGAATATACATGCCAAGTTCTATAATGAAAATTCCCACTATCATATGAAAGTGACTAAACAAGAGACTCTCTATCATGAAGATCATGGTGCTACTTTGAAGCACAAGTGTGGAAAAAGATAGTAGCATTGTCCCTTTTTTCTTTTTTTTCTTTTTTTCTTTTTTTGGGCCTTTCTTTTTTTCTTTGGTCTTTCCTTCTTTTTTTTCTTTTTTTTCTTTAGGAGAATGCTCTAATAATGATGATCATCACACTTATATTCATTTACAACTTGATATTACAACTCGATACTAGAACAAAGTATGACTCTATATGAATGCCTCCGACGGTGTACCGGGATGTGCAATGAATCAAGAGTGACATGTATGAAAAATTATGCATGGTGGCCTAGCCACAAATACGATGTCAACTACATGATCATGCATGACAATATGACAATGATGAAGTGTGTCATAGCAAACGGAATGGTGGAAAGTTGCATGGCAATAGATCTCAGAATGACTATGGAAATGCCATGATAGGTAGGTATGGTGTCTGTTTTGAGGAAAGTATATGGTGGGTGTATGGTACCGGCAAAAGTTGCGCGGTACAAGAGAGGCTAGCAATGGTGGAAGGGTGAGAGTGCGTATAATCCATGGACTCAACATTAGTCATAAAGAACTCACATATTATTGCAAAAATCTACAAGTCATCAAAACTAAGTACTACACGCATGCTCCTAGGGGAAGGTTTGGTAGGAGTTAACCATCGCGCGATCCCTACCTCCACACAAAGGATGACACTCAATGAAATACCTCATGCTTCAAATTTATCACACAACGGTTACCATACGTGCATGCTACGGGACATGCAAACCATGACACAAGTATTTCCCAAATTCACAACTACTCTACTAGCATGACTCTAATATCACCATCCTCATATATCAAAACAATTATCAAGTATCAAACTTCTCCTAGTATTCAATGCACTTTAAATGAAAGTTTTACTATACTCATCCTGGATGCCTATCATATTAGGACTAGTTTCATAAACAAAGCACATTACCACGCTGTTCTAAAAGACTCTCAAAAGGATATAAGTGAAGCATGAGAGAACAACAATTTCTACAAAATAAAACCACCACCATGCTCTAAAAGATATAAGTGAAGCACTAGAGCAAAACTATCTAGCTCAAAAGATAAGTGAAGCACATAGAGTATTCTAATAAATTCTAAACCATATTTATCTCTCTCAAAAGGTGTATCCAGCAAGGTTGATTGTGGAAAACTAAAAAGCAAAGACTCAAATCATACATGACGCTCCAAGAAAAACACATATCATGTGGTGAATAAAAATATAGTCCCGAGTATAGTTACCGATATATGAAGATGAAAGAGAGGATGCCTTCCCGGGGCATCCCCAAGCTTAGGCTTTTGGTTGTCCTTGAATTTTACCTTGGGGTGCCTTGGAATCCCCAAGCTTAGCCTCTTACGACTCTTTGTTCCATAGTCCATCAAAGCCGTACTCAAAATTTGAAAACTTCACAACACAAAACTTAGCCAAAAATCTCGTGAGCTCCGTTAGTATAAGAAAACAAACCACCACTCAAAGGTACTGTAATGAACTCATTCTTTATTTATATTGGTGTTAAACCTACTGTATTCCAACTTCTACATGATTCATACCCCCCGATACTACTCAAAGATTCATCAAAATAAGCAAACAACACACGAAAAACAGAATCTGTCAAAAACAGAATAGTCTGTAGTAATCTGTAACTTTCAAATACTTCTGTAACTCCAAAAAACTTGAAATAAATTGGTAACGTGAGGAATTTTTCTATTAATCATCTGCAAAAAGAATCAACTAAATATCACTCTCCAGTAAAAAATTACAGCCAATCTCGTTAGCACTAAAGTTTCTGTTTTTGTACAGCATGATCACATAAACATCACACAGATCTTCCCAAAGGTTCTACTTGGCACAAACACTAATTAAAACACAAAACCACATCTAAATATAAGCTAGATGCAATAGTCATTCCTAAACTGAAGCAAAAACAAAGAAAATAAAATTGGGTTGCCTCCCAACAAGCGTTATCTTTTAACACCCCTAACTATGCACGATACAAGAATAGATCTAGGTATTGCCTTCTTTGGTAGGAAATCCATAAGTGGCTCTCCTAATAGATTCATAAGGTATTTATTTTATTTCTAGGAAATTGTTCCATGTCTTTCTGTCGGGGGAAACTGTCCACCGCGAACACCTATGGGACCGGAGCCCCTTGTTTGTGCGGTAAGAGGGCGGAGGGAGCACAAAGAGCAGATCGAGGAGATCACGCAGGCAGTTTACCCAGGTTCGGGCCGCGATGGACGCGTAAAACCCTACTCCTGCTTAGTTTGTATTGAGTTGGGGGGCTCGGGAGCTTGAAGAACTAGCTACACCGAGCGTATGAGCGATCTAGGTTCCGAACCCTTTCTACGTTGTGCATGGGCCTCCTTTTATAGTGCAAGGGGTCACCGACAGGTGTCAACGTGGGAGAAAGGGTAAAAATGTAAAAGTGGTGGTAGTTGTAACAGTGCGGGAATAGTGGAGCAACAGTGCATGAACAGTGGTCGCTACCTACTTTGACAGTGGGGGACAAGAGCATTTAATGCCCGTCGCCGTCGACCCCAAAAGCGCCCGCCCTTGCGTCTCCGTTTGCCACGGCGATGGCTTTACCACCGTGGAGCGCCACCGTGTCCCCAGGCTGCACAGCCATTCGCCACGCGTCCCTGGAGTGGCCCCAGGGCGACGCGTGGTTCGATGAGCTGGAGCGCGGGCACGCAGCGCAACTCTCCCCGGCAAGCACCTTGCCGGGGTCTTGACCTTGCCGGGCCCGGGAGCTTGTCGGGCTCTGAAGCTTGTCGCTCCCCGGGCCCTGCCGGGGCGCACGTTGCGCCGAGGCATGTCTTCTGTAACGTAATCTTCTAGTCTTCCTGGCAAGCTCCTCTTGCCAGGGCCTTGCGTGAGTGAGGTAATCTTGAGCCTGGAACGGCCTTCCCGGCAAGCTCCACTCGCCGGGGTCTTGATCTTCTGTCTTGTATACTTTGTTTTTGAATGGTTTTATATGGAGCAGGAAGGTCTCCGGCAAGCGCGTGGTAGGCCCTGCCGCGGGAAGCTGCTACTGCCCGTGCACAAGTTGGGGTACTGAGGTACCCCTACCTTAGTACACCGACAGGAGCCCCCGGGCCTGGGCCACACATGGTGCCGAGCGCTGTTGGGCCAGGCCCAAAACAGTGCACGGGCACGCGCGGCCCACGGCACGCCGAATCCACTTCCGCATCCGCCGCGTCCCTCCGTAACGGCACGCGTCGATTGCGGCGCCGTAGGATGGGACGTGGCCACGTTCTTTTAATGGAAAGAGCGAAACGTCCCCCACTTCCCCATAAAAGCAGAGGAAGCAGGAGCGGTTCCCCTCCTACGCCTTCATTGCTTCTTCTTCCATCTCCAGAGATTACCTTTGCGCTCCGCCTCCACACCTCCTCCGCCGTCTTCCGCATCTGCGGCGCCGCCGGACTCTTCGTCCCCCTTCCCTCGCCGCCTCCGCCATGGCCCCGAAGACCGAGAAGGCGAAGGCGGAGAAGGCCAAGAAAGAGAAATCTGACCAGGCGGCGAGGCTTGCTCTGCTGCGGAAGCGGAACGTCGTCTTCTCACCGAGGCTCAGCGCGCGGGAGCTCTGGAACAAGTACTACTTGTTCTGGGCCAAGGAGACCAAGGCGCACCCTCGGACCAGAGTCTATCCCGCCGCCGCCAAGGATAATTATCCCGGCGGGTACTTCTTCTTCGCAGCTTTCTTTCATTGCGGCCTTTGTCCCCCTTTTTCCGATTTCTTCTGCGATATCATGCACACCTACGCCCTCCACCTCCTTGACTTCACCCCCAACGCCATCCTCACGATGGCGGTTTTCGCACATCTGTGCGAAAACTATATTGGGATCTATCCGAACGTAGCGCTGTTTAGGCACTTCTTCACCCCTAGAGTAGAAGCCGGCGCTCCCCTCTCCGGGGGGATTTCTTGGGTCTTCCGATTGAACAAGAAGGAGTCCTACTTGTCGGGGGAGCTCCGCGGCAAGTGGGAGGAGTGGCGTGCAGACTGGTGCTGGATAGTTGAGGACGAGCCGCAACCCTTCACTGCACCGCGCACAACAGCCATCGTGCGCGGCAGGGACTGGAGTGAGCTGGACTCGGACGACATCAAGCTCAACGTCGCCCTCGTCAGAATCCTTCGTCTCCGGGTAGCTAAGTTGTCTGTCGGAGAAGTAGGAGCAGATTTCCTCCGCTGCCGCATTGCCCCTCTACAGGATAGGAAGAGGCCAGCATGGGAGTACGGCAACGCGGCGGACATAATGAGATTGCGCCCGGGGCTAAACTTCAACTTCACATCGCTGGAGCTGAAGGGGATGGTCCGGGAACTCTTTAAGCACGACCCGGCCCACCCAGAGTGGTTCAGAGCTCCCCGGGGAGTGGTGCCCCTCTGCAACAGCACGGCCCGGGATCCTCTTCGCGCCATGATGCCCGCATGTGACGCGCATGGCGTGGACCGCACATGGATTCCGCCCAAGTCATCACACATCATAAGCTTCTTCGACAACCTGGTGGAGGTGGCGAAGAACAAGGATGAGATCAAGGGGCTCACACGGGACACCACCGATCAGGAGATAGCTTATATAGCTTCTCGGGTTGAAGAGGCCGCTGCAGCCGCAGCGGCAGGAGAGTTTGGCTTTACGCCCGATGAGGCAGAGGCTGCGGATGCGTCCTGCCAAGCGGAGGAGGCGGAGATCCGCAGACTTCTGCAGCTTCCTCCCGACGAGCTTGCCGGGTCCCCTCTTTGAGGCACTCCGGGATCCCCGGAATCCTGACCGAGGACGCGGCGAGAGGCAGCACTGCCGGAGGAAACAGAGGCGCCGCAGGGAGCGGAGGCGCCGGAGGGGGCGGAGGCGCCGGAGGGAGAGTGGCCGCAGTGCATGGCGCTGGGCCCAGCAAGCCTGCCGAGGAGGAGGAGGAGGAGGAGGACGTCGGGGCCGACGAGGACTCCGACGGGTCTCTGGGGCTCTACGCCGACGATCTCTCCTCGTCATCGGAGACCTCCCCGCCTCGGGCAAGCCCCAGGCGATCTCCGCTGAAGCGTCTCCGCAAGGCGACGACGGGGACGAGGGCGCAGGCGCCCCGGCAACAACCAGCTCGCCGGGCGGCGCGAGCTACCCGGGGGAGCCAAGCTGCGACGGGGGCGCCCGGCGCACCAACCGTGGCGGGGGCGACCCGCACACAGGCCACGGCGGGGGCGACCCGCACACAGGCCACGGCGGAGGCGCCCCACACGACAGCGCCAAGCGGAGGAGGGTCTTCGCAGAGCGGAGCGGCTGCTCCGCCTGCTCCCCGGGCCTCGGCGTCCACAGGGGCCGGGTCTTCGCAGCCCCCAGCCCCGGGGACCGCCAAGCGCCCGAGGGAGTCTTCGCCTCCTGCTCCTCGCGCGGACGCGCCTCAGGTAGCGTTCAACTTCTCCGCCCTGAGCGACGACGACGACGACGAGGAACAGGAGTAAGAGCTCGAGGCTTTATATCTTCTTTAACTTCATCTTGATTATTGCTGATTCTGATCTTGCTTTCTGCTTTGATTTCAGGACCCTGGCCCAGCGAGTGGTGAAGAAGGCCAAGGTTCCCGTTGTCGAGGTCGCGGACGACTCGCCCGTCGCGGCGACTGGGGACGCGCCGGAGACGAGCCTGCCGGACCCGAGCGCTGCTCCGAGGAGCAGCCCCCAGCGCAGCCCCCAGCGTAAGTCTGGGTTCCACACTTCCGCTCGTCGGGCGCGCTTGAGGATTTTGTCTTGTGCTAATATCTTGATGTTTTTGTCTTGTCTTGATTGTCTTGTGCAGAGGTGGAGCCACAGCCACAGGAGCATCCGGAGGTCGCTCCCGAGGAGCCGCAAGCCCCGCTGTCCCCGCCAAGGGCGAACTCTCCGGCAAGGGAGAGCACTCCGCCAAGGGCGAGTACCCCGCCAAGGGCGAGTAGCCCGGCGAGGGCGGCCACTCCGCCAAGGCAGAGGTCCCCGGCGAGGGAGCCCGCCGCCGACGACGTCCGTAAAGGTAAGTTCTGTAATTTTGTCTTCTTGGATTCGTCTCTTTTTGGATATTTGCTTGAACTTCTTTTACTTTTTCTTCTTCTTCTAGATCCTCCTCCCCCGGAACAGATGGAGACGGAAACCATCGTCGTGGAGGAGGACGCGCAGGGCGACGGCAGCAACGCCCCTGTCGCTGAGGACACGGCGGGAGCCGCCGAGCCGGCTGCGGAGGAGACCGCTCCGGCCGCAGACGCGGCGGACGGGGAGGGGGACGGCGGCCATACTGCCGGCCCGGAGGCGGCAGGAGCGTCGAGCGCTGCGCCGGCCGCCGACCCCTCCACCGAGAAGGAGCCGTCTGCCTATTATCTTGAGGCCCCCAATGGCGTTTACATCCAGGTGCCGTGGGGTTCTTCATCGCGAGCCCCCGCGGAGGGCGAGGCCTTTGATGGAGAGGTCCTCGCCTCCGCGGGTCTGAAGATCGTCGAGGCGCCCGGCGGAAGCGACGGGCCCGAGGAGGAGAAGCTGCTTCATCAGCTCCTGGCCCTTTACCGGGCCAGGCAGGCGAAGCTTGCGTCTCGGGAGGCCCTTGCCGCCAAGGCCGCCGTTGAGATGGAGAAGCGCGCGGCAGAGCTCCGCGCCGCCAACCAGGCTGCCCTCCGCGACGTGGCGGAGGAGCGCGAGAGGCTCGCCGGGGAGTACCAGGAGTGGCTCCTGGAGAAAGCCGAAGCCGAAGAGCAGCAGCGACTCACCGGAGAGGAGCTGTCCCGGCGAGAAGGAGAGCTCGCCCAACGGAAGGTCAACCTCGACTCCCACGAGGAAGACCTTGCCGCTCGGGAGCAGGCCCTTGGCGGAGAGCTGAAGGAGGCGAAAGCCGCCGCGGCTGCCGCGGAGACCGCCAAGGAGGAGCTCGCGGCCAAGGTCGCGCAACTGGAGGAGTCACTGAAGGCGAGCGTGGAGAGGGTCACCGCGCTCAACACAGAGCGCGAGAAGGACGCCCACACCAACTCCGAACTCCAAGTGCGCCTCTCCAAGCAGGGCGACGAGCTGAAGGCCGCCAAGGATTCAATTGAGGATCTGGAGCTGAAGGTTTCCACGTTGAAGGACTCGCTCGACGCCGTCCGGGACCAGGAAACCAAGCTGAAGGAAGAGCTCCGCAGGGAGCGAGGCTTGGTAGAGAGCGCCACCACTACGGCTGAAAACTTCCGCCGGACCGTTGAGGTGTGGACCGACGACTTGGTGGCCTCTGCATCCAACATCGACCAGGAGCTGCTGGCGCTGAAGGTCGAGCATCTTATATACTCTCTGGATCCAAACCTCCCCCACAGCGCCAAGCTCAGCCTCTTCTTCAGGGGGATCGCGCCGGCTCTTGCAGGTCTTCGGAAGAAGCTCCCCTCGCAACTGGCCGAGGAGTCGCGCCAGCTCTGCGCGGGAACCTTGGAGCGCGTTCTGACGAAGATTGTATACCGCAATCCCGGTATAAACCTCACCAACGTTCTCCGCAGCTTGCCGGCCGACGCGAACACGGAGGCGCTGAAGGCGCAGGTCGCCCACATCATCGTCAAAGTGAACAAGATCTCCAGGATTGAGGGCGACCGCGTAGATTAGGCCTCCTTTTCCTTTATCTCTTTTGTTGCTGCATAGGGTGTTATGAACTCATTAATCATTGCGACAAGTTATCCTTTGTAAGATATTTATCTTATTTTGATCAATCAGTGCAATGTTATCTTCCTTGTCTTGGTCATTTACTTTGTATGTTTTTCACCCTACGCCTCCAGGGAGCTTGCCGGCAAGGGTCCTTTGCCGCGAGCGCTGAGTGTTGGACTCTGAGCAGCCTGCTGGCCAAGGTCTTACCAGCAAGCAACCTTGCCGCAGCTAGTCGCAACGCACTCAGCTTCTTGAGTGAACTCGAAAACGAACCAAGGGCGCGACACTTGTCGCAGCTCACTTAAGTCGTTGAGCGTACTCGAAAACAAGACAAGGGTGCGGCTAGCCACGGGTAGGTTCCTCCGTGCACAGGTTTCCCAGACAAAGTGTGATTGTTCAAGGAAGACAACTAAAAATTAAAAATTTGAACTGCTCAAATTCTAATAACTTAGCTTTCATATCTTGCTTCTCGGTAAGACTTCTCTTTCTTGAACAGCACTTGGTTCCTCCTCCATCCCCTTCCCCCCCGGCAAACTTGTGCGCGAGGAACATTCCTTCTGCTTAAGAGGCAAGGAAAAAGAAGAGGGAAACAAGTATATGGCCTTTCGGCGTGCTAATGCTTACCGGATATGTATGTTGCACAAGATGCCAAATAACACATGCAAATAGCAAAGAAAAGCATGTAAAAGGCAAATAGCGCAAAACATAAAAACTTTACTGATGCACGGGGTCTGCGCCCGGCTTTGTACAAAGGGTTACATGCAACAGCGGCAAAGCTTGTACAAAAGGTGGTTGCCGGAGCGGATCACGGCAACCGCGCCTTATGGGTGAAACTTGCGAAGATGCTCTATGTTCCAGGAGTTGCTCACCGGTAAGCCTTCTTCGGTCTCAAGGCGGACAGCGCCGGGCCTTGTGACTTGTCTCACCCGATAAGGGCCTTCCCACTTCGGCGTCAACTTGTTGGAATTCTTGGCGGACTGAACACGCCGAAGAACAAGGTCGCCTTCCTCGAGACTCCTGGCCTTGACCTTGCGGCTATGGTAGCGACGCAAGGCTTGCTGGTATCGAGCAGCTCGTACAGCAGCCTGGAGACGTTCCTCCTCGAGGAGCAATGCGTCATCTTGTCGCAGTTGCTCTTGCTCAAGCTCATCATAAGCGAGTACTCGAGGAGATCCGTATACGAGTTCCGTAGGGAGAACTGCCTCTGCCCCATAGACTAGAGCAAAGGGTGTCTGTCCGGTGGCTCGACTTGGTGTCGTTCTGATTGACCAAAGAGCCGCCGGTAGCTCCTCTATCCAGTTTCTTCTGCACTTGCGCAGCCTGTCAAAGGTCCTTGTCTTGAGTCCGCGCAGCACTTCAGCATTGGCCCTCTCCGCTTGACCGTTGCTCCTCGGGTGAGCAACAGAAGCGAAACAGACCTTGGCGCCAAGGTCTTGGACGTACTGCATGAAGGTGCGACTAGTAAATTGTGTACCGTTGTCGGTGATGATCCTGTTAGGGATTCCGAAACGGCAAACAATCGACCTGAAGAACCTGACCACTGACTATGCTGTCACCTTTCTCACTGGTTCCACTTATGGCCACTTTGTGAACTTGTCGATCGCGACGTACAAGTACTCAAAGCCCCCGACAGCTCGGGGGAACGGGCCGAGGATATCGATCCCCCAGACCAAGAAGGGCCAGGACAAAGGAATCGTCTGGAGAGCTTGAGCTGGCTGATGAATTTGTTTTGCATGGAACTGGCACGCTTCACACTTGGTTACTAGTGCAGTTGCATCTTGGAGGGCTTCTTGCCAGAAGAACCCTTGCCGGAAAGCTTTCCCGGCAAGCGCCCTTGCGCCAATGTGGTGGCCGCATATGCCTCCGTGTATTTCTGCCAACAGCTTCTGTCCATCTTCCCTGGAGATGCACTTCAACCTGACACCATTGAGCCTTCTTCTGTACAACTCATTGTCTACGAACTGGTACATACTTGACTTCCTGGTTATCTTCTCTATTTCTCCTGGGTCGTCGTGAAGTTCTCCAGTTTGCAGAAAACGGACGATCTGCTGCGCCCATGCCGGAGCTCGTGGCTCAACGGCAAGGACTAAAGGCATGAGGGCCGCTGCGGGGACCTCAGCTTCTACGGCAAGAACCTCTGGTTCCGCCGGAGCTGATGGTCCCCCGGCAAGCTCGCCGGGGCGAGGCTTGTCGGGAACACTTGCTTCAACTGCACAGATCCTCGGATCTGCAGGAGCAGACTGTTCCTCAGCATTCTGATCGTTGATCTTGGGGACCTTGGCGGCGGTTTCAGGAAGATCCACCGGCAAGTAGTCGCCGGAGACCAACTTTCTCTTCTTGGACTGCCCAATTGATGGTGTAACGGATGGTTGAGTCAGCTTGAGTAAGAAGGTCCCTGGTTCCACAGGTAACTTCATCGAAGCACACTTTGAAAGGCCATCTGCAATGTCATTGTGAGCTCTCGGGACGTGCTCCATTTGCAGACCTTCAAAGTGCTCTTCAAGCTTCCTCACTTCATCTACATAAGCTTCCATCAAAGGGCTTTGGTAACTCTTGTTAACTTGTCGGACCACCAACTGAGCATCTCCCCGCACAATCAGCTTTCTGATCCCAAGTTCGGCCGCAATCCTGAGGCCGGCGAGCAAACCTTCATATTCGGCAGTGTTGTTTGTTGCTTGCTCCCTGCGAAAGTGCATCTGGATAACATACTTGAGGTGCTCTCCGGTGGGCGCGATGAGTACCACGCCGGCACCGGCGCCTTGCAGCGAGAAGGCACCATCAAAGTACATTACCCATTCACTTGTTGCTTCTTGTATGGGTGCACTTGTTTCTGGAATTTCCTCATCGGGCGTCGGTGTCCATTCAGCTATGAATTCTGCCAAAGCTCGACTCTGTATGGTTGAGGTACTTTCAAACTTGAGTCCAAAGCTTGACAGCTCCAGTGCCCACTCAACGATCCTGCCTGTTGCTTCTAGATTGTGCAATATCCTGTTCAGCGGAAAGCGAGTGACCACTGTTATCTCATGTGCCTGGAAGTAATGGCGCAGCTTTCTCGAGGCCATGAGGAGGCTGAAAAGCAACTTTTGCACCCCGGAGTATCTTGATCTAGCCCCCTGTAAGAGGGAACTCACAAAATACACCAGGCGCTGCACCATCTTCTTCCGCACTTCTTCCTGTTCCTGCGCAGAGTTGGCCTTGTCGGGGCCAGAGCTTGTCGGAGCAGCCCCCTGCTTGTCGCTGGATTCGCTTGCCGGTGGTGCAGACTCCTCGTCGGCCTCCCTCTCCGCTACTAACGCAGCACTAACCACCTGGTTGGTTGCCGCTAGGTATAGCAGCAACTTTTCCTGTGGTCTAGGTGCGACAAGTATTGGAGTGGAGGATAGGTACCGTTTCAAATCTTACAGCGCTGCCTCCGCTTCAGGAGTCCACTTCATGGGACCTGCCTTCTTCAAGATTTTGAAGAAAGGTAGGGCGCGTTCTGCAGACTTCGAAATGAACCTACTGAGGGCAGCCACACAGCCTGCAAGCCTTCTGACATCCTTGACGCGCTTCGGGGCCTCGATCTGCTCAATGGCTTTAATCTTGTCGGGGTTAGCTTCAATCCCCCTCTGTGACACAAAGAACCCGAGAAGCTTGCCGGAGGGGATTCCAAAGACGCACTTCTCGGGGTTCAACTTGAGCTGTATCTTACGCAGGTTCTGAAATGTCTCTTCCAAATCTTGGACCAGGGTATCCTTGCTCTTGCTCTTCACCACGATGTCATCCATGTAAGCCTCTACATTTCTGTGGATCTGTGGCTCGAAAGCAGTGTGCACTACCCTTGCAAATGTTGATCCTGCATTCTTCAGTCCAAATGGCATGCGTATGAAGCAATAAGTGCCACATGGAGTGATAAATGCAGTCTTCTCTTCATCTTCTTTGGCCATAAAGATCTGGTGGTAGCCTGAATATGCATCAAGAAAAGAGAGTAGCTCACATCCGGCAGTGGAGTCAACGATCTGGTCAATGCGCGGCAAGGGAAATGGATCCTTGGGACATGCTTTATTCACATCGGTGAAGTCTATACACAGTCTCCACTTCCCATTGGCCTTGCGCACGACGACTGGGTTTGCTAACCACATCGGATGGATCACGCCTCTAACTAGGCCTGCCGCCTCTAGCTTCTTGATTTCTTCAGCAATGAATTCTTGGCGCTCAACGGCTTGCTTCCTCACCTTCTGCTTGACGGGCCGCGCATGAGGACAAACAGCAATCTTGTGCTCAATCACCTTCCTGGGAACACCGGGGATGTCAGATGGTTGCCAGGCAAACACATCGACATTCGCCCGCAGGAAGGCAACGAGCGCGCTTTCCTATTTGCTGTCAAGTGTGGCACTGATGGTGAAGGTACCACCAGTGCCGTCCTCCTTGGCGGACACCTTCTTGGTTGCCGGTGGAGCGGCCATCCCCTTCTTACACTTGCCGGTGGAGCTCGATGGAACGTCCTCGACGGCAGCGCAGCACTCCGAAGAGGTGCGGTTGCCGGAGTGGGCCCCAGAGCACTTGCCGGACTTGGTCTTGGTCTTCTTCCCCCCGGGAGCTTCAGCGGCAAGTGTATCCTTCTCTGCTGCGGCTGCTGCATCCCGGTAGATCTTGTCGGCGCAGACAAGCGCGTCTTTCTTGTCGCCATGGACAGTGATGACGCTTATCGGCCCCGGCATCTTGAGTACGTTGTAGGCGTAGTGGGAAGCTGCAATGAACTTGGCGAGGGCGGGACGGCCGAGTATCCCATTATATGGTAATGGGATATCGGCGACGTCGAATGTGATGCGCTCAGTTCTGAAGTTGAGCTCCCCGCCAAAGGTCACCGGCAGAGTTATCTTCCCCTTGGGCTTGCTCCTTCCCGGGTTGATTCCTTGGAAAGAACCGGTCTCTTCGAGCTCGCCATCTGGGATTTGGAGTTTCTTGATCACAGCAGAGGAGATCAAGTTCAGCCCAGCTCCGCCGTCAACCAACATTTTAGTGACCTTGAGGTTGCGGATGGTGGGTGAGACCAGCATCGGCAAGCACCCGACCGCAGTAGTGCGGTCAGGGTGATCCTCAAGATAAAAAATGATGGGCGTGCTGGACCATTTGAGGAGCCTGCGCGACTCCACGGGCGGCTCTGCTGCATTCACCTCGCGCACCCACTGCTTGAGTTGGCGGTGGGAGGTGTGCAGAGAGGCGCCACCGTCGACGCACAGGACCTCCGTGGCCTTCTGGAACTCCTGCTCGCTGTTATCTTCATCCTCCATGTCGTCGTCGTCGTCTTCTTCGTCCTTGTCGCGGCCCCGGGGAGGTCGGTCACCTTGCCGCTGCTTGGCCTTGCCGCGGCGTCCTCCCCGGCCATTGAATGGCCGCTTCTTGCTTGGTTCTCCTCCGCCACCTTGGGCCTTCTCCTTGTCGCGCCTCTCGTACTCAGCTTTCTGCTGCTCGACGAGGTACTCGACGCGTTTGCAGTTGGAGAGGTCGTGGCCCTTGGTGCGGTGGATTTTGCAGTATTGCTTGTCGGAGCCGTCCTGCTTGTCGGCTGCCGCTACAGGGGTAGGCTCCTTGCCGGAGCCGCCAGCCTGTGTCTGCTTGGCGGGAGCGTCCTTGCCGGACTTCTCGACGGCAAGCACTTCCTTCTTGTTCTTCCTTCTGTTGTTCCGCCGCCGGCTCTTCTTTGCCGGGGCGGCGTCGTCGCTGTCGCTTCCCCCCGCGCCGGTATCCTCCCCGGGGAGTCTCCTCCCCTCTTCGGCGCGTGCGCACTTATCAGCCAGAGCATAGAGCTCGCTGACATCCCGTATCTTGGTCATGGCCATCTCTTCACGCATGCAGCGGTTACGCACGTTCTGGTGGAACGCGCTGATAACCGCGGCAGGGTGGACATCGGGGATGTTGTGCTGCACACGACTGAAGCGTTGGATGTACTTGCGCAGGGGTTCTCCCTCCTTCTGGGCCAGAATGTGGAGATCGCTCTCCTGGCCGTGGGGTTTGTGGCCGCCCGTGAAGGCGCCAACAAACTGATGGCAAAGATCCGCCCAAGAAGAAATGGAGCCTTCCGGCAAGTGCATAAGCCAAGAACGGACGTTTGGCTTAAGCACTAGCGGGAAGTAGTTCGCTAGTATCTTCTCGTCGCGCCCCCCGGCAGCCTGCACCGCGATGGTGTAAATGCTGAGAAATTCCGAGGGGTGCGTCTTGCCGTCGTATTTTTCCGGTACGTCGGGCTTGAAGTTCTTCATGCTGGGCCACTGGACGCGCCGCAGCTCGCGGGTAAACACAGGGCAACCTGCCGCGTATGGCAAGTCGCCTGGTTCACCGGGCGCGCGCGTGTCGACAGCGGCTCCAGCTCGCTGATCTGATTGTCGCCGAGCTTCTCGGCGGCGCTCGATCGTCGTTCGAGCGTCTTCTAGTCGCCGGTCGTCAAGGACCTGGCGCTGGTCCCGACGAGCCCGCGGATCCGACGACGCCGTGGAGCCGTCGTCGGCGTTGTTCAGTCATGGCGGCGTCTTCTGCTTTTGCGGCGGGGAGTGCACGGTGGTTGCACCCCCGACGGTCTTGTCGCCGTCGGCCTTCGTCTTCTCAACTTGCCGTGGCCGCGAGGTCGCCGGCTGCTGCGGCGTATCGTTGTTGGCGAAGGCGATCAGGCTCTGGATGGTGGCCCTCCAGTCTTCGGCCTTGTCTGCCGCTGGAGGGAAGTCGAGGAGCAGTTGCGCCCTTGCGAGCGCTTCTGCTGGAGTGGAGGGGAGCGGGGGTAAGCGGTGCGAGGAGCGGGATATGCTCGGACTCCTAACAGCGTTAGAAGGAGCAGGGTCCCGCCCCGGCGACCGCGCCTTGCTCGTGCCAGGACGATGGCCCGGAGCGTCCCGCGAGCCTCCGGTTTGCCCTTGGCCCAGCAAGCGGATGCCACCTCCTGTGGCATCGCGCTGCTGGGTTGTCGTTTGCTGAGATGGACGTGGCGCGTCCACGGAGACCGAGGCTCGGTCGTCCGTCTTGTCTTTGGATTTGGTGGCGCCGCGAGTTTCCTCGCCGGCGACCACCCTTCCGACGGCGTCTCCCCCGCCCACCGTTGGTTCCGGTGGCGGCGGATGAGACGCAGACGGGCCTGCGACCTCCGAAGCCTTCTTCTTCGGGGCGATGGCGCAGTTGCTGATGAGGTTGCTGATGAAACTGGAGAGGTTGATGAAGAATGCGCCCGCGTGAACGCCGGATCAGGTTCGCACAACCTCGCCGCCCCCTACCTGGCGCGCCAAAGATGTCGGGGGAAACTGTCCACCGCGAACACCTATGGGACCGGAGCCCCTTGTTTGTGCGGTAAGAGGGCGGAGGGAGCACAAAGAGCAGATCGAGGAGATCACGCAGGCAGTTTACCCAGGTTCGGGCCGCGATGGACGCGTAAAACCCTACGCCTGCTTAGTTTGTATTGAGTTGGGGGGCTCGGGAGCTTGAAGAACTTGCTACACCGAGCGTATGAGCGATCTAGGTTCCGAACCCTTTCTACGTTGTGCATGGGCCTCCTTTTATAGTGCAAGGGGTCACCGACAGGTGTCAACGTGGGAGAAAGGGTAAAAATGTAAAAGTGGTGGTAGTTGTAACAGTGCGGGAATAGTGGAGCAACAGTGCATGAACTGTGGTCGCTACCTACTTTGACAGTGGGGGACAAGAGCATTTCATGCCCGTCGCCGTCGACCCCAAAAGCGCCCGCCCTTGCGTCTCCGTTTGCCACGGTGATGGCTTTACCACCGTGGAGCGCCACCGTGTCCCCAGGCTGCACAGCCATCCGCCACGCGTCCCTGGAGTGGCCCCAGGGCGACGCGTGGTTCGATGAGCTGGAGCGCGGGCACGCAGCGCAACTCTCCCCGGCAAGCACCTTGCCGGGGTCTTGACCTTGCCGGGCCCGGGAGCTTGTCGGGCTCTGAAGCTTGTCGCTCCCCGGGCCCTGCCGGGGCGCACGTTGCGCCGATGCATGTCTTCTGTAACGTAATCTTCTAGTCTTCCTGGCAAGCTCCTCTTGCCAGGGCCTTGCGTGAGTGAGGTAATCTTGAGCCTGGAACGGCCTTCCCGGCAAGCTCCACTCGCCGGGGTCTTGATCTTCTGTCTTGTATACTTTGTTTTTGAATGGTTTTATATGGAGCAGGAAGGTCTCCGGCAAGCGCGTGGTAGGCCCTGCCGCGGGAAGCTGCTACTGCCCGTGCACAAGTTGGGGTACTGAGGTACCCCTACCTTAGTACACCAACACTTTCCTTAACGGAAATTGGAATCTAATATTTCCTTCCTTCATATCAATAATTGGACCAATCATTCTAAGGAAAGGTCTGCCAAGAATAATGGGACATGAAGGATTGCAATCTATATCAAGAACAATGAAATCTACAGGCACATAATTCCTATTGGCAATAATAATAACATCATTAATCCTTCCCATAGGTTTCTTAATGGTAGAATCCACAAGATGCAAGTTTAAAGAACAATCATCAAGCTCATGGAAACCTAACAAATCACACAAAGTTTTTGGAATTGTAGAAACACTTGCACCCAAATCACACAAAGCAAAGCATTTATGATCTTTAATTTTAACTTTAATAGTAGATTCCCACTCATCATAAAGCTTTCTAGGGATAGAAACTTCTAATTCAAGTTTTTCTTCATAAGATTGCATCAAAGCATCAACTATGTGCTTGGTAAAGGCCTTGTTTCACGCCCGTCGCCGTCCAATCTATTAAAGAGCAATTATCATAATTGAATACCTTGAAATCCAAAATAGTGGGTTCATCACTATGCAAAGTTTTAATCTCTTCAATCCCACTTTTAACAATTTTAGCATCAAGATCCAAAAACTCTGAATCATTGGGACGCCTTTTAACTAAAGTAGACTCATCCCCAGTCCCATCTTTATCAAGATTCATTCTAGAAAACAAGGATCTAATAGGATACACATCAATAACTTTCAGATCTTCATCTTTATTTTCATGATAACTAGAAGAACATGCTTTCATAGAGCAATCTTTTTTAGCACGCATCCTAGCGGTTCTTTCTTTGCACTCATCAATGGAAATTCTTATGGCTTTGAGAGACTCATTGATATCATGCTTAGGTGGAATAGATGTAAGTTTCAAAGAATCAACATCAAGAGTAATTCTATCCACGTTTCTAGCCAACTCATATATCTTAAGAAATTTTTCTTCAAGCAAAGCATTGAAATTCTTTTGCGAATTCATAAATTCTTTAACACTAGTTTCAAATTCAGAGGGCATCTTGCCAAAATTTCCATAAGAGTTATTGTAGGAATTACCATAATTATTAAAGGAATTACTAGGAAAAGGCCTAGGATTAAAGTTTCCTCTATAGGCATTGTTACCAAAATTATTCCTACCAACAAAATTCACATCCAAAGATTCATTATTATTTTAAATCAACATGGATAAAGGAATATCATTAGGATCAAAAGAAGCACTCTTAGTAGAAAATAATTTCATAAGTTCATCCATCTTTCCACTCAAAACACTAATCTCTTCAATATCATATACTTTTTCACTACTAGATCTTTTGGTGTGCCATTGAGAGTAGTTAACCATAATATTATGTAGGGGTTTGGTAGCTTCTCCTGAGGTGGTTTCCATGAAAGTGACCCCTGCGGCCGAATCTAAAAGATTTCTAGAAGAAAAATTCAAGCCAGCATAAAAGTTTTGTATAATCATCCATAAGTTCAAACCATGTGTAGGGCAATTACGTATCATTAATTTCATTCTCTCCCAAGCTTGTGCAACATGCTCATGATCTAGTTGTTTAAGATTCATAATATCGTTTCTAAGAGAGATAATCTTAGCGGGAGGAAAATACTTAGAGATAAATGCATCTTTGCACTTATTCCATGAATCAATACTATTTCTAGGCAAAGAGGAAAACCAAGTTTTAGCACGATCTTTAAGTGAAAACGGAAATAGCTTTAATTTAACAATATCATTATCCATATCCCTCTTCTTTTGCATATCCTACAAATCAAGAAAGTTGTTCAGATGAGTAGCGGCATCTTCACTAGGAAGGCCAGAAAATTGATCTTTCATGACAAGATTCAACAGGGCAGCATTGATATCAAAAGATTCAGCATCGGTAATAGGAGCAATAGGCGTGCTAATAAAATCATTATTGTTGGTATTGGAGAAGTCACACAATTTGGTATTGTTTTTAGCCATAGTGACAAGCAAGCAATCCAACACACAAGCAAACAAGAGGCAAGCGAACGGTAAACACACGGAAAAAGAAGGGCGAATAAAATGGCAAGGGTGAGGTGGGGGAGAGGAAAACGAGAGGCAAATAATGTAGTGCGAAGGATAAGGGTTTGTGATAGGTACTTGGTATATGACTTTTGCGTAAGACTCCCTGGCAACGGCGCTAGAAATTCTTCTTGCTACTTCTCGAGCTTGCGTTGTATTCCCTCGAAGAGGAAAGGGTGATGCAGCACAGTAGCGTAAGTATTTCCCTCAGTTTTTGAGAACCAACGTATCAATCAAGTAGGAGACCACATGAGAGTCCCTTGCACCTGCACAAACAAATAAGAACTTCGCAGCCAACGGGATAAGTGGTTGTCAATCCCTTTACGTTTACTTACGAAAGTGCGATCTGATAGATGGGATAGGATAGTATTTTTGGTATTTTTGGTATAAGAACAGAAAGTAAATAAAGCAAAGTAAAGTACAAGGAAGATTAATATGTTGAGAATAGACCCGGGGGGCATATGTTTCACTAGTGGCTTCTCTCATGATAGTAGAATTATATGGTGGGTGAAGAAATTACTGTCGAGCAATTGATAGAAAAGTGCATAGTTATGAGAATATCTAGGCATGATCATTATATATAAGCACCACGTCCGTGACAAGTAGACCGAAACGATTCTGCATCTACTACTATTACTCCACACATCGACCGCTATCCAGCATGCATCTAGAGTATTAAGTTCATAAGAACAGAGTAATGCTTTAAGCAAGATGACATGATGTAGAGGGATAAACTCAAGCAATATGATATAAACCCCATCTTTTTATCCTTGATGGCAACAATACAATACGTGCCTTGCTGCCCCTGCTATCATTGAGAAAGGACACCACAAGATTGAACCCAAAGCCAAGCACTTCTCCCATTGCAAGAACTAAAGATCTAGTAGGCCAAACCAAACCAATAATTCGAAGAGACTTGCAAGGATATTATAATCATACATAAAATATTTCAAAAAAGAATCAAATATTGTTCATAGATAATCTTGATCATAAACCCACAATTCATCGGATCTCGACAAGCACACCGCAAAAAAATTACATCGAATAGATCTCCTCGAAGATCGAGGAGAACTTTGTATTGAGATCCAAAAAGAGAGAAGAAGCCATCTAACTAATAACTGTGGACCTGAAGGTCTGTGGTAAACTACTCAAAACTCATTGGTGAGGCTACAATGTTGATGTAGAAGAGCTCCGTGGTAGATCCTGTAATGCCCAGGATGGGACTATATCTCCTACGTGTCGAGGCACGACTTAAAGATATAGGCCCATCCTAGAATGATCTCAAGTTTGGTATCTTTGCACGACTCATGTAAAAGAGGGATTAAATTGCAAAAGAGAGATAGTTGGCTTACACTCGCCACTTCACACAATACAATACATAAGCAATACATCATTCAAAACATCACAACCCGACTACGGGTGAAGATCCAAAAGAAAGATACCAAAAACAACATAAAGCCACATGCCAAGATCGAATCCTAGTAGAAACCACTACTGATCGTCGAAACGTAACAAGCAAACAACCAAGATCTTCAACGAACTCCAAGTGAAGAACTGATCCAACTCCTGCATCGAACTCGGCTGAACCTGCATCTGGTGTGGTGAAGTAACTGTGAGCCACAGAGGACTCAGCAATCCCGTTCCCGGGTAACACGACTATTTAAGCCTTGGGTGAGGACAAGGCTGAAGAAAGAAAAGAGGTGAAGGAACAAACAAGAGTCTGCAGCAGCAACTAGCACTAACTTACGTAAAAGAGAGCGAGAAGAGAAGTGCATCGGTCGAAAGATGATCACGAAGTGATCCTAACTAAAGCCGGTCAAACATAACCCCACCGTGTTCAACTCCCGAATCCCTATTCGGAAATTGACAGTCACGGTACACACGCTGGTAGTGTATTGAAACATTGTGTCAAGTTTTCTACAACCGGAATTAACAAGCTCCCATCTGCCACATAACCGCGGGCACGACTTTCGAAAGTTCAAAACCCTGCAGGGGTGTTCCAACTTGGCCCATCACAAGCCCACGATCCGCGGAGTCGCAACTCCATAGGTGGGAAGACCCGAGTATTCTCGGAATCCCGTGCTCAAGTTAAACCGAACTAAGGTAAGGCTAATCCAGCAAATCCTCCCGGCGTGTCGACACCCTGATAGTAGTCGCGCGTATCTAAGTCTCAGGACACGACCGGATGAGTCATCCTACAGGTTTTTACCAAACCTCAAGTTTCCTTGAGGTGGCCCCGCAGTCTGCTCGTTTCGGACCAACACTCATGTGGAGCACTGGCCCGGGGGGGTTGAATTAAAATAAAAGGGATAGCTAGTCCACATGCAAGTTTTATTAGTTATTAGGCAAATAGTACCAATGTTGGGATTTGCTGGAAAAGACTTAGCACTTAGCGGTTTATCAAGGGGGTCCCATACACCCCAACCGTGTTAGGAACGCATAATCAAGGAACATAACACCGGTTTATACGGTTCCTAACGGCATGAGTGTAACAAAACACCAAGCAAAAGGCTTAGCCTTCCACCCTTGCCAGTATATAGATGTTTTCATTTTTAAGCATTTATATAGTGTGATATAACCCAACCAAACTTCAACATGAAGCAAGCATCTTCAATCTTCACCTGCAACTAACAATGCTATAAGAAGGGCTGAGCGAAGCGTACTTAGCCAAGCAACGGTTTGCATAGGTAGGGTGGTTAACATGGTAGTGGTTACAAGTAGGAGGCTGACAAGAAGAACATGGGCATCGAGGCAAAAACTAAAGATCGAGACTACTAGCAATAGGCAAAGATAGTAATGGTATCCGGGTTCAGTCATCTTGCCTGGAATTCCACAAGGGAGAAGAACGTATCCAAGAAGAAGACGGAGCAACAGTCGAGCGGATCCTCACAACTCCGGAACAAAACCGAAGCTAACAAGAGAAGCAACCGGAAAGAAAGAAACAACATGGTAAACACACAAACATAAACATGGCATACGATGCACAAGCAAGCATGATGCATGTCCGATTTAATTATGCATGGCATGGCAAAGTGCACAAACAAATACTACAAGTTAAGTGGAGATCAATATGCAACGAGTTGCATATTGACGAAACACCACATTTAATTATTTAATTGACTCTTGTTATTTACAAGACAAGGTTAAAAGTTTTTAACATGGCAAGAGGTGAAGCATAATAAAACTACACTATTAAGACATTTTAAATGAGGCCGGAGAATAACAACAACAAGTCCGGAAAATCCCCATATGCATGTTTTAGTAATAATAAAGCAACAACAATTCACACATTCTCATGTTGTTATCATGATGCGGATGACATGATTAAGTTTTATGCAAAGTTATTAAAAGGTTGACATAAAAGAGAAATAGATGAAGCATTTGTCACCGTGGTGGAAAGAAAAAGGGTGCCACGGCAACGATCCGAAAATGATGCCACGCATCACATCGGTTCCGGTAACTTGTTGAGAGTCCGGTGCAAAAGATAGATGACGTGAGCGAGGTAAACGAGATGAAAATGGGGTGATCCCGTTACCGGGTTCCCACGAGTCGGTGACGAGGCAACCGAGGAACATGACAAAAGGTGGAACGGGCACGAAGCACACACGAGAGACATTTCATACAACACAACAAGCACATGCGTTCATCCACGGGGTCGTCTCGGGTTATACCTTCGAAACCCTCGTTTCGGGACGGTTCGAGAGCGTCGAGGAAGTAGCCGTAGTAGTGGAAGTAGAGGAAGTAGTCGTTCACGCGGGTCGTAGAGGAAGTAGATGTTCCGTTCGGAGAGGAAGTAGACGTTCTCATTTCATCACCGAAGGTAGTCGTTCTCGTATCGGTAGTTGTACTCGGGCGACGGTAGACGTTCACGGAGCTCGTTTTCCCGTAGATGTTCGGGTCGGTGTCGTGGTACTTGGGGTTCTCGTTTGCGACGGTAGTGGAAGTAGTGGTACTTGAGGGTCTCGGCGACGGTAGTGGTACACGACGACGTCGGGGTACACGTGTAGTCGAACTTGACGCATCCGAAGGGGTACTTGGTCGGGTCGTCTTGTACTCGTTCATGTAGTCGTTCTCGAGGTCGTCGACGTCGTGGTACTTGGGGGGGTCTCGGCGACGGTAGTGGTACTTGGTCGTGGAACTTGCGTTTCTCCTCGTAGTCGTACACGGTTCTTGCGTAGCGGTACTTGTCTCGTCGACGGTCGTAGTGGTACTTGGGGGTTCTCGATCTCGCGCCGTAGTTGTACAAGGGTCCAAAAGTAGATATTCTTACTGCTCCATGGTTACTTGAGATGAACAGATAGCAGCAACAAAACAAAAACAAAAACAAAAAAAAAGGAAAAAGAAGGATGCGGGGGTGCGGCGCTGCTGGCTCGATCCGGAGGGAAGACGAGGCCTGGCCTTGGGGCGCGGAGGGGCGCACGGCCTGGAAGAAGGACGGCGGCTCGTGGAGGAAGAAGACCGCAGCCGCGGCCTTAGCGCTGCCCGGCCGGCGCTGCATCGATGCACGGGAGGAGAGGAGGGGCGCCCTTGGCGCGGCGGCGGCTGGCAGTGGCCGGGGTTGGCCGGAGGGAGGCTGCAGGCCGCGACCTTGAGGCAGCAGGGCGAGCCGGCGCCCTGGACGAGCGACGGGAGGGCGGCGTTCGCGCGAGGGAAGGGGAACGGGCTCCTGGTCGACCGGCCAGAGGCGAGGCAGAAGACCTGCGCAGCGGGGAGGCCCGAGGAGGAGAGGCGTCCGAAGGGCGACGACGGTTCCTGGTCGAGGAGGAACGGCGCGGCAGGGGTGCTCCAGCGGCCTTGGGGCGAAGCGGGGCGCCCGAGGCAGGGGCTGCTGCCGCTCGCGAGCTGGAGGGAGGCAGGGGCGCGGAGAGCTTGGGCGCGGGAGGCCCTCGCCGGCGCTGGGGAAGTCGGGGCGAGGCAGGCCTGAGGCGACGCGGGGGAGGGAGCCCGGGCGTGGGGCGGCTCGAAGCTGGAGGGAGGTAGGCAGATCGAGAGGGAGCGGTCGGCTGGGAGCCTCGAGGGACAGAGGGAGAGGGAAACGGGCGAAGGGAACGGGGGTGCGGGGCTCGAGGGGAGGAAGAGGTGGCGGCGGCGCACGAGAGGGAGAGATGCTGCGAGGGATGCATCGGGCTAGGGTTAAGGTCGGCCGGAGTGGGCCTTGGAGGGGAGATGGGCCGGAGGGAGAATAGAAGGGAGGAGAGGCCTGGGCTGCCTTCTTATTTATTTCTTCAGCAGAAATAAATAGAGAGGGATCCAAAATAAAAAGAAAAGAGGCCAAAACAGGGGGAAAAAATGATGGAACATTTTGAAAGGCTTTATGGAGTAAAAACCAACCCCTCAAAAATAGTTCCAACAACAGGGAAGTGCAAACTAAAAATAAATAGCTTGCCTCAAGGAGTTTGAAAAGAGTCTAGATATTTGGATGAGCCTCGAAAAACGGAAAGAATTATAGCAAGGTTTTTACGGAGAAACTAGAATTAAGAGACATGGGGAAAATTATGCAAGTGTGTTATGGTGATTCCGAAGCAATGGAATAATTAATATATAGCTCCCTAAAATATTGGGAGACTTTTATATGTTATAAAGAGAAGACATCTTCCCTCGATTTAAATGGACCGAAGGCCCACACGGATTATTTAAGTTGAGATGCAAAATAAAATGACATGATGGCATGATGACATGATGCAATGCAAAAAAATAAATAACACAAACAAAATAAAACACACGGGAGACCCGGAACATCTGGAATCTTCGGGACTCTTCTGGAATCTTTTGGGACGTCGGTCTTCGGGTGTCACAACTCTCCCACACTAACAGAGGATCTCGACCCGAGATCCTAGAGATATCACCGGGTAAAAACGGAAGAGGAAGAGGTAAAACAAAGTTGCTTCTTTGACAGACGAGTGAAACCACGAACCTTGAGAGGTTGAACAAGTTGAAAGAAGAAAGCAATGGAGATGAACGAAGTTAGGAGCACTCCGGTAAAATGAGTAACAAGGAGCATAATGAGAACCTTGTAGGTTGAAAGACATGAAACAAGAGCTTACGAACCAAAAGAATGTGAAACTGCAATGGTATGGCCAAGGAATAAGAATTACAGAATTTGGACAGCACTCCGTCTGAAAATGGAAGGAATTAACAAGAACTTTAAAAGATGGATGATAGTTGACGAAAACAACAACACATTGCCTCCGAAACAATTAAAAGAATGGCATACGGGATAAGAATGATTCAGACAGCACTCCGGTTGAAAAGAGAGGCAAAACTGGAAAAGATGAGAGAACTTGAAAAGAGGACATAACACCCCTGTTAAATGGACAAGCAAAGGAAAGAACATGATCTCGATAAAACGATATGATGGTTTGGAGAGATCAACATCACAATGCCTCCGGAATGAAAGAATAGATGCAAGATCGTTGGGAAGAAAGAACGGAGAAGAAAATGACAACTTCTCTCAAAATGAAATTTGAAAGAGCATCCTTACGAAGAAGGGTTGAACAGAGTTGAAGGAAAATCAACAACGAAAAGGAATGAGCTTCATGTGGGCTTATGGAAAACATCTTAAAATTAAGAGGTGACAACCAGCCACTAACTTAAACAATTGATTGGATTGAGATCAACAAGGAGATGAAAACTTATTCACCGGAATGATAATTGAAGAACTTGGTTCATTTATAAGCACCATAATAGCAACAATTCTCAAGGAAAGCTTTTAAGTGCATTATAACCCAAAATAAGTCCAAGAGATAAAAATGAGGGGTTGAAAGGATCTCCTAAAGAGAAAGAAATGATGGTTTTAATATCTCATTCTTGACAACTTGTGAATCGTGAAACTTGGAGGAAAATTATCAAGAATGACATAACACCACCTCAAAGATAAGGTAGAAAGGATTGCAATTGGAAAGCATGATGAAGAATGCTTGAGCTCCAACAAGAATCTTGATGAAGGCTTCGAGGATGAATTAAATGATGATGAACCACCATGAAAACTCCGGTAATGAAAGCATGAGAAGTGAAAGATGAAAAGAATAAGATTCAAAGCCTCTGATGAATTAGATGGAACTTTGAAATGATATAATTGAAATCACTTGGAACTCCGGAAAACAAGATGAACCACTTAGAACCGAGAATATGATATGATGAACAAGCTCCAGACAAAAGAATTAAATCACCTCGGGGAAATAAGAATAAGAATTATGTTTGCATCTCCTACACCAATTTAAATTGATGACAACCAAAGGATTTGGCATACTACTTATTCTCGTTGGAAAGAATTAAAGAGAGATCTAGCACAAGCTTGGGTAAATATTCAACGAAGCACCGGTAGGATTATGAGAGAACGAGTGAATTAAAATGATAACAACAGAAAGGTAAACTAGAATGAACCACCGTAAGAATATAGAGACGAACGAAGAGACATCAATGAAGAATATTTGGAGGACGAGGTTGAAAACTGAGAACGAAGAAATATGCTGAAATGATGGCCTTCGGAGGAACACAAAGAAAAGAATTCATGAAATGCTTCGGATGGGTATAAAAGAATTCCTCACAATCTGAACAATAATGAGGATGGCAAGAAGCTAGAACCACGAATCTTCAAGAGAACGGACCAAGATTTAAGAGAGACACTTCTCCGGTCTCCAAATGCTAAGAAAGAAGACGAGAAAAGCCATGAAGAATATCGAGATACTCCGGACGAATGACAAGAGGAAGGTGGAGCTAAAGATGGAAATGATTGAAAACAAGCTTGGAGAAGGCATGTGACTGATGGAAATCCTTCTTACGTCACACTTTGAAAAGAATTCCAAAATAACTCCGGGAAATAGAAGAGTCAGGTAAGATCCTGGGAAAAGACCTGTGGGTTAGGGCCCACTCAAAGAAATCACCGTTGGAAAAGATTGCTTAAGAGATATTGCACCGGTTGAATTAAAAAGGCTTGAATAAGATAACAACCCTCAAAAATTGCTTGAACGGGTTAAGAATGGAATTATGAATCTTTAGCACTCCGGATATGAATAACAAGAGGAGAATGATTAATTGGTGCACCGGAATAAGAGAGCATTGTGAAATGAGGAAAAGGATAAGATCAACACCGAAATCTTGAATTACATCCACCGACAGAATTAGAGAACAAAAGAATGATGAACTTGAAGCTCTTGAGCATCTTCACGATAATCACCGGATAAGAACATTGAAGGGAATGAATGAAGAAATATCACATGAATAAAATGGATATTTCATTAAGAATTCCAGCTCCATAAGGAAAAGGGAGGGAGGGTGGGGAAAACAAAGACAACTTGGAATGAACAAAAAGGACACCGGTTGAAAAAGAATTTAACATAACTATCTTGATGATCAAGAAGGACCTGCACTCCCATAGGAATATGAGAATACCGATTAGGAAAGGTATGGAATCAACATTTGACATCGAAGCAACTCGAATACCAGAATCAAAACAAAAAACAAAGGGTAGATATGTAGCAACAGAATCTTCACAATATCATCCGAGCAGAGAATTGAACGAATGACTTCCACAGGTACAACAACTTGACGAGAAGCCACTTGGAGGACAAAAGTAAATAAATAAAAAGGAACAAGGAACAGATAGAACAAATACAAGATAGAAGCTTCGTTCGACATCTTTGTGCTGAAAGCTCATGGAACGTGTTACAAAAGGGTTTTGTCATCCCCGGATCAGCATAGCCAAGGACCCTTTAAGATGCAACTCCCGATCAGAACAAGTCCATAAAACCACTTCACTCAATGTAGAACCCCGAACTTCATATCGTGCATCCATTGGAAGGAATGCCTAGAACTACTAGATGAACCCACCTATAGATTTCCGAAAGTTTCCAGTTATGCAATCAGGTGTTGGGGATACACGGGAAGCACCGCGCAATCAACTCTAAACCTACATCCAGGTGTATCCATCCTTCAACACATAACCAGTCTTTCTCGGAAACTGTTTACCTCGGACCTTCGAAAAGCATCCACTATAACAAGCTATGGCAATACTCTCGAACTACCTCCCCAGTACTGGGTGATGTCGGGGTTATCTTGCCACTAGCCGTATAGGAGAGATTTTTGATGTCGGCCGTCTTAAGTATTTAGTACTGCCGCGATATGCTTGTGTCAATGATACCCCGAAGCTCAACTCCTCGGTAACAGGTGGCATCGAGAACAATATCCTTGTCACAAGAACATCGAAACAATCCCAGAATACTCGCGGGATCCTAAAAAAAAATTGGTGCAATTTTTGAAAGTAGAAGAGGTAAGAGTAGACGTCAGGAGTCCTCACCAGAATGAAAGGGGATGAGAAGCAAAGAAATCCTACTCTCCGATATAATATATAGGAATCAAAATGTTTTCAGTGTGTGCCTAGACTCAACCGTCAACGATTCGATCAAACAGTGGGGGCTTCTAGGTCGGAGAAGGCTCTGAATACCAACTTGTAATGCCCAGGATGGGACTATATCTCCTACGTGTCGAGGCACGACTTAAAGATATAAGCCCATCCTAGAATGATCTCAAGTTTGGTATCTTTGCACGACTCATGTAAAAGAGGGATTAAATTGCAAAAGAGAGATAGTTGGCTTACACTCGCCACTTCACACAATACAATACATAAGCAATACATCATTCAAAACATCACAACCCGACTACGGGTGAAGATCCAAAAGAAAGATACCAAAAACAACATAAAGCCACAGGCCAAGATCGAATCCTAGTAGAAACCACTACTGATCGTCGAAACGTAACAAGCAAACAGCCAAGATCTTCAACGAACTCCAAGTGAAGAACTGATCCAACTCCTGCATCGAACTCGGCTGAACCTGCATCTGGTGTGGTGAAGTAACTGTGAGCCACAGAGGACTCAGCAATCCCGTTCCCGGGTAACACGACTATTTAAGCCTTGGGTGAGGACAAGGATGAAGAAAGAAAAGAGGTGAAGGAACAAACAAGAGTCTGCAGCAGCAACTAGCACTAACTTACGTAAAAGAGAGCGAGAAGAGAAGTGCATCAGTCGAAAGATGATCACGAAGTGATCCTAACTAAAGCCGGTCAAACATAACCCCACCGTGTTCAACTCCCGAATCCCTATTCGGAAATTGACAGTCACGGTACACACGCTGGTAGTGTATTGAAACATTGTGTCAAGTTTTCTACAACCGGAATTAACAAGCTCCCATCTGCCACATAACCGCGGGCACGACTTTCGAAAGTTCAAAACCCTGCAGGGGTGTTCCAACTTGGCCCATCACAAGCCCACGATCCGCGGAGTCGCAACTCCATAGGTGGGAAGACCCGAGTATTCTCGGAATCCCGTGCTCAAGTTAAACCGAACTAAGGTAAGGCTAATCCAGCAAATCCTCCCGGCGTGTCGACACCCTGATAGTAGCCGCGCGTATCTAAGTCTCAGGACACGACCGGATGAGTCATCCTACAGGTTTTTACCAAACCTCAAGTTTCCTTGAGGTGGCCCCGCAGTCTGCTCGTTTCGGACCAACACTCATGTGGAGCACTGGCCCGGGGGGGTTGAATTAAAATAAAAGGGATAGCTAGTCCACATGCAAGTTTTATTAGTTATTAGGCAAATAGTACCAATGTTGGGATTTGCTGGAAAAGACTTAGCACTTAGCGGTTTATCAAGGGGGTCCCATACACCCCAACCGTGTTAGGAACGCATAATCAAGGAACATAACACCGGTTTATACGGTTCCTAACGGCATGAGTGGAACAAAACACCAAGCAAAAGGCTTAGCCTTCCACCCTTGCCAGTATATAGATGTTTTCATTTTTAAGCATTTATATAGTGTGATATAACCCAACCAAACTTCAACATGAAGCAAGCATCTTCAATCTTCACCTGCAACTAACAATGCTATAAGAAGGGCTGAGCGAAGCGTACTTAGCCAAGCAACGGTTTGCATAGGTAGGGTGGTTAACATGGTAGTGGTTACAAGTAGGAGGCTGACAAGAAGAACATGGGCATCGAGGCAAAAACTAAAGATCGATACTACTAGCAATAGGCAAAGATAGTAATGGTATCCGGGTTCGGTCATCTTGCCTGGAATTCCACAAGGGAGAAGAACGGATCCAAGAAGAAGACGGAGCAACAGTCGAGCGGATCCTCACAACTCCGGAACGAAACCGAAGCTAACAAGAGAAGCAACCGGAAAGAAAGAAACAACACGGTAAACACACAAGCATAAACATGGCATACGATGCACAAGTAAGCATGATGCATGTCCGGTTTAATTATGCATGGCATGGCAAAGTGCACAAACAAATACTACAAGTTAAGTGGAGATCAATATGCAACGAGTTGCATATTGACGAAACACCACATTCAATTATTTAATTGACTCTTGTTATTTACAAGACAAGGTTAAAAGTTTTTAACATGGCAAGAGGTGAAGCATAATAAAACTACACTATTAAGACATTTTAAATGAGGCCGGAGAATAACAACAACAAGTCCGGAAAATCCCCATATGCATGTTTTAGTAATAATAAAGCAACAACAATTCACACATTCTCATGTTGTTATCATGATGCGGATGACATGATTAAGTTTTATGCAAAGTTATTAAAAGGTTGACATAAAAGAGAAATAGATGAAGCATTTGTCACCGTGGTGGAAAGAAAAAGGGTGCCACGGCAACGATCCGAAAATGATGTCACGCATCACATCAGTTCCGGTAACTCGTTGAGAGTCCGGTGCAAAAGATAGATGACGTGAGCGAGTCAAACGAGATGAAAATGGGGTGATCCCGTTACCGGGTTCCCACGAGTCGGTGACGAGGCAACCGAGGAACATGACAAAAGGTGGAACGGGCACGAAGCACACACGAGAGACATTTCATACAACACAACAAGCACATGCGTTCATCCACGGGGTCGTCTCGGGTTATACCTTCGAAACCCTCGTTTCGGGACGGTTCGAGAGCGTCGAGGAAGTAGCCGTAGTAGTGGAAGTAGAGGAAGTAGTCGTTCACGCGGGTCGTAGAGGAAGTAGATGTTCCGTTCGGAGAGGAAGTAGACGTTCTCATTTCATCACCGAAGGTAGTCGTTCTCGTATCGGTAGTTGTACTCGGGCGACGGTAGACGTTCACGGAGCTCGTTTTCCCGTAGATGTTCGGGTCGGTGTCGTGGTACTTGGGGTTCTCGTTTGCGACGGTAGTGGAAGTAGTGGTACTTGAGGGTCTCGGCGATGGTAGTGGTACACGGCAACGTCGGGGTACACGTGTAGTCGAACTTGACGCATCCGAAGGGGTACTTGGTTGGGTCGTCTTGTACTCGTTCATGTAGTCGTTCTCGAGGTCGTCGACGTCGTGGTACTTGGGGGGGTCTCGGCGACGGTAGTGGTACTTGGTCGTGGAACTTGCGTTTCTCCTCGTAGTCGTACACGGTTCTTGCGTAGCGGTACTTGTCTCGTCGACGGTCGTAGTGGTACTTGGGGGTTCTCGATCTCGCGTCGTAGTTGTACAAGGGTCCAAAAGTAGATATTCTTACTGCTCCATGGTTACTTGAGATGAACAGATAGCAGCAACAAAACAAAAACAAAAACAAAAAAAAAGGAAAAAGAAGGATGCGGGGGTGCGGCGCTGCTGGCTCGATCCGGAGGGAAGACGAGGCCTGGCCTTGGGGCGCGGAGGGGCGCACGGCCTGGAAGAAGGACGGCGGCTCCTGGAGGAAGAAGACTGCAGCCGCGGCCTTAGCGCTGCCCGGCCGGCGCTGGATCGACGCACGGGAGGAGAGGAGGGGCGCCCTTGGCGCGGCGGCGGCTGGCAGTGGCCGGGGCTGGCCGGAGGGAGGCTGCAGGTCGCGGCCTTGAGGCAGCAGGGCGAGCCGGCGCCCTGGACGAGCGACGGGAGGGCGGCGTTCGCGCGAGGGAAGGGGAACGGGCTCCTGGTCGACCAGCCAGAGGCGAGGCAGAAGACCTGCGCGGCGGGGAGGCCGGAGGAGGAGAGGCGTCCGAAGGGCAACGACGGTTCCTGGTCGAGGAGGAACGGCGCGGCAGGGGTGCTCCAGCGGCCTTGGGGCGAAGCGGGGCGCCCGAGGCAGGGGCTGCTGCCGCTCGCGAGCTGGAGGGAGGCAGGGGCGCGGAGAGCTTGGGCGCGGGAGGCCCTCGCCGGCGCTGGGGAAGTCGGGGCGAGGCAGGCCTGAGGCGACGCGGGGGAGGGAGCCCGCGCGTGGGGCGGCTCGAAGCTGGAGGGAGGCAGGCAGATCGAGAGGGAGCGGTCGGCTGGGAGCCTCGAGGGACAGAGGGAGAGGCAAATGGGCGAAGGGAACGGGGGTGCGGGGCTCGAGGGGAGGAAGAGGTGGCGGCGGCGCACGAGAGGGAGAGATGCTGCGAGGGATGCATCGGGCTAGGGTTAAGGTCGGCCGGAGTGGGCCTTGGAGGGGAGATGGGCCGGAGGGAGAATAGAAGGGAGGAGAGGCCTGGGCTGCCTTCTTATTTATTTCTTCAGCAGAAATAAATAGAGAGGGATCCAAAATAAAAAGAAAAGAGGCCAAAACAGGGGAAAAAATGATGGAACATTTTGAAAGGCTTTATGGAGTAAAAACCAACCCCTCAAAAATAGTTCCAACAACAGGGAAGTGCAAACTAAAAATAAATAGCTTGCCTCAAGGAGTTTGAAAAGAGTCTAGATATTTGGATGAGCCTCGAAAAACGGAAAGAATTATAGCAAGGTTTTTACGGAGAAACTAGAATTAAGAGACATGGGGAAAATTATGCAAGTGTGTTATGGTGATTCCGAAGCAATGGAATAATTAATATATAGCTCCCTAAAATATTGGGAGACTTTTATATGTTATAAAGAGAAGACATCTTCCCTCGATTTAAATGGACCGAAGGCCCACACGGATTATTTAAGTTGAGATGCAAAATAAAATGACATGATGGCATGATGACATGATGCAATGCAAAAAAATAAATAACACAAACAAAATAAAACACACGGGAGACCCGGAACATCTGGAATCTTCGGGACTCTTCTGGAATCTTCTGGGACGTCGGTCTTCGGGCGTCACAGATCCCCCCTTCGGCGGAGCTCCAGAACAGGCCCCAAGATGGGATCTCACGGGAACAGAAGGTTGCGGCGGTGGAATTAGGGTTTTCTCTGTTGCCTCTATGTTTTCTGGGTACATGGTATATATATATATGTATATATATATATATATATATATATATATATATATATATATATATATATATATATATATATATATATATATATATATATATATATATATATATATAGGAGGAAGGAGGGCATCGAGGGAGCCAAAGGGGGCCCACGAGGATGGGGGCGCGCCTGCCCCCGCTCGTGGCTGCCTCTCTCATTCCCTCGCGTGTACTGCTAGTCTTCTGGGTAGATACGGTTCCAAAAATAATTCTCCCGATGGTTTCTTTCCGTTTGGACTCCATTTGATATTCCTTTTCTGTGAAACACTGAAATAGGCAAAAAACAACAATTTGCACTGGGCCTTGGGTTAGTAGGTTAGTCCCAAAAATAATATAAAAGTGTATAATAAAGCCCATTCAACATCCAAAACAGAATATATAATAGCATGGAACAATAAAAAATTATAGATACGTTGGAGACGTATCAATGTGTTGCAGGGAAACAATGGGAGACACTGCGGTTTACCATCGAGGTTTGCTCATGCATGGTTCATTCGGTAAGACTAGCCACAATGGAGAGTAACATAGACATATCCGTAGACTATGTTACTATTTTCATAGTGGGTAGTAACATAAGTGTGATGTTATAGTAACTAGCTAAGTTACTCAAACTATCTCTCTTCTCATTAACTCATTGCCACATGAGCAAATTTGCTGAGTTGGACTCGATGGTACTGCTGAAGTTACTCCCATTGTTGCTAGTCTAATAGCACATTATTGTGCAGTTGCGGGAATCATTCTAATACTTAGGTTTCTTACAATTTGGTCCTGCACATGTATGTGCTGCTGTCAGAGGCTTACACTCACTGTTAGACCCATTTTGCATATGGGGAAATGAGATGTCCACGAATATTAGTCAAGTCAAGAAACTCAGAAAGATTGTTAGGATAAATAAACCTGCGATGAATAACAACAAGATCTTTGTTTGCACAATGAATAAGACATCAGTCAAATATAGGATGGTACTAACTCTTTTACCTTGTTTTTTCCTATAATGCCATTTAAAATTTAATAACAACTATTTATGCATATCTCTGTTTTCAGTACCTTCCAAAGCAGTTCACCCATGATTACCTCTTAAACCACCTGCATGGTCAAGAGGCAATGAAGGTATTCATTCAACACCCACGGTACAATATTGAAGTCTTCCTCGAGAGGACAAAGGTTGGGCGGGAAATTATTCATAGCCATTGGCGTAGAGTTGCAAAGACATTCAACATCACTGAATGCTTTATATTTGCCTTCTACTTCTGTAGTTTCCCAGATGAGATTCATTTGTCTATTTACCGTGTATGATGCTACTTTACAAAGGTTTTCGATGTTGCATGTGAAACTTGGTTTTGTTGTGTAATGTCATAGCTAGCTATATCCCTCTTTGGTGTAACTGAGTGATGAAGCTCTCTGATGTAATTCGATTATGAAATCTTTGTTGCCGTTATACGGGTATGAAATATCTGGTGTGTTTTATAAGAAATGTCAATTTGATTACTCTATGGATTAACAATAATAGGATAATTACCCTGCTTATTATGGTTTTCTATTGTAAACGGTTAGTTAGAAAACACGTGGGTGATGAACTCAAACTACCCACATGGTTTCTAGAAAGTAGGCATGTTGGATCAACTAACAATCACACATTTCCACACAAAAAACTGTGTGTGATATACATACAAATGGAAACGTTTTCTAGGATTTACTGCGTGGGATGTACATACGAACGGAAACGATTGGGCTTCGATGCCTCGCCCGATCGCACACGAGCTCATTTTGCCCCGCGTGTTTGACCGGAGGGCCTATCCCCGATGATATTTGGGTCGTGTGGGAAGGACCCCCCATACTCACTTGGCGAAGGTTTAAAACTCCGTCGCGGAAAGGGGGTAAAAATCGTTTGTATAGCACGTCTCTATACCAGTGATCTTTCAGCTAATGTTATCCCACATGCTGGTGATTATACCACTTCTAGTATTACCTATGTTGTTGTTCTTTAATACCATTGTGTGCCATCTAGTTAATCTCGAGTACAAACAATACATATTTTGTAGTGTTCATCTATGTTCTTGCTTTAGTTTTTCAGACCTATTGCTGCTAGTTAAATACAGTCGTACTATTTAAGTCATCTTCTACAGGCACTCATTACATAATCTCACTACTAGTTGTATTCCATGTATGTCAGATATAATTGCACACAATGATATTGAACCTTGGAACAAATCGACAAGAACCTCACGGAGCAATGTAACGGCCAACAAACTTGCCGTCAATGATATCCAATACGATGAAACAGTTAAATACAGTTCTTCAGAAGAGTTACAGAAAGATGGTTGAGGGAGTCATGGATTAAGGGGTCCTCGAGTTGCTGGATTACTCGTTATGGGCCGGACTGGTGGGCCATGAAGATTGTCACTGAAGATTATCCTCCGTATCCAGATATGACTCATATATGTGTAGAATGGCTAGTTTAGAGTCCGGGTGTAATGTTGCCTTCCTCTGCAAGATGATCATGTGCAACCCTAGGTCCCTCCGACGCATATATAAACCTAAGGGTTTAGTCCGTAGAGACAGAATCACATTATCATAGGATAGACATCTAGGGTTTAGCCATTACGATCTCGAGGTAGATCAACTCTTGTAACCCTATACTCATCAAGATCAATCAAGTAGGAAGTAGGGTATTAACTCGATAGAGAGGGCCCGAACCTGGGTAAACATCGTCTCCCCAGTCTCTTGTTACCATCGATCCTCAGGCACACAGCTCCGGACCCCCTACCCGAGATCCGCCGGTTTTGACCCCAACACTGGTGCTTTCATTGAGAGTTCCACCGTGTCATCGACAGAAGGATTAATGGCTCGTCTGGTCATCAGCGACGATGCCGCCCCCGGGGAGATTTTCTTCCCCGGACAGCTTTTCGTGTTCGGCGGCTTCGTGCTACGCGTCAACTCGGATGGCCACCTTGAGCAGGTTGACAGCTACGACCCTGGTCATCAAATCAGGTTCGGAAGCTTGAATTATATTGCTGACATCCGAGGAGACTTGATCTTCGACGGATTCGCACCCACGGCTGCTGCTCCCTGCCCACACGATGGAGACGTCTTAGATCTATCATTAGATCCCATCCAGGGGTCGACACCTGCGATGGCTCTGGCCCTAGATCCAGAGCAGACTGCTTAGTCCGAAGACGGGAGGGTAAACCCCGCCATGAAATATCTAATCGCAGACTTAGCGGCAGTTGAGCCGCTCACAGACCCAGTATTGAGCAGAATCCTCCCCGCCACTGGAACGCCAGACTTGTCTCAAACTACGAGCTCCGGACTTGTGGGATCCGCACTCTCCGGGCTCAATGGAGTGGTTATCGCCGAGCCTAGCCCTGCAGACCGACAAACTCCAAACCAGCTCTCGCTCTTAAACAAGG
Source organism: Secale cereale (assembly GCA_902687465.1). Classification (NCBI taxonomy): domain Eukaryota; kingdom Viridiplantae; phylum Streptophyta; class Magnoliopsida; order Poales; family Poaceae; genus Secale; species Secale cereale. The sequence goes on along the minus strand of LR738711.1, from coordinate 596,779,819 downwards.
CGCTGGACTTGGTGCAATATCTCACCATAAAAGAGGATTCTCAGCCGAACTATGCCCAGTATAAACTAGGGGCTGAGGACAGGGAACTTTGCTTCGCACGCACCACCCACTTGGTAGCCACGGTCGAGGACTTAACCGACATACTAGACTATGCTTCCGAAGACATTAATGGGATGGACCACGACGTTGAAGCTGATCTAGGTACAAACCCGCATGTGATCGGGCGATGGACAACCACTTCTACCCATGATGTGTACATGGTGGATACACCCAATGAGAAAGAAGACGGCGGCGATAAAGATCTAGAGCAGGATAACCCCGTCGATGAACCTCCTAAACGCCGTCAACAGAAGCGCCGCTCACGATCATGTCGAGGAAAGGAAAGTAATACCGGCACCGGAGACAGTGAAGATCTAGAGGAAGCCAAAGACCCCGTAGAGCCAGCGATGGAGCAGGACGAGCGGGTGATAACCCTCAACCGTAAGGGATCGAGATAGTCTTCGCGGGTAAGAATAACCCAATTTATTGATTCGACACACGGGGAGCCAAAGAGTATTTATAAGCTTTAACAGTTGAGTTGTCAATTCAACCGCACCTGAAATATACTAACTTGCAACAAAAGATAAGTGGTAACAGTGATATGATAGTGATGATAGTAATAGTAAAAGTAAACAGCAAAAGAAAATAGCAGTAGTAAATGGCAAAAGTAGCAACTAGTGACAAGCAAGGTTTAAAATACTGTAGGCTAGGGAGATGGATGGTTGGGCGTTGCATGGATGAGATAGTTTCTAACTTGGGGCACGGCACACGGAAAACTAATGATCATCTAGGCAAATATCAAACATTAGGCATGTATCCCGTAGGTAGTTGTACGTGCTTGCAATAAGAACTTGCACAACATCTTTTGTCCTACCAACCCGCTACGAACGGGGCCAAAAGGAACTAATGGATATTAAGATGCTCCTGTCAAAGAGCACCGGAACAAAGCAATGAACACAATGGATACATGTAATCCTCAAACTACGGACCATCCCCTTTGGTGTCCCAAGCTGTCACCTTTGGGATCGCCGGTTCCGAACCGTAACAGGTGCATACAACTCATAGATAGGATCCAGAACACAAATATATTCATGCAAACACATAAGGTTCAGATCTGAAATCATGGCACTCGGGCCCTAGTGTCAAGCATTAATAATAACAAGTTGTAGCAAAGATGATAAACACCATACTAGATGATAGGCAACATGCCCCCAACAATCTGACGAACTATTACATGATCTAACTCATCCAATCCCTACCATCCCCTTCGCCTACAGCAAGGGAATTACTCACACATGAAGGGGGAAGTCATGGAGGGATGATGAAGTGGTGATGATGATGACGATGGCGACGATCTCCCCTCTCCGGAGGCCAAATCAGCCTCCAGATTAGCCCTCCCGAAGAAGAACAGAGGGTGGCGGCGGCTCCGCGACGAGAAACAGCGAAAAGGACTTCCGATCTGGCGTTTCTGCCTCGGAGGAAAAAATACGGGCTAAAGTAGGGCACCAGGGGGCGTGGGCCCCACCCAGGCGCCCCCCCCGGCACGGCCCAGGGGGGGGGGGCCCACAGGGCGCCTGGGCACCCCCTGGCCCCCCTCTGGCCCCACTTCTGGTATGTTGTTTCTTCGGGTGCGTGGATTTTTCGTGATTTTTCATGGATTTTTCGGAGATGGTTAAAAATCCGTTTTCCTGCACACAAATAAAACATACAGGCAGCTCTGCTGAAAACAACGTCAGTCCGGGTTAGTTTAGTCCAAATCATGCAAGAATGAGGTCAAAACAATATCAAAAGTGTTTGGAAAAGTAGATACGTTTGAGACGTATCAACTCCCCCAAGCTTAGCATATTGCTTGTCCTCAAGCAATTCAGTTCAACGAACTGGACGCGACAAAGAAAACTTTGACAAACTCTTTTGCTTCATTAGATGTATATAAGCATGTACTACGAAAAGAGTCTAGCCAGTATTGAAACAATACTTATGAGAACAATGCAAGGAGTAATCCTTCTTTCAAGTGACCAGTCACAAATAATCAAGAGTAAACAGTATATTACTGAAAATCAAGATAAGATCACATTGCACATAGCTTGAGCATATTAAGGTGGTATCTCGCTAGCCTCCATGAGTGAAGCAAAACATAAATGCAGAGACTCCTCCAGAGTTTTAAAGGAGACTAGAACTAAGAATTTCAGAATAAATTATATCACAAGTATGCAGAAGACAATGTAATACTTTGGGACAATGCACATTACACTCAGAATGACAATTATGCTCTCCTAGTCAGTGCTTTGAAGAAAGAAGGTGAGACTCTCGAACCGTGGCTTTTATTGGCAAAGTTGAAAACCCGTGGTTGGAAACAAAAACTAAACATGTACCAGAGCTCTTGGTTTTGAAAACAGAAGTAAATATGTTTTGAGAGGTGCATATTTCGTCAACGAATGCTAGCAGATAACTCAATCACTTTTTAAGCTAGACAAGTCTCGAGGAACGGCTCCCGCATGAGGACGATCACATCCTCTTAATCTCCTTTGTTTATCACTGCCAAAGTTTTCTGATTTCTCATGAACAAAGCGTGAAGGAGGGTTTGTTTGTTATATTATCTTTTCGAGCCGGGCGCACTCAATGCCAGTTCCTTTTCATATTAGTGGTTCGCACATTATGCATGCAATCCAGGGGTGAAACTTGTCCAACTTAAAGAGGTCATGAGTTAACTACTACTTCCTCATGAGCTAAAACATAGGCACAAAAAGAGAAATGCTTTTGATAAATTTCGAGATGGTACACGAAAGTCTTCGTTAGGAATGGCAGGTAAATACCATGTATAGGAAGGTATAGTGGACTCGTATGGCATAACAGGTTTTAAAGGTTTTGGATGCACAAGCAGTCATTCCGCTTAGTACGGGTGGAGGTTTAGCAAAAGACTGGGAAGCGACCAACTAGAGAGCAATAACGGTCATAATCATGCAGAGTGACAAAGCAACATTGAATCGGGCATGAAAGTGATATAATTATTCTAAAACTCAAAGATCATCAAGGCAAAGTAGACTTTTTAGTCTTAAACATGTGTAAGCATGTGCCAAGTCAATCCAAAAATTCTCTAAAGGGAAATACCACAATAGTATGCCAGACTAGGAACAATGCAATGCATGTAGATCATTTCAATAACACATCATATACTCTAGTTATTGGAGACTAGCCACAAGAAAAGCATGAACCACTGGAAGAGCATTGTAAACATAGCACTCTGTCGCTACAAGCTGGTCTCTAGATCATAAGTACATGCATATGTACAAAAGTAGAAACAATAAGAGTTCATACCGGTCTTCCCTGTTGCTTCCTTTCAGTCGATCTTCATCATTACTGCTTGTCACTTGCACGATCGAACGTAGGAAATATAATCAAATGCCATCACGGACTCGAGCTGATCTCTGAAAACAAAGCAAACTAGAGAGAGAAAGGAAATCTTTTTGGGTTTTTCAAAGGTTGAATAAAAAGTAGAAGAAAGAGAAAATCTTTTTGTTGTTTTTGCAAATAGAGGAATAAAGAAGAACGGGTAAAAACTTCGAAAAGATCAAAGTGAATAAAACGGATAATACAATGGAAAAGTGAGAAGGGCACGTACTCCCCCAAGCTTAGGCTTTTGGCCTAAGTTAGTAGCAGCTACTGTCCCCAGGAGCCTCCTGCTCCAGGGGTATGGTGGTGAGACCAAGGGTCGTAGAAGGATGATGGCGCATACACCAAACTCCTCGGAGTCTCCCACGAGGAAGGTTCCGAGCGCCAAACAGAGGAAGACCCTTCACCAAACTCGGTGGCGGTCTCATCCTGAAAATGTGGTATCTCACCGTGCCTCTCCTCGTCGGGCACAACCCCCTCCATGGGGTTATGGAACTGATGCTGGACCACGAACTCATCGAACTGGACAACATCAAAGGACCATCCGTTCCTGCGAGAATAATCAAACAAAAGAGGTGCAGGCAGACGGATCTCGCGTTCCGCGGAAGTTCCGAAACGCAAGATATAAACAAGGTTATCAAGTTCAGAGCCCATGGTAACAAACTTATGCCTTTTCATAGCAGCAAGATCAAAGTTTAAATAAGTAAAAGGAGTATCATCAGGGTGTGGGGTGCCTCCAAGATGCTCTAAGATAAGCGTGGCATAAATTCCACCATATAAGTCCCCCTTGTTACCGTTCATAGCAAGGCGTCGAGCAATTAAGGTACCAATATTATAATCAGACCTCCCTGAGAGGGCTGCTGCCAGGATAGCAATATCCGGAGCAGAAATGTTGCTCGTGTTGTCACGAGCTAACACCCCTCTAGCAATATAATATGCAAAATACCTGAGGTGAGGAAACAAGATACTGGAGATCTTCGACCGATGAATATCCCTCGTACCCATGCTGCAGAGAGAGTTGATGATGGTTTTCAGCTCGGAGGGCTGCGTGCCCATCCTTGCCGTCCTCCCAACGTTCGGCACACCTATTACTTCACAAAAACTTCCCAGAGTCATGGTGATAAGATCATTATAAATTTTAAACTCAATAGCACCTGAATCAGGATTATATCTAAAACTGTTAATGAAACCGGAGGTGAGTTTCTGATACTGAGTAACACGGCTCGTGACGAGTCGTGTCAAACCTGCATTAGCACAAAGATTATAAAACTCATCCTTGATTCCCGCAGCTTCCATGAATATGTCACATGGATATGTCATCGCACGTGCTGGACTTGTATCTTCCAGTAACTCCAGGGGCACATGATCTTCATTATAGCTCACCCTGGCAGTCGATGGTGAAGCTGCGGCTCTAGTGACTCGATCGGAGTGTGCGGGCCTCCTCTTCTCAAGCCATCCTTTTGCCCTTCCTAATAAACTCATTTCTGAAATTTTTTTACAATTCACAAAAACAAGGATTAAAACAAAGTGAGCTAAGGCAAACTACTCAACTCACTTGCCCAAGGCACAAACTTGCATCAAAACTTGGAAAAAAACTTTCTACACATGCATGCAAGCTCATCTCTACAGCACCAAGAACTACTAAATACTCACAACTGAGGCCACCAATCAAAAATCTAATTGGAGGAGTGGAGGAGTCACATACCAGGGAGTATTTGCTGAAAATTTCAGCTCAACTGATGGGCTGTAGAGAGAGATCGAAGAATCGCCCCCAAGAACAGCAAGAACAAGAAGAACACGACCAGAACTCGGGTTTCTGGATAAAGAGAAAGAGAGAGGAGGAAGAGGTACCTGGAGGGGGGCTTGTGGGCCCCAGGCGCCTTGTGGGCGCGACCAGGGGCTGGGCCGCGCCAGCTGGCCGCCTGGGCCACTGGCAGCCCCCCCTGGCTGGCCCCCGGACTTTTCGGGTCTCTCCCGTCGTGGAAATTTTTAATATAATTTTTCTGGAATTTTTCTGAAAACTTCACTGTTGAAATTTTTTCGAAGTTCAAAAAGCTGCGAAACTCTCTAAAAACTTGAAGTAGTTAGTAGCATTGTAAAGCTTCAAAAACATAGATACTTGGTACATCAGGTATGGCAACACTAAAAACAAATGAAAATATAGGGGGCTCGACTTTTTATCCGTATATAACACGTTCATTAGTAAGGTTGATCAAGTCTTACCAACAAACAAGCGGTATATAGAACAAAAAGTCTCACCTCCTACGAAGTAATCACTGAACTTTTACCTTGATGGACATTGTCCCTACCATGATAGTTTCGTATTTGTTAGGCACATGTAGTGGACAATCCCATTCTCCAATTTTCATGGTCTCGATATTCTCTATAGAGTTGAGGGCATGCCTCCTGTCGGTCTTCTTCGGAAAATATACCGTGTGTTCTTTATCATTCACGTGAAAGGTAACCTTCCCTTTGTTGCAATCAATAATAGCACCTGCGGTGTTAAGGAAAGGTCTACCAAGAATAATGGACATGCTCCCATCCTCGGGCATGTCAAGCACAACAAAATCAGTTAGAATTAAACAATTAGCAACTTCAACTGGAACATCCTCACAAATACCTATCAGAACAGCGGTTGACTTGTCAGCCATCTGAAGGGAGATATCTGTAGGAATTAGTTTCTCTAAACAAAGCCTCTCGTAAAGAGAGAGAGGCATAACACTCACTCCCGCTCCAAGGTTACATAAAGCAGTTTTGACATGATTATTCTTTATTGAGCAAGGAATGGTGGGTATACCTGGGTCACCGAGCTTCTCAGGAATCTTTCCACTGAAAGAATAGTTAGCAAGCATAGTAGATATTGCATCATTAGGAACTTTTCTTTTGTTAGTGACAATATATTTCATATATTTTGAATACGGAAGTAACTTAATAGCATCAGTCAAAGGAATTTGAAGAAAAAGAGGTTTTATCCATTCTCAAAACTTATTGTAGTGCTCTTCTTCTTTAGATTTGATGGACTTACCTGGAAAGGGCATGGGTTTCTGTACCCATGGTTCTTTCTCCTTCCCATGTTTCCTTGCGATGAAGTCTTCTTTAGTGTACCTCTTACGTTTGTCAGGTGCTTCTTCTTCTCGAACTTCAGGTGGATCATTCTTCTCATTATCATTACCTTCAGGTTCAGCACCGTCTTCAGTCTCAGCATTGGAAATTGATACACTGTTGGGATCAATAGCTGGCTCTTCTTCTGCAATAGGATCATTAGAATTGTCAGTCTCTTTATGTTTCTTTTTCTTATTTGGAGAGACAACAATTTCTTCTTCCTGCATTTGAGAATCTTGCTCAATTCTCTTCGGATGTCCCTTTGGATAAAGAGGATCTTGAGTACTAGTTCCTCCTCGGGTCTTAATCCCAAAAGCCTGCAGTTTATCTTGTTTGGCATTGTTAGCAAGCAAATCTCTTTGCACATTAGAAATTTGATCAAGCTGAGTTTGAACCATATGAAAATGCTTCACAAGACATTGAACATCATTAACTGTTCTATCTAAAACACCAAGCAACTTTTTGATAGCAAGGGAATTATCATGCAACTGACTTTCTATCCTCTCATTAAAATGATTCTGTTTCATAATAAAATTATCAAACTCATCTAAACATTGATCAGGAGGCTTACCATGAGGGATGTCACTTTCGTTGAAATCTAAAAGAGAGTGTACCTCTACCATAGGAGGGTGAGTGGTAGGCTCACACAGCTTCTCAATAGGGGGTAGATTCTTCACGTCTTCAGCTTTAATACCTTTCTCTTTGATAGACTTCTTTGCTTCTCGCATATCCTCGGGGCTTAGGACAAACATGCCCCTCTTCTTTGTTTGTGGAGGTGGTTCAGGGATGGACCAATCTTCATAGTTTTTGGCAATCCTGCCCATTAGTTCTTCCGCGTCGTCCGGTGTTCTTTTCCTGAAAACACAACCAGCACAACTGTCCAAATAGGACCTAGATTCATCAGTTAAACCAGCATAGAATATATCAATTAATTCATTCTTAGGAACTCCATGTCCTGGTCTAGCCTGAATCAAACTGCAGTACCTCCCCCAAGCTTTAGGGAGGGACTCATCCTGCAACTGTTTAAAGTTATAAATTCTTTGTAAAGCAGCATGTTGCATATGAGCAGGAAAGTATTTATCAACAAAAGAGTGAGCTAGGTCCTGAGGACTCTTAGTAGAACCGCATGGAAGTGAATCATACCATGCTTTAGCACCTTCCTTCAGCGAGAAAGGAAGAAGCTTGGTCACATAAAAGTAGCGCATCTTCTCATCTGTGGTAAACAGGCTACCTAGTTCACCAAGTTTAGTTAGGTGTGCAATAGCATCATCATTTTCTCTGCCATAAAAGGGGTCAGCTTCAACCATAGGTATAAGTGAAAGATCAACAGAGAAATTAAAATCAAGATCATCAATGCATATAGGAGATGTAGCAAACTCAGGATTAGGAACAGTTTTGTTTTTCAAAGAGTGTTTTTCAAATATTTTCTTAATAGTTCCAGGGTCAGAGCCGGCAAACTCTGTCAGTTCCCTGCATAAGTCTTCATCAAGTATATAGTAATCATCATCAAGGAGCCTCTCCTGGAGTTTACTCAATTCAGGAAATTCATAAGTTTCACCAATAGGGTAGCGAGTAACAGGAAGTTCAATTCCATATTTTTCAGCAGCAGCAGTAATTTGTTTCTCAAGAGCATAACCAAGGGAACTAATATCATCATCAAAAGTAGTAGAAGCATCATCAAGTGTATCAGAAAATGTAACAGATTCAGTAGGAGCATCATGTGGTGGTGGTGAGGCAAACTTACTCATAACAGATGGTGAATCAAGTGTAGCACTAGTGCTCAGAGCAGTACCTCTTCTTGTAGTGGATCGTAAGATCGGAACCTTGGGGTCACCTTTCTTACCCATAGTGAATAAAGTGCAGCAGGTAGGATATCTCAAGTAGACTTGTAAATATTGCTATGCTCCCCGGCAACGGCGCCAGAAAACGGTACTTGATAACCCTCAACCGTAAGGGATCGAGATAGTCTTCGCGGGTAAGAATAACCCAATTTATTGATTCGACACACGGGGAGCCAAAGAGTATTTATAAGCTTTAACAGTTGAGTTGTCAATTCAACCGCACCTGAAATATACTAACTTGCAACAAAAGATAAGTGGTAACAGTGATATGATAGTGATGATAGTAATAGTAAAAGTAAACATCAAAAGTAAATAGCAGTAGTAAATGGCAAAAGTAGCAACTAGTGACAAGCAAGGTTTAAAATACTGTTGGCTAGGGAGATGGATGGTTGGGCGTTGCATGGATGAGATAGTTTCTAACTTGGGGCACGACACACGGAAAAGTAATGATCATCTAGGCAAATATCAAACATTAGGCATGTATCCTGTAGGTAGTTTTACGTGCTTGCAATAAGAACTTGCACAACATCTTTTGTCCTACCATCCCGCTACGAACGGGGCCAAAAGGAACTAATGGATATTAAGGTGCTCCTGTCAAAGAGCACCAGAACAAAGCAATGAACTCAATGGATACATGTAATCCTCAAACTACGGACCATCCCCTTTGGTGTCCCAAGCTGTCACCTTTGGGATCGCCGGTTCCGAACCGTAACAGGTGCATACAACTCATAGATAGGATCCAGAACACAAATATATTCATGCAAACACATAACGTTCAGATCTGAAATCATGGCACTCGGGCCCTAGTGTCAAGCATTAAGAATAACAAGTTGTAGCAAAGTTGATAAACACCATACTAGTTGATAGGCAACATGCCCCCAACAATCTGACGAACTATTACATGATCTAACTCATCCAATCCCTACCATCCCCTTCGCCTACAGCAAGGGAATTACTCACACATGAAGGGGGAAGTCATGGAGGGATGATGAAGTGGTGATGATGATGACGATGGCGACGATCTCCCCTCTCCGGAGGCCAAATCAGCCTCCAGATTAGCCCTCCCGAAGAAGAACAGAGGGTGGCGGCGGCTCCGCGATGAGAAACAGCGAAAAGGACTTCCGATCTGGTGTTTCTGCCTCGGAGGAAAAAATACGGGCTAAAGTAGGGCACCAGGGGGCGTGGGCCCCACCCAGGCGCCCCCCGGTGCGGCCTAGGGGGGGGGGGGGCGCCCACAGGGCGCCTGGGGACCCCCTGGCCCCCCTCTGGCCCCACTTCTGGTATGTTGTTTCTTCGGGTGCGTGGATTTTTCGTGATTTTTCGTGGATTTTTCTTAGATGGTTAAAAATCCGTTTTCCTGCACACAAATAAAACATACATGCAGCTCTGCTGAAAACAGCGTCAGTCCGGGTTAGTTTAGTCCAAATCATGCAAGAATGATGTCAAAACAATATCAAAAGTGTTTGGAAAAGTAGATACGTTTGAGACGTATCAGCGGGGGGCTGGACAATGCAGTCCCAAACAACTCACCAATAACGATGATTCCGAAGACAGTAATTATATACCTGTCTCCAAAGAGGATGTCAGCCTAGGAGACGAGGAATTCATTGTCCTAGAGGATCCCCTCGAACAAAAACGCTTTCTGCAACAGCTTATTGCCACAACAAGGAGCTTGAAAAAATAGCAGAAGCGACTTAAGGCCATGCATGATACGCTCAATGATAGATGGAATGAAGTGCTAGATGCTGAAGAGAGATACAGCCGTGAGCGCCAAACAAAGAGCTATCCCAAACGCAAATTGCTGCCCCAATTCATCGACAAGGCCCTTGTGCCAATTCCGTCGAGGCACGATCAGGCCGATCAACCGGACCAACCATTTCGTGGATGGGACAAAGCGGCTTGCAATGCCATACACCAGCCCGCACCTCCCCACCGTAAAGGAAAGGATACAACGGCTCAAGGCCATAAGTACGATTTACGTCAGGACCTGAATGAAAAAGCGGGCCAGGCCAGATCAATTGATGGATCAAGAGAACGTGCTCCCACACGGGATGATGGTTATCAAGCCAAGAACGCCGGATACAATCAAGTTCGGGGTCAGGACCGAACACAAATGCCGTCTGAACTATGCCACGATGTCGCACGATATAGGGGTGACGCGCACCCTCTGTGCTTTACCGATGAGGTGATGGATCACCAATTCCCAGAAGGGTTTAAACCTGTCAACATCGAGGCATATGACGGAACGACGGATCCTGCGGTATGGATCAAAGACTTTATTCTTCACATCCACATGGCTCGTGGAGATGATCCCCATGCCATTAAACACTTACGAGTGAAGCTAAAAGGACCAGCTCGACAATGGTTGAACAGCCTCCCAGAAAACTTCATTGGAAGCTGGGAAGATCTAGAGCATGCTTTCTGGGCTAACTTTCAGGGGACTTATGTCCGGCCTCTGGATGCTGATGATCTAAGTCACATAATCCAGCAACCCGGGGAGTCAGCCCACAAGCTTTGGAATCGGTTCTTAACTAAAAAGAACCAATTTGTCGATTGTCCGGACGCCGAGGCCTTAGCGGCATTCAAACACAGCGTCCGGGATGAATGGCTTGCAAGACACCTCGGACAAGAGAAGCCAAAGACAATGGCAACCCTTACTACACTTATGACCTGCTTTTGCACGGGTGAAGACAACCGGCTAGCTTGTAGAAGCAATAGTACCAGCGACCCTGGCACTTCCGAAGTCAGGGACGACAATGGCAAGCCATGGTGCAACAAGAACAAGCATCGCAACAATGTTGTAGAAATAGATGAAACGACAGTGGATGCTGGATTTAGAGGCTCCAGGCCCGGTCGACGGAAGAAGCCGTTCAAGGGCAACAGCGACAGTCCGTCTAGCCTGGACAAAATATTAGAGAGACCTTGCCAGATTCACGACACACCTGCCAAACATGCAAACCACACCAACAGAAACTGTTGGTATGCCGAATACCAGGGGAAAGGACCTCAAAGCAATGATGAAGACGAGCCTCGCCAACCGAACACGGGGGGGGGGGGGGG
>LR738711.1:596740695-596760194 GCA_902687465.1 Secale cereale | reverse complement strand
GTCTCCCGCCTCGCCGGAGGCACGCCTCCCGCCGGCCGCCTTCGCCCCCAGATCGAAGCTCGCCGCCGATCGGGATCCAGCCGCCCCGTCCCCGATCCGGGAGCTCCTAGCGGGCCGGGCGCCGATCCAGGCGGCCCGTTAGCCGCCCGAGGCCCGTTAGGGATCCGCCGGCCCGATCCGCGTCAGATCTGCTTCAGCCCATGTTGACCGACCCGTTTGACCCGGATCTGGAGGTAGTCCCTCCGTTTTCCTCTAAGTCTGTAGTTTTTCTTAGTTTCTGGTGCCTTTTTCAACTGAGGATAACTTTTACTGTGATGCTCCGTTTTGCGCGTGTAATATGTCCAGACGTTCGTGGAGATGTGCTCTACGTTTTATCTGTTGTAGTCTTGCATGTTAGATGTCATCTAGGTGCTTGTTTTGCTGTTGCAAGAGTGCATCATGATATAAACTGCTGTTATGTGTTATTTTCATGCCACCTTTGCCTTGGGATATCTTTTAGCTCGTTTGTCCAAACGATGCAGATGACATGTCCACGTGTTCGTCTAGCCACGAACTACGTGAGGCTTGTGATAGGTTGCATGGTAGATTTATTGCTGCCTTGTTATCATCGTTGCAAAGTGCCATGTTCATATGAGGTGTTTTCACTTGTTATGAAATGCCATCTTGTTGAGCTCGTTGCAATCGTTGTGTTCACCTCTATGAAGCATGCTTGTGTGTTTCGGGATCACCTTCATGTGCACTTTGAGGAGGTGCTTACCCTTTGCCATGTTTAGTTTCGAGGTGACTTAAACATGCTCTTTTATATGCTATGATGATATTGCTGTTTTAGGACTTAGTGATTTTTCACTAAGTCTGAAATCTGTAACGTTCCGATGCCATGTTCGTGTGATGTTCTAGGACAAAGCATGTTAGTTTTGGAGTGGATTTTGATTGTTCCTTGTAGTATATATTGTTGTCTTTCCATTCATGTCCTCACATGTCCATTTAAGTGGCTGTAGCATGTTTATCTTTTGCTCTAAAGTTTCAATAAAATTCTGCTGCCAGAATTTTATTGTAAAGTTCAATATGTCCAAGATCATTGCTATTGATCCGTGACTCCGTTGGGGGTGCACTTTGGACCTAGTTGTTGTACTATATGTCTAGTTTGTGTTCATGTCCTTTGCCATGCTTTTTGGGTGCTGTAGCTCAATTATTTTGAGCTCCGAAGTTGCTATGTTGCTGTAATTTTCAGCTTTCGCTCAAATCTTGTTTCGGGCATAACTTTTAGCCCGTAACTCCGATTTCAGCGAATCTTATATCAAACTTGGTTGTTTTTCTGTGTAGATTAATAATATCAGTTTGTTATCTTGTTTTGAGGTGATTTGCTTGAGTGATGTTGTACGTGCTCCGTGTGCATCCTTAGTGCATCCATCATGCATTCATGTTTTTTTCGAGTGCGCATTGCATCTTGTTGATTGGTGCTTGGTGTAATTGTTTTGTTTAGAGCCGGAAGCTGAGACCGGGTACGAAGTTGAGCACGAGGTTTCCAACGAAGTTGAGCACGCGGACCCTTCTTACGATCCGAACGACTTCTCTTCAGGCAAGATGACCGAACCCCGATAACATTACTATCTTTGCCTATTGCTAGTAGTCTCGATCTATAGTTTTGCCTCGATGCCCATGATCTTCTTGTCAGCCTCCAACTTGTAACCAATTGCCATGTGTAACCAACCTACCTATGCGAACCGTTGCTTGGCTAAGTACGCTTCGCTCAGCCCTTTTATAGCGTTGCTAGTTGCAGGTGAAGTGAAGATGCTTGCTCCATGTTGAAGTTTGGTTGGGTTATATCACACTATATAATGCTTAAAATGAAATCATCTATATATTGGCAAGGGTGGAAGGCTAAGCCTTTTGCTTGGTGATTTGTTCCACTTATGCCGTTAGGATCCGTATAAGCCGGTATTATGTTCCTTGATTATGCGTTCCTAACACGGTTGGGGTGTATGGGACCCCCTCGATAAACCGCTAAGTGCTAAGCCTTTTCCAGCAAGTCCCAACATTTGGTACTATTTGCCTCATAATAACAACTTAAATAATTAATTAAATTGCATAGGGGGTCATGTCCCCGAGGATTCTTAATTCAACATAGCAGGGGGGGCCAGTGCCGATGGTGTTGGCCCAAACGGGGAGTCTGCGGGAACCACCACGGGGAAACTCGAGGATTGGGTCCTGTAGAATCGCCCATCCGGTCGTGGCCTGAGACTAGATACGCGCGGCTACTATCAGGGTGTCGGCACGCCGGGAGGATTTGCTGGATTAGCCTTACCTTAGCTCGGTATATCTTGAGCACGGGATTCCGAGGATACTCGGGTCTTCCCACTTTGGAGTTGCGACTCCGCGGATCGTGGGCTTGTAATGGGTCAAGTTGGAACACCCCTGCAGGGTTTGGAACTTTCGAAAGCCGTGCCCGCGGTTATGTGGCAGATGGGAGCTTGTTAATTCCGGTTGTAGATAACTTGACACAATGTTACTAATACACTACCCGCGTGTGTTCCGTGACTGTCAATTTCCGAATAGGGATTCGGGAGTTGAACACGGAGGGGTTATGTTTGAGTAGCTTGTAGCTAGGATCACTTCGTGATCACTTCTCGCCGATGCCTTCTCTTCTCGCTCTCACTTACGTAAGCTAGATGCTAGTTGCTGCTGCAGACTTATTCTTTTCTTCAGCCTTGTCCTCACCCAAAGGCTTTGATAGTCTTGTTACCCGGAGACGGGATTGCTGAGTCCTCTGTGGCTCACAGTTACTTCACACACCAGATGCAGGTCCAGCTATGAGCTATCCAGGTGATGGCACCGAGCTGGATTGGGAGTACGACGAGGAGCGTAGTCGGTACTACGTGCGCTACCCGGACGATCAGTAGTGGAGTCTCTTACTAGGATTCGATCCGCCTGTGGTTTATTTATCTGAGTTTGGTACTTTGACATTTGGCTTTTGCCCTTAGAGGGTTGTAGTGTTCTTAATGTATGATGTTTGAGACTTGTACTGTAATTCTGTGACGTGGCGAGTGTAAGCCAACTATTTTCAGTTTACTATCCCCTCTTTTACATGAGTTGTGCAAAGATTACCAAACTTGAGATCATTCTAGGATGGAATTATGCCTTTAAGTCGTGCCTCGACACGTAGGAGGTATAACTCCATCCTGGGAATTACAAGTTGGTATCAGAGCCTTCTCCAACCTAGGAGCCCCCACTGTTTGATCGAACCGTTGACGGTCGAGTCTAGGCACACACTGAAAACTTTTTGAGTCCTATATTATATCGGAGAGTAGGATTTCTTTGCTTCTCATCCCCTTTCTCTCTGGTGAGGACTCCTGACGTCTACTCTTGTCTCTCCTATCTTCAAAATTTGCACAAATTTTTTTTTAGGAATCCCGAGAGTATTCTGGGATTGTTTCGATGTTCTTGTGACAAGGATATTGTTCCCGATGCCTCCTGTTACCGAGGAGTTGAGCTTCGGGGTATCATTGTAACAAGCATATCACGATAGTACTAAATACTTAAGACGGCCGACATCGAAAATCTCCCCTATACGGCCAGTGGCAAGATAACCCCGACATCACCCAGTACTGGGGAGGTAGTTCGGGAGTATTGCCATAGCTTGTTATAGTGGATGCTTTTCGAAGGTCCGAGGTACACAGTTTCCGAGAAAGACTGGTTATGTGTTGAAGGATGGATACACCTGGATGTAGGTTAGAGTTGATTGCGCGGTGCTTCCCGTGTATCCCCAACACCTGATTGCATAACTGGAATCTTTCGGAAATCTATAGGTGGGTTTTATCCAGTAGATCATAGGCATTCTTCCAACGAATGCAGGTTAGTGAGTTCGGGGTTCGACATTGAGTGAAGGGGTTATATGACCGATGTTACTATCAGGAGTTGCATCTTAAAGGGTCCTTGGCTATGCTGATCCGGGGATTGCAAAACCTTTTCGTAATGCGTTCATATGCTTTCAGCACAAAGATGTTAGAACGAAACTCCTCTCTTGTGTTTGTTCCTTTCCGTACCTTGTTGTTTTTCTTATTTATCCTTTTGATCCCTATGTGGCTTCTCGTGAAGACTGATGTTATCAATTAACTGAGAAATTCATTCGTTCCTCTTGTTCGGATGATTTCATTCGTTCTTATTGTTCGAATGATTATTGTGAAGACTTGTTGCAATTCATTCCATTGATTCAGCTTGTTCCTTTTGTCAATCAATTGCTGATTCGTGGTCATCTCTTACAGGATGGCTCCGAAAAGGGTTCCGAATGCTAACCCAGAGGGTGAAGAGGTTCCAGAACGTCCTCCTTCCCCTCCTCCTCCGCCTGAGGCTTGGAGAGCAATTATGCAGACTACTGCTCAGAACACTCAGTTGATGATGCAGATGATGCAAGCTAATCAAGCTAATCAGGGTGTTCTAGTGAACCAAGGCAACTTCTTCCAGCAGCACCATGCTACCCTCAACCAGTTCTTGGCCAACAATCCTAAAGCTTTCAGTTACTGTGTCGACCCTCTTGATGCTGAAGATTGGCTAACCGATATCAAGAAGCATTTTGAGTGCAGTAACTTGAAAGAAGATGACTATGTGAAGTTTGCAGCCTTCCAACTGAAAGATCAAGCAGCTGACTGGTGGCAGCAGTACAAAGACTGAAGGCCGGGTCAAGTGATCTCTTGGGAGAATTTCTGCAAGGATTTCCGCTCGCATCACATTCCTACAAGTGTTATCGAGGGTATGCGTGAGCAATTCCGCAACCTCAAGCAGGGCTCCATGACAGTCTATCAGTATAATGTCAAGTTCCAAAACCTCGCTCGCTATGCAAAGCAAGACATTCCTGATGCAAAGAGTAAAATCTATCAGTTCCGTGGAGGTCTCAAAGATGAACTTCAGCTTGCTCTCACTTTGTTTGAGCCAGACGAATTCGATAAGTTCTATAACATGGCTTTGAAACAAGAAGCAGCTCAGCTTAAGATGGAGGCTTCTAAGAAGAGAATTCGAGATGCTGTTCACTCTTCCTCATCGTCTCAGTTGGCTGCGAAACAACAGAAATTCTGGCTTCCTCCTCCTCCAGTGATTCGGGCTCCTTTCAACAACTCCAACAACTTCAACAACTCCAACAACAAGAACTCTAGTGGTCGTGGTTTCTCCCACCCACCCAACTCCAACAAGCAGTCCAAGCAACAGTTCCAAGCTCCAAGACTAAATGCTCCTCCTACCCGTCCGCTTTCTGAGGTGACTTGCTACAAGTGTGGCCAGAAGGGTCATTATTCCAACAAGTGCAACAACCCAAGGCGCCTTCCGCCTCCTCCTCCTGTCGGTACCGCTATGGTCAAGCATGATCCAAAGGCAGCAAGGGTCAATCTGATGAATGCAGCACAAGCAGAGGCTTCTTCTGATGTCATTTTGGGTAACCTTCCAGTGAACTCTTTTCCAGCTAAAGTTTTATTTGATTCGGGTGCTTCATGCTCTTTCATGTCTCAACCATTTGCATCCAAGCACGATATTGTCACTTCAAATTTGCCTCAGAAGTTGCAAGTTGTTTCTCCGGGCAAGATTATGACTTCTAGTGTTTATGCTCCGGATGTTTCTATTCGCATGGGAGATTATCGTTTTCTGGCTAAACCGGTGATTCTTGGTCATTCTGATATTGACCTCATTCTCGGAATGGATTGGCTTTCTCAGCACGATGCTCACATTGATTGTGCTCAAAAGGAAGTCAAATTGACTCATTCTGATGAAGATGTGATTATCTTCACCTCCAGGGATAATACTATTCGGCTTTTCTCTCTTAATGATAAGGGCGAAATTAATGCCATAGAGCAAATTCCAGTGGTGAACGAATATCAAGACGTCTTTCCAGAAGAACTTCCAGGCATGCCTCCACACCGTCAGGTGGAGTTTGTCATTGAACTCGAGCCGGGCACTGAGCCTGCTTGCCGGCGTCCTTACAAGCTCTCTCCGGATGAATTGAAGGAATTGAAGAAGCAGCTTGATAAGCAGGAGAGTATGGGTCTCATCAGACCGAGTACATCTCCGTGGGGCTGTGGCGTCTTATTTGTCAAGAAGAAAGATGGCACGGAGCGTCTCTGTGTTGACTACCGGCCATTGAACAAGAAGACGATTAAGAACAAGTATCCGCTCCCCAACATCAACGAACTCTTTGAGCAGCTCAAAGGAGCTAAAGTGTTCTCTAAGCTTGACCTCCGAATGGGCTACCATCAAATTCGCATTCGCGAGGAAGACATTCCCAAGACAGCCTTCAGAACGAGCTACGGTTCATACGAGTATACCGTCATGTCCTTCGGTCTCGCCAATGCTCCTCCTACCTTTTCAAGGATGATGCATTACATCTTCAACCCCTATACTGGAGAGTTCGTGCTCGTGTATCTGGATGATATTCTGGTGTTTTCCAAGAATGAAGAAGATCACGAAAAGCACTTGCGACTGGTTCTTGATCGACTCCGAGAGCATAAATTCTATGCCAAGTTCTCCAAGTGCGAGTTCTGGCTCGATAAGGTTTTGTACCTGGGCCACATCATCTCAGCTGACGGTATTGCGGTTAATCCCGAGAAAGTTGAAGCAATTGTCAACTGGGAAGCTCCTCAGAACGTCAAGCAGCTCCGCAGTTTTCTGGGTCTTGCCAGCTATTGCAGAAGGTTTATTGAAAACTTCTCCAAGATTGCCAAGCCTCTTTCTAACCTGCTTCAGAAGAATGTCAAATACTTTTGGTCTCCAGAGTGTGAATTGGCATTCAAAACCCTCAAAGAGAAGCTTGTTTCTGCTCCAGTTCTGACTCCTCCGGATGAAACCAAGCCCTATGAAGTATTCTGTGATGCTTCTCTTCAAGGTCTTGGTGGTGTGCTTATGCAAGATAAGAGAATTGTGGCATATACTTCTCGGCAGCTCAAGCCAAGTGAGAAGAACTATCCCACACATGATCTCGAGCTAGCAGCTGTGGTACATGCTCTGATTACGTGGAGACATCTGTTGTTGGGCAGAAAGGTCGACATCTTCACCGATCACAAGAGCTTGAAGTACATCTTCACACAGCCGCATCTGAACCTTCGCCAGACTCGTTGGGACGAAATGATTCAAGAGTACAACCCCAGCATTGAATACACTCCAGGCAAGGCGAATGTGATTGCAGATGCTTTGAGCAGAAAGGCATATTGCAACAGCCTTCTTATCAAGCCGTACCAGCCTGAGCTTTGTGAAGCATTCAGAAAGCTCAACCTCCAAGTTGTTCCGCAGGGTTTTCTTGCAAATCTCCAAATTGCTCCTACCTTGGAAGATCAAGTCCGTGAGGCCCAGCTCAGTGATACCATGGTGAAGAAGGTGAAACATGGGATTGCAAAGGGCACTCCAAAATACAAGTGCTTCCGTGTTGATGAGAGAGATACCTTGTTCTTCGAGGACAGACTCGTTGTTCCCAAAGGTGATCTCAGGAAGCTCATAATGGAAGAAGCTCATGTTTCTCTCCTTTCCATTCATCCTGGCAGTTCCAAGATGTACCAAGATCTCAAGCAGTCTTACTGGTGGACACGAATGAAAAGGGAGATTGCCCAATTCGTGAATGAATGTGATGTATGCAGAAGAGTGAAAGCAGAACATCAACGTCCAGCCGGTCTTCTCCAACCTCTTCCTATTCCCGAGTGGAAGTTCGACCACATTGAAATGGACTTCGTCACTGGCTTTCCTAAATCCAAGCGAGGCAATGATGCTATCTTTGTGGTGATTGACAAGCTTACCAAAGTCGCTCACTTTCTTCCAGTCAAGGAATCAATCAATGTAGCTCAACTTGCAGAGCTGTACACTTCCAGAATTGTGTCCCTACATGGCATTCCTCAAGTGGTATCCTCAGACCGTGGCAGCTTGTTCACATCAAGGTTCTGGGACTCCTTTCAGTCCGCCATGGGCACTAAGATCAGGTTCAGCACTGCCTTTCACCCTCAGACTAGTGGTCAAGTCGAGCGTGTGAATCAAATTCTAGAAGACATGCTCAGAGCCTGTGTCATCTCCTTCGGCATGAAATGGGAAGACTGCCTTCCATTTGCCGAGTTCTCTTACAACAACAGCTTTCAAGCAAGTGCAGGCAAAGCACCATTTGAAATTCTCTATGGCAGAAAGTGCCGTACCCCTCTCAACTGGTCTGAAACAGGCGAACGCCAACTTCTTGGCAATGACTTGATCTCTGAAGCCGAAGAAATGTGCAAGGTCATACGTGAGAATCTCAAGGCCGCTCAGTCGCGTCAGAAGAGTTACTATGACGGCAAGCATCGTGATTTGGCTTTCGACATCGGTGATCATGTCTATCTCCGAGTTTCTCCGATGAAAGGAACCCAAAGATTCGGTATCAAAGGAAAACTTGCTCCTAGATACATCGGGCCTTTCAAGATTCTTGGCAAAAGAGGCGATCTAGCCTATCAGCTCGAGCTCCCTTCCAACTTTGCAAATGTTCATGATGTCTTCCATGTGTCTCAACTTCGCAAATGCTTCAAGGCACCTGAGCGCATGATTCCGTTTGAGGAGATTGATATTCAACAAGACCTTTCCTACCGAGAGCATCCAGTTGCCATTCTCGAAGAAACCGAACGCAAGACTCGCAACAAGTCCATCAAGTTTCTGAAAGTAAAGTGGTCACATCACACCGACCGAGAAGCTACCTGGGAACGAGAAGATCATCTTCGTTCCGAGTACCCTTCCTTTTTCCAGTCCTAGATCTCGGGACGAGATCTTTTTGTAGTAGAGGAGAGTTTGTAATGCCCCGGATGTAATACTTTCCCTTTTGGGTATATAATATATCTCCGGCTTCATCTATTTCCATTCCGGGTTCTTTGTCTTTCGGGCTTCGTCATTTTGTTGTGTGAGTGTGTGGCATTCATTCATATCATGTAGACATGTGCATTGCATTGCTTTTGTGTTGTCGGTTGCATCTGGTTCCGCGTGTTTCTTCCCGTTGTCCGTTTCGCGTTCCGGAGCTCCCTCACGTGTCCGTGACGTCCCGTAGGCCTACTTTGTTGTTCGGGCGTGTAACGTTGCCGGTTTGGCGCGAGACTTGTCGTGTGTTGTTGTTTTGGTGTGCGTAGCCCGCCTGTCAAATCTCGTCGCGTTTCGAGTTCATTTGCTCCTCCAACAGTTGTTTGTGTGGGCTCAAAGTGCCTCCACTTTGAGGCCCAGAACCCTCCCTCTAACAGCCCACCATCCACTCCTAACCACTTCTATCATCTAGGCCATCAAAATCTGATCCGGTGGCCGAAAACCGCCCTCCATTTGGAGTCTCCTAGCTCCCTCTACCTATAAAAGTGTGTCCACCCCCAAATTTTTGCGGATCCAACCCTAGCTACCTCCTCCCCGCCGCCGCCGGACACGTCCAGCCCGATCCGGACGTGTCCAGCCTCCTCTCCACCGCCACGTGGCAGCCCCCCGTTGGCCGCGCCCCGCGCCCACATCCCCGCCGGCCAGGGCCCGAGAGGCCCGCGAGGGGCCCTCCCGGCCCAAGCCACCTCCGCCGCCAGCCCGTAGGCAGCCGCCGCCCGGGAGCTCCCTCCGCCGCCGCCGGACTCCTTCCTCCGCCGCCGCGCCGCCTCTCCGTCGCCGCCGGGCCACCGCCGTCGCCGTCGGGCCACCGCCTCGCCGCCTCCTCCGGCTCCGGCGCCGCCCGGGTCCCTCCGCCGCCTCGCCCCCGGGCCGGACCCGCCGCCGGTCCACCACCTCCCGCCGGCAGGACCCCCCCCGCCGGTCTCCCGCCTCGCCGGAGGCACGCCTCCCGCCGGCCGCCTTCGCCCCCAGATCGGAGCTCGCCGCCGATCGGGATCCAGCCGCCCCGTCCCCGATCCGGGAGCTCCTAGCGGGCCGGGCGCCGATCCAGGCGGCCCGTTAGCCGCCCGAGGCCCGTTAGGGATCCGCCGGCCCGATCCGCGTCAGATCTGCTTCAGCCCGTGTTGACCGACCCGTTTGACCCGGATCTGGAGGTAGTCCCTCCGTTTTCCTCTAAGTCTGTAGTTTTTCTTAGTTTCTGGTGCCTTTTTCAACTGAGGATAACTTTTACTGTGATGCTCCGTTTTGCGCGTGTAATATGTCCAGACGTTCGTGGAGATGTGCTCTACGTTTTATCTGTTGTAGTCTTGCATGTTAGATGTCATCTAGGTGCTTGTTTTGCTGTTGCAAGAGTGCATCATGATATAAACTGCTGTTATGTGTTATTTTCATGCCACCTTTGCCTTGGGATATCTTTTAGCTCGTTTGTCCAAACGATGCAGATGACATGTCCACGTGTTCGTCTTGCCACGAACTACGTGTTGCTTGTGATAGGTTGCATGGTAGATTTATTGTTGCCTTGTTATCATCGTTACAAAGTGCCATGTTCATATGAGGTGTTTTCACTTGTTATGAAATGCCATCTTGTTGAGCTCGTTGCAATCGTTGTGTTCACCTCTATGAAGCATGCTTGTGTGTTTCGGGATCACCTTCATGTGCACTTTGAGGAGGTGCTTACCCTTTGCCATGTTTAGTTTCGAGGTGACTTAAACATGCTCTTTTATATGCTATGATGATATTGCTGTTTTAGGACTTAGTGATTTTTCACTAAGTCTGAAATCTGTAACGTTCCGATGCCATGTTCGTGTGATGTTCTAGGACAAAGCATGTTAGTTTTGGACTGGATTTTGATTGTTCCTTGAAGTATATATTGTTGTATTTCCATTCATGTCCTCACATGTCCATTTAAGTGGCTGTAGCATGTTTATCTTTTGCTCTAAAGTTTCAATAAAATTCTGCTGCCAGAATTTTATTGTAAAGTTCAATATGTCCAAGATCATTGCTATTGATCCGTGACTCCGTTGGGGGTGCACTTTGGACCTAGTTGCTGTACTATATGTCTAGTTTGTGTTCATGTCCTTTGCCATGCTTTTTGGGTGCTGTAGCTCAATTATTTTGAGCTCCGAAGTTGCTATGTTGCTGTAATTTTCAGCTTTCGCTCAAATCTTGTTTCGGGCATAACTTTTAGCCCCTAACTCCGATTTCAGCGAATCTTATATCAAACTTGGTTGTTTTTCTGTGTAGATTAATAATATCAGTTTGTTATCTTGTTTTGATGTGATTTGCTTGAGTGATGTTGTACGTGCTCCGTGTGCATCCTTAGTGCATCCATCATGCATTCATGTTTTTTTCGAGTGCGCATTGCATCTTGTTGATTGGTGCTTAGTGTGATTGTTTTGTTTAGAGCCGGAAGCTGAGACCGGGTACGAAGTTGAGCATGAGGTTTCCAACGAAGTTGAGCACGAGGACCCTTCTTACGATCCGAACGACTTCTCTTCAGGCAAGATGACCGAACCCCGATAACATTACTATCTTTGCCTATTGCTAGTAGTCTCGATCTATAGTTTTGCCTCGATGCCCATGATCTTCTTGTCAGCCTCCTACTTGTAACCAATTGCCATGTTTAACCAACCTACCTATGCGAACCGTTGCTTGGCTAAGTACGCTTCGCTCAGCCCTTTTATAGCGTTGCTAGTTGCAGGTGAAGTGAAGATGCTTGCTCCATGTTGAAGTTTGGTTGGGTTATATCACACTATATAATGCTTAAAATGAAATCATCTATATATTGGCAAGGGTGGAAGGCTAAGCCTTTTGCTTGGTGATTTGTTCCACTCATGCCGTTAGGATCCGTATAAGCCGGTATTATGTTCCTTGATTATGCGT
Source organism: Secale cereale (assembly GCA_902687465.1). NCBI lineage: Eukaryota > Viridiplantae > Streptophyta > Magnoliopsida > Poales > Poaceae > Secale > Secale cereale. The sequence goes on along the minus strand of LR738711.1, from coordinate 596,748,479 downwards.
TCCTAACACGGTTGGGGTGTATGGGACCCCCTCGATAAACCGCTAAGTGCTAAGCCTTTTCCAGCAAGTCCCAACATTTGGTACTATTTGCCTCATAATAACAACTTAAATAATTAATTAAATTGCATAGGGGGTCATGTCCCCGAGGATTCTTAATTCAACATAGCAGGGGGGGCCAGTGCCGATGGTGTTGGTCCCAAACGGGGAGTCTGCGGGAACCACCACGGGGAAACTCGAGGATTGGGTCCTGTAGAATCGCCCATCCGGTCGTGGCCTGAGACTAGATACGCGCGGCTACTATCAGGGTGTCGGCACGCCGGGAGGATTTGCTGGATTAGCCTTACCTTAGCTCGGTATATCTTGAGCACGGGATTCCAAGGATACTCGGGTCTTCCCACTTTGGAGTTGCGACTCCGCGGATCGTGGGCTTGTAATGGGTCAAGTTGGAACACCCCTGCAGGGTTTGGAACTTTCGAAAGCCGTGCCCGCGGTTATGTGGCAGATGGGAGCTTGTTAATTCCGGTTGTAGATAACTTGACACAATGTTACTAATACACTACCCGCGTGTGTTCCGTGACTGTCAATTTCCGAATAGGGATTCGGGAGTTGAACACGGAGGGGTTATATTTGAGGAGCTTGTAGCTAGGATCACTTCGTGATCACTTCTCGCCGATGCCTTCTCTTCTCGCTCTCACTTACGTAAGCTAGATGCTAGTTGCTGCTGCAGACTTATTCTTTTCTTCAGCCTTGTCCTCACCCAAAGGCTTTGATAGTCTTGTTACCCGGAGACGGGATTGCTGAGTCCTCTGTGGCTCACAGTTACTTCACACACCAGATGCAGGTCCAGCTGTGAGCTATCCAGGTGATGGCACCGAGCTGGATTGGGAGTACGACGAGGAGCGTAGTCTGTACTACGTGCGCTACCCGGACGATCAGTAGTGGAGTCTCTTACTAGGATTCGATCCGCCTGTGGTTTATTTATCTGAGTTTGGTACTTTGACATTTGGCTTTTGCCCTTAGAGGGTTGTAGTGTTCTTAATGTATGATGTTTGAGACTTGTACTGTAATTCTGTGACGTGGCGAGTGTAAGCCAACTATTTTCAGTTTACTATCCCCTCTTTTACATGAGTTGTGCAAAGATTACCAAACTTGAGATCATTCTAGGATGGAATTATGCCTTTAAGTCGTGCCTCGACACGTAGGAGGTATAACTCCATCCTGGGCATTACAAGTTGGTATCAGAGCCTTCTCCGACCTAGGAGCCCCCACTGTTTGATCGAACCGTTAACGGTCGAGTCTAGGCACACACTGAAAACTTTTTGAGTCCTATATTATATCGGAGAGTAGGATTTATTTGCTTCTCATCCCCTTTCTCTCTGGTGAGGACTCCTGACGTCTACTCTTGTCTCTCCTATCTTCAAAATTTGCACAAATTTTTTTTTAGGAATCCCGTGAGTATTCTGGGATTGTTTCGATGTTCTTGTGACAAGGATATTGTTCCCGATGCCTCCTGTTACCGAGGAGTTGAGCTTCGGGGTATCATTGTAACAAGCATATCGCGACAGTACTAAATACTTAAGACGGCCGACATCGAAAATCTCCCCTATACGGCCAGTGGCAAGATAACCCCGACATCACCCAGTACTGGGGAGGTAGTTCGGGAGTATTGCCATAGCTTGTTATAGTGGATGCTTTTCGAAGGTCCGAGGTACACAGTTTCCGAGAAAGACTGGTTATGTGTTGAAGGATGGATACACCTGGATGTAGGTTAGAGTTGATTGCGCGGTGCTTCCCGTGTATCCCCAACACCTGATTGCATAACTAGAATCTTTCGGAAATCTATAGGTGGGTTTTATCCAGTAGATCATAGGCATTCTTCCAACGAATGCAGGTTAGTGAGTTCGGGGTTCGACATTGAGTGAAGGGGTTATATGACCGATGTTACTATCAGGAGTTGCATCTTAAAGGGTCCTTGGCTATGCTGATCCGGGGATTGCAAAACCTTTTTGTAACGCGTTCATATGCTTTCAGCACAAAGATGTTAGAACGAAACTCCTCTCTTGTGTTTGTTCCTTTCCGTACCTTGTTGTTTTTCTTATTTATCCTTTTGATCCCTATGTGGTCTCTCGTGAAGACTGACGTTATCAATTAACTGAGAAATTCATTCGTTCCTCTTGTTCGGATGATTTCATTTGTTCTTATTGTTCGAATGATTATTGTGAAGACTTGTTGCAATTCATTCCATTGATTCAGCTTATTCCTTTTGTCAATCAATTGCTGATTCGTGGTCATCTCTTACAGGATGGCTCCGAAAAGGGTTCCGAATGCTAACCCAGAGGGTGAAGAGGTTCCAGAACGTCCTCCTTCCCCTCCTTCTCCGCCTGAGGCTTGGAGAGCAATTATGCAGACTACTGCTCAGAACACTCAGTTGATGATGCAGATGATCCAGATGATGCAAGCTAATCAAGCTAATCAGGGTGTTCCAGTGAACCAAGGCAACTTCTTCCAGCAGCACCATGCTACCCTCAACCAGTTCTTGGCCAACAATCCTAAAGCTTTCAGTTACTGTGTTGACCCTCTTGATGCTGAAGATTGGCTAACCGATATCAAGAAGCATTTTGAGTGCAGTAACGTGAAAGAAGATGACTATGTGAAGTTTGCAGCCTTCCAACTGAAAGATCAAGCAGCTGACTGGTGGCAGCAGTACAAAGACTCAAGGCCGGGTCAAGTGATCTCTTGGGAGAATTTCTGCAAGGATTTCCGCTCGCATCACATTCCTACAAGTGTTATCGAGGGTATGCGTGAGCAATTCCGCAACCTCAAGCAGGGCTCCATGACAGTCTATCAGTATAATGTCAAGTTCCAAAACCTCGCTCGCTATGCAAAGCAAGACATTCCTGATGCAAAGAGTAAAATCTATCAGTTCCGTGGAGGTCTCAAAGATGAACTTCAGCTTGCTCTCACTTTGTTCGAGCCAGACGAATTCGATAAGTTCTATAACATGGCTTTGAAACAAGAAGCAGCTCAGCTTATGATGGAGGCTTCTAAGAAGAGAATTCGAGATGCTGTTCACTCTTCCTCATCGTCTCAGTTGGCTGCGAAACAACAGAAATTCTGGCTTCCTCCTCCTCCAGTGATTCGGGCTCCTTTCAACAACTCCAACAACTTCAACAACTCCAACAACAAGAACTCTAGTGGTCGTGGTTTCTCCCACCCACCCAACTCCAACAAGCAGTCCAAGCAACAGTTCCAAGCTCCAAGACTAAATGCTCCTCCTACCCGTCCGCTTTCTGAGGTGACTTGCTACAAGTGTGGCCAGAAGGGTCATTATTCCAACAAGTGCAACAACCCAAGGCGCCTTCCGCCTCCTCCTCCTGTCGGTACCGCTATGGTCAAGCATGATCCAAAGGCAGCAAGGGTCAATCTGATGAATGCAGCACAAGCAGAGGCTTCTTCTGATGTCATTTTGGGTAACCTTCCAGTGAACTCTTTTCCAGCTAAAGTGTTATTTGATTCGGGTGCTTCATGCTCTTTCATGTCTCAACCATTTGCATCCAAGCACGATATTGTCACTTCAAATTTGCCTCAGAAGTTGCAAGTTGTTTCTCCGGTCAAGATTATGACTTCTAGTGTTTATGCTCCGGATGTTTCTATTCGCATGGGAGATTATCGTTTTCTGGCTAAACCGGTGATTCTTGGTCATTCTGATATTGACCTCATTCTCGGAATGGATTGGCTTTCTCAGCACGATGCTCACATTGATTGTGCTCAAAAGGAAGTCAAATTGACTCATTCTGATGAAGATGTGATTATCTTCGCCTCCAGGGATAATACTATTCGGCTTTTCTCTCTTAATGATAAGGGCGAAATTAATGCCATAGAGCAAATTCCAGTGGTGAACGAATATCAAGACGTCTTTCCAGAAGAACTTCCAGGCATGCCTCCATACCGTCAGGTGGAGTTTGTCATTGAACTCGAGCCGGGCACTGAGCCTGCTTGCCGGCGTCCTTACAAGCTCTCTCCGGATGAATTGAAGTAATTGAAGAAGCAGCTTGATAAGCAGGAGAGTATGGGTCTCATCAGACCGAGTACATCTCCGTGGGGCTGTGGCGTCTTATTTGTCAAGAAGAAAGATGGCACGGAGAGTCTCTGTGTTGACTACCGGCCATTGAACAAGAAGACGATTAAGAACAAGTATCCGCTCCCCAACATCAACGAACTCTTTGAGCAGCTCAAAGGAGCTAAAGTGTTCTCTAAGCTTGACCTCCGAATGGGCTACCATCAGATTCGCATTCGCGAGGAAGACATTCCCAAGACAGCCTTCAGAACGAGCTACGGTTCATACGAGTATACCGTCATGTCCTTCGGTCTCGACAATGCTCCTCCTACCTTTTCAAGGATGATGCATTACATCTTCAACCCCTATACTGGAGAGTTCGTGCTCGTGTATCTGGATGATATTCTGGTGTTTTCCAAGAATGAAGAAGATCACGAAAAGCACTTGCGACTGGTTCTTGATCGACTCCGAGAGCATAAATTCTATGCCAAGTTCTCCAAGTGCGAGTTCCGGCTCGATAAGGTTTTGTACCTGGGCCACATCATCTCAGCTGACGGTATTGCGGTTAATCCCGAGAAAGTTGAAGCAATTGTCAACTGGGAAGCTCCTCTGAACGTCAAGCAGCTCCGCAGTTTTCTAGGTCTTGCCAGCTATTGCAGAAGGTTTGTTGAAAACTTCTCCAAGATTGCCAAGCCTCTTTCCAACCTGCTTCAGAAGAATGTCAAATACTTTTGGTCTCCAGAGTGTGAATTGGCATTCAAAACCCTCAAAGAGAAGCTTGTTTCTGCTCCAGTTCTGACTCCTCCGGATGAAACCAAGCCCTATCAAGTATTCTGTGATGCTTCTCTTCAAGGTCTTGGTGGTGTGCTTATGCAAGATAAGAGAATTGTGGCATATACTTCTCGGCAGCTCAAGCCAAGTGAGAAGAACTATCCCACACATGATCTCGAGCTAGCAGCTGTGGTACATGCTCTGATTACGTGGAGACATCTGTTGTTGGGCAGAAAGGTCGACATCTTCACCGATCACAAGAGCTTGAAGTACATCTTCACACAGCCGCATCTGAACCTCCGCCAGACTCGTTGGGTCGAAATGATTCAAGAGTACAACCCCATCATTGAATACACTCCAGGCAAGGCGAATGTGATTGCAGATGCTTTGAGCAGAAAGGCATATTGCAACAGCCTTCTTATCAAGCCGTACCAGCCTGAGCTTTGTGAAGCATTCAGAAAGCTCAACCTCCAAGTTGTTCCGTAGGGTTTTCTTGCAAATCTCCAAATTGCTCCTACCTTGGAAGATCAAGTCCATGAGGCCCAGCTCAGTGATACCATGGTGAAGAAGGTGAAACATGGGATTGCAAAGGGCACTCCAAAATACAAGTGCTTCCGTGTTGATGAGAGAGATACCTTGTTCTTCGAGGACAGACTCGTTGTTCCCAAAGGTGATCTCAGGAAGCTCATAATGGAAGAAGCTCATGTTTCTCTCCTTTCCATTCATCCTGGCAGTTCCAAGATGTACCAAGATCTCAAGCAGTCTTACTGGTGGACACGCATGAAAAGGGAGATTGCCCAATTCGTGAATGAATGTGATGTATGCAGAAGAGTGAAAGCAGAACATCAACGTCCAGCCGGTCTTCTCCAACCTCTTCCTATTCCCGAGTGGAAGTTCGACCACATTGAAATGGACTTCGTCACTGGCTTTCCTAAATCCAAGCGAGGCAATGATGCTATCTTTGTGGTGATTGACAAGCTTACCAAAGTCGCTCACTTTCTTCCAGTCAAGGAATCAATCAATGTAGCTCAACTTGCAGAGCTGTACACTTCCAGAATTGTGTCCCTACATGGCATTCCTCAAGTGATATCCTCAGACCGTGGCAGCTTGTTCACATCAAGGTTCTGGGACTCCTTTCAGTCCGCCATGGGCACTAAGATCAGGTTCAGCACTGCCTTTCACCCTCAGACTAGTGGTCAAGTCGAGCGTGTGAATCAAATTTTAGAAGACATGCTCAGAGCCTATGTCATCTCCTTCGGCATGAAATGGGAAGACTGCCTTCCATTTGCCGAGTTCTCTTACAACAACAGCTTTCAAGCAAGTGCAGGCAAAGCACCATTTGAAATTCTCTATGGCAGAAAGTGCCGTACCCCTCTCAACTGGTCTGAAACAGGCGAACGCCAACTTCTTGGCAATGACTTGATCTCTGAAGCCGAAGAAATGTGCAAGGTCATACGTGAGAATCTCAAGGCCGCTCAGTCGCGTCAGAAGAGTTACTATGACGGCAAGCATCGTGATTTGGCTTTCGACATCGGTGATCATGTCTATCTCCGAGTTTCTCCGATGAAAGGAACCCAAAGATTCGGTATCAAAGGAAAACTTGCTCCTAGATACGTCGGGCCTTTCAAGATTCTTGGCAAAAGAGGCGATCTAGCCTATCAGCTCAAGCTCCCTTCCAACTTTGCAAATGTTCATGATGTCTTCCATGTGTCTCAACTTCGCAAATGCTTCAAGGCACCTGAGCGCATGATTCCGTTTGAGGAGATTGATCTTCAACAAGACCTTTCCTACCGAGAGCATCCAGTTGCCATTCTCTAAGAAACCGAACGCAAGACTCGCAACAAGTCCATCAAGTTTCTGAAAGTAAAGTGGTCACATCACACCGACCGAGAAGCTACCTGGGAACGAGAAGATCATCTTCGTTCTGAGTACCCTTCCTTTTTCCAGTCCTAGATCTCGGGACGAGATCTTTTTGTAGTAGAGGAGAGTTTGTAATGCCCCGGATGTAATACTTTCCCTTTTGGGTATATAATATATCTCCGGCTTCATCTATTTCCATTCCGGGTTCTTTGTCTTTCGGGCTTCGTCGTTTTGTTGCGTGAGTGTGTGGCATTCATTCATATCATGTAGACATGTGCATTGCATTGCTTTTGTGTTGTCGGTTGCATCCGGTTCCGCGTGTTTCTTCCCGTTGTCCGTTTCGCGTTCCGGAGCTCCCTCACGTGTCCGTGACGTCCCGTAGGCCTACTTTGTTGTTCGGGCGTGTAACGTTGCCGGTTTGGCGCGAGACTTGTCGTGTGTTGTTGTTTTGGTGTGCGTAACCCGCCTGTCAAATCTCGTCGCGTTTCGAGTTCGTTTGCTCCTCCAACAGTTGTTTGTGTGGGCTCAAAGTGCCTCCACTTTGAGGCCCAGAACCCCCCCTCTAACAGCCCACCATCCACTCCTAACCACTTCTATCATCTAGGCCATCAAAATCTGATCCGGTGGCCGAAAACCGCACTCCATTTGGAGTCTCCTAGCTCCCTCTAGCTATAAAAGTGTGTCCACCCCCGAATTTTTGCGGATCCAACCTTAGCTACCTCCTCCCCGCCGCCGCCGGACACGTCCAGCCCGATCCGGACTTGTCCAGCCTCCTCTCCACCGCCACGTGGCAGCCCCCCGTTGGCCGCGCCCCGCGCCCACATCCCTGCCGGCCAGGGCCCAAGAGGCCCGCGAGGGGCCCTCCCGGCCCAAGCCACCTCCGCCGCCGGCCCGTAGGCAGCCGCCGCCCGGGAGCTCCCTCCGCCGCCGCCGGACTCCTTCCTCCGCCGCCGCGCCGCCTCTCCGTCGCCGCCGGGCCACCGCCGTCGCCGCCGGGCCACCGCCTCGCCGCCTCCTCCGGCTCCGGCGCCGCCCGGGTCCCTCCGCCGGCTCGCCCCCGGGCCGGACCCGCCGCCGGTCCACCACCTCCCGCCGG
>LR738711.1:596717693-596740655 GCA_902687465.1 Secale cereale | reverse complement strand
CCCCCCCCGCCGGTCTCCCGCCTCGCCGGAGGCACGCCTCCCGCCGGCCGCCTTCGCCCCCAGATCGGAGCTCGCCGCCGATCGGGATCCAGCCGCCCCGTCCCTGATCCGGGAGCTCCTAGCGGGCCGGGCGCCGATCCAGGCGGCCCGTTAGCCGCCCGAGGCCCGTTAGGGATTCGCCGGCCCGATCCGCGTCAGATCTGCTTCAGCCCGTGTTGACCGACCCGTTTGACCCGGATCTGGAGGTAGTCCCTCCGTTTTCCTCTAAGTCTGTAGTTTTTCTTAGTTTCTGGTGCCTTTTTCAACTGAGGATAACTTTTACTGTGATGCTCCGTTTTGCGCGTGAAATATGTCTAGACGTTCGTGGAGATGTGCTCTACGTTTTATCTGTTGTAGTCTTGCATGTTAGATGTCATCTAGGTGCTTGTTTTGCTGTTGCAAGAGTGCATCATGATATAAACTGCTGTTATGTGTTATTTTCATGCCACCTTTGCTTTAGGATATCTTTTAGCTCGTTTGTCCAAACGATGCAGATGACATGTCCACGTGTTCGTCTTGCCACGAACTACGTGTTGCTTGTGATAGGTTGCATGGTAGATTTATTGTTGCCTTGTTATCATCGTTGCAAAGTGCCATGTTCATATGAGGTGTTTTCACTTGTTATGAAATGCCATCTTGTTGAGCTCGTTGCAATCGTTGTGTTCACCTCTATGAAGCATGCTTGTGTGTTTCGGGATCACCTTCATGTGCACTTTGAGGAGGTGCTTACCCTTTGCCATGTTTAGTTTCGAGGTGACTTAAACATGCTCTTTTATATGCTATGATGATATTGCTGTTTTAGGACTTAGTGATTTTTCACTAAGACTGAAATCTGTAACGTTCCGATGCCATGTTCGTGTGATGTTCTAGGACAAAGCATGTTAGTTTTGGAGTGGATTTTGATTGTTCCTTGTAGTATATATTGTTGTCTTTCCATTCATGTCCTCACATGTCCATTTAAGTGGCTGTAGCATGTTTATCTTTTGCTCTAAAGTTTCAATAAAATTCTGCTGCCAGAATTTTATTGTAAAGTTCAATATGTCCAAGATCATTGCTATTGATCCGTGACTCCGTTGGGGGTGCACTTTGGACCTAGTTGCTGTACTATATGTCTAGTTTGTGTTCATGTCCTTTGCCATGCTTTTTGGGTGCTGTAGCTCAATTATTTTGAGCTCCGAAGTTGCTATGTTGCTGTAATTTTCAGCTTTCGCTCAAATCTTGTTTCGGGCATAACTTTTAGCCCGTAACTCCGATTTCAGTGAATCTTATATAAAACTTGGTTGATTTTCTGTGTAGATTAATAATATCAGTTTGTTATCTTGTTTTGAGGTGATTTGCTTGAGTGATGTTGTACGTGCTCCGTGTGCATCCTTAGTGCATCCATCATGCATTCATGTTTTTTTCGAGTGCGCATTGCATCTTGTTGATTGGTGCTTGGTGTGATTGTTTTGTTTAGAGCCGGAAGCTGAGACCGGGTACGAAGTTGAGCACGAGGTTTCCAACGAAGTTGAGCACGAGGACCCTTCTTACGATCCGAACGACTTCTCTTCAGGCAAGATGACCGAACCCCGATAACATTACTATCTTTGCCTATTGCTAGTAGTCTCGGTCTATAGTTTTGCCTCGATGCCCATGATCTTCTTGTCAGCCTCCTACTTGTAACCAATTGCCATGTGTAACCAACCTACCTATGCGAACCGTTGCTTGGCTAAGTACGCTTCGCTCAGCCCTTTTATAGCGTTGCTAGTTGCAGGTGAAGTGAAGATGCTTGCTCCATGTTGAAGTTTGGTTGGGTTATATCACACTATATAATGCTTAAAATGAAATCATCTATATATTGGCAAGGGTGGAAGGCTAAGCCTTTTGCTTGGTGATTTGTTCCACTCATGCCGTTAGGATCCGTATAAGCCGGTATTATGTTCCTTGATTATGCGTTCCTAACACGGTTGGGGTGTATGGGACCCCCTCGATAAACCGCTAAGTGCTAAGCCTTTTCCAGCTAGTCCCAATATTTGGTACTATTTGCCTCATAATAACAACTTAAATAATTAATTAAATTGCATAGGGGGTCATGTCCCCGAGGATTCTTAATTCAACATAGCAGGGGGGGCCAGTGCCGATGGTGTTGGTCCCAAACGGGGAGTCTGCGGGAACCACCACGGGGAAACTCGAGGATTGGGTCCTGTAGAATCGCCCATCCGGTCGTGGCCTGAGACTAGATACGCGCGGCTACCATCAGGGTGTCGGCACGCCGGGAGGATTTGCTGGATTAGCCTTACCTTAGCTCGGTATATCTTGAGCACGGGATTCCGAGGATACTCGGGTCTTCCCACTTTGGAGTTGCGACTCCGCGGATCGTGGGCTTGTAATGGGTCAAGTTGGAACACCCCTGCAGGGTTTGGAACTTTCGAAAGCCGTGCCCGCGGTTATGTGGCAGATGGGAGCTTGTTAATTCCGGTTGTAGATAACTTGACACAATGTTACTAATACACTACCCGCGTGTGTTCCGTGACTGTCAATTTCCGAATAGGGATTCGGGAGTTGAACACGGAGGGGTTATGTTTGAGGAGCTTGTAGCTAGGATCACTTCGTGATCACTTCTCGCCGATGCCTACTCTTCTCGCTCTCACTTACGTAAGCTAGATGCTAGTTGCTGCTGCAGACTTATTCTTTTTCTTCAGCCTTGTCCTCACCCAAGGGCTTTGATAGTCTTGTTACCCGGAGACGGGATTGCTGAGTCCTCTATGGCTCACAGTTACTTCACACACCAGATGCAGGTCCAGCTGTGAGCTATCCAGGTGATGGCACCGAGCTGGATTGGGAGTACGACGAGGAGCGTAGTCGGTACTACGTGCGCTACCCGGACGATCAGTAGTGGAGTCTCTTACTAGGATTCGATCCGCCTGTGGTTTATTTATCTGAGTTTGGTACTTTGACATTTGGCTTTTGCCCTTAGAGGGTTGTAGTGTTCTTAATGTATGATGTTTGAGACTTGTACTGTAATTCTGTGACGTGGCGAGTGTAAGCCAACTATTTTCAGTTTACTATCCCCTCTTTTACATGAGTTGTGCAAAGATTACCAAACTTGAGATCATTCTAGGATGGAATTATGCCTTTAAGTCGTGCCTCGACACGTAGGAGGTATAACTCCATCCTGGGCATTACACATGTCAATAGAGTAGCATAGATTTCATTACCCCTGAGTAAACTGGATTTAGTGGAACAAATTATGATTACAAGCTGAAATTTTTGGGGGTACAAGGATCTGACCTAGCCGCGATATTGATAGAAGATAGTAGACATACAAAGATGACTTGGGGGAAACATGTAGGAATTCTTGTTAGACCCGAGATTTGGATTTAAGTAGGTGATACTTAGTATGTCTACATGGTTTGGAGTTAATTGGATTTAGGTTGATGATCGCGAATATGATACCATGTTTCTCGGTGGACGACAAACTAGGAGATTGGAGAAAATGTCGGAATTGATTTAGGGATCTATATAAGCATGACCTTGGAGTATAATTGAACATGATAATGGAAATTGGTGGACTTATTATAGTAGAGATAGCCTTTCAAGTATTTGGGGATTATACGGACTTTGGGAGATCGTGTGGAACACCGTAGACATCGGATTTGTAGAATTAATGAATTATGTAGTGATTGATGGAAGTTAATGGGCTGTTGGATTTGATTCATAGGAAGGAGACAAGATCTTGGAGTGGCATACGACGTGTTTCCTTAGGATAGGGATGCACTATCTCGGACCTTGGAAGAAATGCTGAGCACTTGGATTGTGGTGTTTAATTCAAGCTTAGCAGCTTGTATGCTCTACCCATGGATTCTTAGGGGTAGCCATACATATTATTTTCAGGGATCGCAGACATGTATAATTTTGTTAGACCTCCTCTTGGGAGTCATGAAGATATGTATGGCATGAGTGGTGATTGGAGTTTACCTATGCGAGATGATGCTTTCGGTGGTATAAGGTTATTTGTTTGAAGGACTAGGTAGAACTATTGGCATCCAAGAAACCATGATTAAGGATAAGATGATAAACGTTCACTCACACACTAGAATCCTTCAAACCCTTAAGCCCTACCAACCAACAACATGGACGGATCGTGACCACTTGCTTTGGCTCTAGGTCAAGAAGACCCATGCCAATACTCAACCGAGACCACCACCAATACCCCAGCCCACTTTACGTACCCCATAGACTTCATAGAGTACTTTTTCAAGTCAGTCGTCATCCTTGTTTTTACAACATACTAGTCTACCCGAAGAAAGAAGAAGAGTCATGCAGCTAGTTAAAAGACATTTGATGACCGCCACGTCAAGAAGGAAGAACTACTCCAACCACCGTCATCAAGAAGTAAACCTCCGCGTCGAAGACCAGATGTATCTGCAAGCCACCCCTCTCGAAGGAACCAAGCAATACCATGTCGAAGAGAAGCTCACACCAAGATTTATCAGCCTCCTCCAAGATCACTTCAAGACGAAGAGTAGACGGTTACCAGCCGGAGTTACCACCTGAGTTACCCACTGTGCAACAACGTCTTTCCACAAGATACCACTCCGAAAACGTTTCCAACTTCCTAACTAGACCGATCTTTGCGAGGACGTCGATCACCAAGCCATCGACCTCCATATGATTATGACTTACGTGAGAGACCCATTAGCAACCAAGATCAAGAAGAACTTCATGCACGAAGACACACCATCGAGCAGTTAAAGAATCAATGGAGCACCACTCATAAGCATAAGCAGTATGAGGATGTGAAGACTACCCCAGATCCAAGCTTCCATATTCCATTCTACACCTAGTCTGGGAATCTTAGGGACGAGATTCTTGTAAGGGGGGTAGGTCTGTCACATCCTGATTTTCATGCCACAACACTTAAGCTAATAATCATGTTAAAATATGGTTTGACAAAAACTTTTGAGTGGTTTGGACTATGCTTGATTTGGTTTTCTGTTTGCTGTTAGCGAGTGCTCTAAAAATCAAATAAATCCTCCAACTCTTATACTTCATCTCCTTGATCCAAAACCTGTTCCCAATGATCATGCCATGTGTATAGGACATAATAGTATTTTCTTACATAAATATTTTGGCCAAAAAGTATTTTCTAAATTTAGTTTTTCCAAAACCCCCTGAATTGAGGTTTGCACTACAAGTACTTGATTTGTGGTGTGAAAAATCTTTCAAAAATTATATTTCACTCCTACTAGGCATAGGACTCCCATAAACCGCAAAAGTATAATTTTAAATGTTATTTTGCTATTTTATTTAAATGCTTTTTATTTAGGCTAGAAATGGTCTTTAATAGGTTAAAGTTATTTAACTATTTCAAAAATATTTGACAAAATTTAGGGAAACTTATAGAACATATATGGTCCATATGTAGGAGTTTCAACACATGGTCATGTTAAAAATATTGGTTAAGTCCCTCAAAAACCCTTTCTGGATATTTCAAGCTTTTGAAATTTTTACAAAGAAAATTTTATTCATTAATTCCAAGAAAATTCTTGCATGTCACACATGACATATTTGATGATGTTGCAAAGCCTCATGCCTTGAAGATCAAGAAAACATCATCAAACCACCTCAAAACCATTTCTGTCCATTTTGAAGTTTGAGAAACTTTACATTGCCAAACATGTTCAAATGCTCTGAAACTTGGTGCACATGCTCAAATGATGTAATCATGCATCTAGACCAAATGGAACAAGTTTTAGGGATGGATATCTTGATCAAAGTTCCCCAAAACCCTTTCTGACCCGATCCAAATTTCAACAACTCTACATTGCCAACTTTTTACTTGTGACCTCAAATTTTGTGGACATGCTCACAACGCCAAATGATGACACTACACCAAGTGGTGTATCAAGGAGGGATGATTTGCATGGCTAAATCTTTGAAAAGCCATTTCTGTTGATTACTAGGGTTTACCAAAGTTGCATTGGCAAATGTCTTCAAATGAGGCAAAACTTGGTAAATAACCTCATCCCCATATGCCACTTGATCCTGTTAATTCTCAGGTCAAGTGGAATCCATTTGCTTTCCCTAAACACCATCAAACACCTTTTGGTAATTTTCTAAAGTTGTTGTTTTCACCTCCTTCCTTGCTCTTCTTGAGCCCAACTTTTTACCAGAGTGTCGGGGTATTTGATCGACACCTATGGGATTACAAGAATCCCTACTATGGTTGCCGGGCACGGGGTTGAGAAAAGAGCGGATCCAACAGTTAGCACACGGTTCCTTTACCGAGGTTCGGGCTGCAAAGATGCGTAAAACCCTACTCCTGCTTTGGTGGATTATATGTTTGTGTTCTTCAGCTGGCTATGGGGCGTGAGGAGCTCCAGAAAGCCGAGACGTGAGGAGTTCTAAAAAGCCGAATCCTTCTCTTGGTCGCCTCGGGCCTCCTTTTATAGGGAAAAGGGGTCGCCACACTGGCACACAGGAGGTGGAAAGGGTACAGTGATGTGAGGTTGTCCCTCGCATTACATGACAAGGCGCATTTAATGCGCTTAGCTTAGGTGTCCTTACTTTATCAGGGACGGGGGAGAAATCCGTCTTGTCTGTCAGCACTCCTTCTTGCGTCGACACGCGCCCTGGCCAGCGATGCCTGAGGTGCCATGTAGGCAGGCAGGCAGCTGAGGTGGCGCAATGGTGGGTCTCCACGAAGATCTGCATGTTGCCACCCAGGTGCCTATCCAGCTAGTTGTGTCGGCAGCTGCATGGGACGGTGGAAACTCAGTTAGTGCGGGCCTGATGGTGGCCCTGCAGGTGTCCTCGGCAAGGGCCTTGCCAGGGCCCCGGCAAGGGTCTTGCTGTGGCACCTGCTGTCATCCCCGGCAAGGTGCTTGCCGGAGGTCTTATGGTCCTCCTTTGCTGGGATCCCGCCAAGGGTCGTCGTCCTCTTAGCGTGTGTATCTGTCCTTGAATGTCTTCACAAAGATCTGCATGCCACCACGGGGATATCTCCCGAATCCTTGCATCATGGGGGTAGTGGACTCAAGGGTGATCCGCTCCGTAGGCGTGGGGCGAGCTGCCGCGGCAAGGGTCTTGCCGGGGCTGCCAGAGGCGGCCCTGGTAAGGATCTTGCTAGAGCTGCTAAAACTAGCTCCCGACAAGGATCTTGCTGGGGGAAGCCGCTTCGTCCCTTTGCTATTTGTGGTCTTGTTCTTGATGTTGCTCCAGTTCCATCGAGCTTCGATCTTACCCTGGCTCACCTCCCTTGCCATGCTTGGTGTGGTGGTGCTCGTGGCTCAGACTGCCCGTGCACAGTCATAGGGGTACAAAAAGTGTACCCCTCTTTTTGTACACCGACAGGAGCCCCCGAGCCTGGGCCACACATAAGCACGACGCGTTGTTGGGCTAGGCCCAGAACGGTGCGCGGGCAGGCGGGGCGGTTCTCACCATGGTAAGATTTTCCGCCCGCTACGCCTCCCACGACCCGCACGCATGGCGCGGGGTGGAGGGGAGTGCGTGACGTGGGCGGCATGCGTGGGGCGGTTTCCGCAGGAATGCGTCACATCGCAGTAAATGCGAAAGGATGCGGCTTCGTGCCTTCCCCATAACAGGGGGGAGGCGTGGAGACGCGGCCCATTTACTGAATGGGGCCGAGGCGCCGTCCTCAAGGCGTCCACTCCCCATGATCACGGGGTGGGGAGAGGTCGCCTCACCCGTCCCCTCGGTTCTGCACGTCTGCCACGTGCCTCCCATGCGCTTGGGGTGGCAAATGGTGGAGGCGGGAAACCGGGCCGTCGCTGGTAGGGTCGACGGGTCGGTCCCGGCTCCCTGCGCCTTCTGCATGTTGATTGGCCGAGCGGGGCGGTCGAGCCCCAGTCCCGCCCCTTTATAAAGAGCGGGAGGGGAGGGACGGCGCCCCGCACTCCTCCATCTTATTTCTTCTTCAGCTTCTGCTCCTCTCTTCTGTTTGCCATGGAGAGAGGAAATCCCGGCCCTTCAACAGTGGCGGCGAGGGTCGCCGCTCGACAACGCGTCCCTCCTCCTCCTACACCCGCGCTGGCAGAGCCGGCCACGAGGGGAAGGGGGAGGGGGCGAGGCCGGGGCGCTTGGGGAAGAGGAGGACGGGGCGGCCCGCCGGCCTCGCCCCCGCTAGCAGCACCTCCTCCAGTGGAGGGCCATATTGGGGATGACCCTTGCGAGTTCTTCGTCAGGTTGCGGCGGCCGCCGCGCCGTCGCCTTCGTCTCCCGACCCCATTTGGACGGGAGATGGAGGTGGATCCACCGGAGTCACTGCGGCTGCACATGAGGGGCTACGGGATCAGCGGCACACGGGTCCGCGTCGACTTCCCTGCTCCTCATGTGATGTATCTTCGTCAAGGATGGAAGACGTTCGTTCGTATCCACAGCCTGAAGGATGTGCTCACCCTCCATTTCAAGTTGATGGAGGATGGCCATCTCTCCGTCAAGGTCTTCGGGCACTTCGGGACTCGTGCAAGGTGCTGCGTGGAGAGCTCCTCCGATGATGAAGACTCCTCCTCGAACGAGGGTGACGAGGAGGACAGCGGCAGCGACGACGAGGGCGGTAGGTGGCAGGATGACGGGTCTGACTAGGTGTCGGGCGCCATTTCTGGTGGCACCGGTGACCCCATCATCCGCGTCGCCGGTTCCTTGAACTTCTCGGGGCCGTCCCCTTGGCGGCTGGCGTAGGGAGGTTGCGGAAGAGGAAGAGGAAGAAGGCGGGCGGCAAGGTCATCATGTCGGAGTACGCGGGCACCGATGCCTTCGACGCGTACTGACGTCCTGCCGCCTCGTCTTCGAGCTCTGCTTCCACCGCCGCCATCACCATCCAGCCCATGGGCGGCCACCAAGATGTCCTCTTGGTGTCTTCTGCCACCCGTAGCTCGCCTAGGCGCCCCTTTTGCCCTTCTCGCCTCCTTGACCTACCTCCTGAGGAGAGGGACAAGAAAGGCATTACGGGCATCTTATCTCTTTTTAGTTTGTACGCCTTCGGGCAACTGTTAAATTTAAAACTAGTAATCTCCTTGTTCATGTTTTTCATTCCCTATGGACTGTATCTGAGTGGAATGTTTTTAATGAAAAAGGAATGTTTGCCGGGTCATTTGTTCGCAGGTAGAAACCACAACTGGGAACAAGTCCCTGATATCTCTAAGATAAACATTTTCTCGCCCGACAACAGGCCTTGCCGTCTCCCCACTCAGCTCGACCTTTCTCACGCCTCTGGCGGAGGCAGGGATGAAGTGGGCTCAGGCTCCTCGTTTCATCCTTCCGCCACCGCGACTACGACCAAACTTAGTCCCAGGAACGAGCCCTAGGGCCTAGAGTTATGGGAGCACGGTAGCTTAAGGAAAAGAACGAGGTTTCACATACCTCAGTCCATAATGGAATGCATTATAAGGGATGAAGAACTTATCTGAAGCTGCAGCCCCCGGCAACACTGGTTTGCCGTGGGTGAATCTTTTCTCTTGTAGCCCCCGGCAACACTGGCTTTCCGGGGCCTAGGCGCTAGTCTGTTCCTCTTTCTTCTCCCCAAGTGGCTTCGGCAAGGATATCTGTGCGTCCTGTGAACCAAAGGAGATGGAGGAAAGATAAAGGGACGCAAACTCGACCTCTAAGCTAGGGGTTAGCCGCCGCTAAGCACTATCAACCCTAACCAAGGACGAGACTCAACTCAGCATGCATGCTATAACTTAGGGCGCCAGCGCTTCATTTATTTATGCTCAGGGTCTGCACCTGGCTTTGTACAAAGGGTTACTTGCCTTGCCGGCATGGTTTGTACCAAAGGGTGGCTTGTCGGGGGGCCCGGCAAGCCGCGCCTTATGGGTAAAACTTGCGAAGATGCTCAATGTTCCAGGAATTGCTCACCGGAATGGCATTTTCGGTCTCCAGGCGGACTGCGCCAGGCCTGGTGACTCGTATTACCCAATAAGGGCCTTCCCACTTCGGCGTTAACTTGTTTGTATTCTTGGCCGATTGAAAGCGCCGAAGAACAAGGTCGCCTTCCTCAAAGCTTCGGACATGGACCTTGTGGCTATGGTAGCGGCGCAAGGCCTGCTGGTAGCGTGCTGCTCTCACAGCCGCCCGAAGACGATCTTCCTCAAAGAGCATTGCGTCATCTTACCGCAGTTGCTCTTGCTCAAGCTCATCATAAGCCAGCACTCGAGGTGACCCGTATATGAGTTCAGTGGGGAGAACTACTTCTTCCCCGTAAATCAGGGCAAAGGGTGTCTGGCCGGTGGCTCGATTTGGCATCGTTCTGATCGACCAAAGAACCGTCGGCAATTCATCAATCCAGCGCCTTCCGCTCATGTGTAGCCTGTCAAAGGTCTTTGTCCTTAATCCTCACATCACTTCAGCGTTTTCCCTCTCAGCTTGACCATTGCTTCAGAGGTGAGCAATGGAAGCGAAACAGACTTTATTGCCGAGGTCTTGGGTATATTGCATGAAGGTGCGGCTTGTGAACTGCGTGCCGTTGTCGGTGATGATTCTGTTGGGCACACCAAAACGGCAGACTAGTCCCTTGAAGAACTTGACTGCTGACTGAGATGTGACCTTCCTCACTGCCTCCACCTCCGGCCACTTTGTGAACTTGTCGATTGCAACGTACAAGTACTCAAAGCCCCCGACAGCAAGGGGGAAAGGGCCCAGTATGTCGAGCCCCCAGACCGAGAAGGGACAGGAGAGAGGAATGGTTTGAAGGGCTTGAGCTGGTTGATGAAGTTTCTTTGAATGGAACTGACACGCTTCACACCTGGTGACCAGTGCCGTCGCATCCTGGAGGGCAGTGGGCCAGAAGAAGCCTTGCCGAAATTCCTTGCCGGCAAGGGCTCTTGACCCTATGTGGAATCCACATATGCCTCCATGTATCTCTGCCAACAGCCCCAGTCCTTCCTCTCGAGGGATACACTTCAATTTCACGCCGTTCGGTCTCTTTCTGTAAAGGACGTCATCGACGAACTGGTACATAGCAGACCGACGGGCTACTTTTTCCGCTTCTTCCTGCTCCTCAGGAAGTTCCCCAGTTCGGAGGAATCGGACGGTATGTTGTGCCCACGCTGGAGCCTGGGGCTCGACAGCGAGGATTAAAGGCATTTCCTCCGTGATAGGAGCGGCTGTCTCGACGGCAAGAGCTTGACCCTCCGCCGGAGCTAGCTGTCCAATGGCGGGCTCAGTGTCTCCGGCAACATCCTTGCCGGCGGCTTCGGGGAGCTCGGCGGGAAAGTACTTGCCGGGCCCTGATTTCCTCCTCTTGTTCTGCTCTGTTGATGGATCAACGGATGGCTGAGAAAGCTGAAGCACAAAGGTACCTGGTTCCACATGTAGCTTGAGGGCAGCGCGCTTTTACATGTAATCGGCGATGTCGTTCTCCGCTCGGGGAACGTGCTCCGCCTGTATACCATCAAAGCGCTCTTACATCTTTCTCACTTCATCAACGTAGGCGTTCATCAACGGGCTATGGTAATCCTTGTTGACTTGTTTGACGACAAGCTGCGAGTCGCCCCTAACAATGAGCTTCTTGATTCCGAGGTCTGCCGCGATCCTAAGACCAGCAAGCAGCCCCTCGTACTTAGCAGTGTTGTTCGTTGATACCTCCCTGGGGAAGTGCATCTGGACCACGTACTTGAGGTGCTCTCCAGTGGGCGCGACCAGCAGTACGCCAGCCCCGGCGCCCTGTAAGGAGAAAGCTCCGTCAAAGTACATGATCCAGTTGCAACTCGCCTCTTTGCCGGGGAGAGGAGTTTCCTGGACCTCTTCATCAGGCATTGCGGTCCATTCTGCAACGAACTCTGCCAAGACTCGGCTTTGAATCGTCGAGGTACTTTCAAACTTGAGGCCAAAGCTGGACAGCTCCAGTGCCCGCACTACAATTCTTCCCATTGCATCTAGATTTTGCAATATCCGTTGTAGAGGGAGGCGAGTGACGACAGTGATCTCGTGCGCCTGGAAGTAGTGACGCAGCTTCCTCGAGGCCATAAGAAGGCCAAAGAGCAATTTCTACACACCGGAGTACCTTGATCTAGCCCCCTGCAAGAGGGAGCTAACAAAGTAGACCAGGTGCTGCATCATTTTCTTCTTTGGCTGCACTCCAACTGGCTGTGTCGTCTCTGCACCAGTGGCATCAAGCTCTGTCGCTGCTATCACCTCATCATTAATTTCTCTCCGCGCCACTAGTGCAGCGCTGACCACCTGGTTTGTTGCCGCCAAGTATAGCAGCAACGGTTCTTGTGGTCTAGGCGCAACTAGTATTGGCGTGGAGGAAAGATACCTCTTCAAATCTTGTAATGCTACTTCAGCTTCTGGCGTCCATTCCATTGGGCCCGCCTTTTTCAAAATCTTGAAAAAGGGAAGGGCGCGCTCGGTAGACTTGGAAATGAATCTGCTCATGGCGGCAACGCAGCCAGCAAGCTAACGCACATCCTTGACCCGTTTGGGTGCTTCAATCTGCTCTATAGCTTTGATCTTGTCCGGATTGGCCTCTATCCCACGCTGCGACACAAAGAACCCGAGAAGCTTGCTGGACGGGACGCCGAAGAGGCACTTCTTAGGGTTCAGCTTGAGGTTGATCTTGCATAGGTTGACAAATGTTTCTTGTAAATCCGGTATAAGGGTTGCCCTGTTCTTGGTTTTGACCACTATATCATCCTTATAAGCCTCCATATTTCTATGGAGCTGGGGTTCAAAACCAATCTGGACTGCCCTTGCAAACGTCGAGCCAGCACTCTTCAACCCGAAAGGCATTCGTACGAAACAGTATGTACCACATGGGGTGATGAATGTTGTCTTCTATTCGTCTTCTCTTGCCATGAAGATCTGGTGGTAGCCGGAGTAGGCATCGAGGAATGACAACAGGTCACACCCAACCGTGGAGTCAACAATCTAGTCGATGCGTGGCAACGGGAAGGGGTCCTTGGGTCAAGCTTTATTGATAACTATGTAATCAATACACAGCCTCCACTTCCCATTCGCCTTGCGCACTACCACTGGATTGGCCAACTACGTTGGATGGAGCACTCCTCTTACCAAACCCGCAGCTTCCAATTTCCGGATCTCCTCTGTGATGAACTCTTGCCGTTCCAAAGCCTGCTTCCTGACCTTCTGCTTGACGGGCCGCACATGAGGACAGATAGCAAGGTGGTGCTCAATCACCTCCCTGGGAACGCCAGGGATGTCGGATGCTTGCCATGCAAACACGTCAACATTCGCCCACAGGAAGGTGACGAGCATGTCTTCTTATTTGTCGTCAAGGGAGGAGCTTATGGTGAAAGCCCCTCCTGTACTGTCCTCCTTGACAGAAACCTTCTTGGTTCCCGGCGGCGTGGCCCTGGACTTCTTGTTTCTGCCGGTGGAGCTCTCTGGCACGTCCTCGACGGGAGCGCGACACTCCGAAGAGGTGCGCTTTCCGGAGTGGGTGTCCGAGGTCTCACCGGTCTTCTTCTTTCCGGTGGAGCTCTCTGGCACGTCCTCGACGGGAGCACAGCACTCCGAAGAGGTGCGCTTGCCGGAGTGGGTGTCCGAGGTCTCACCGGTCTTCTTCTTCTTCCCTCCCGGGGCTCCAGTGGCAGGAGCAATTGCTCTCGTAGCGACAGTTGCTGCAACTGCTTGCTGGTACAGTTGGTCAGCGCAAATCAGCGCATCTTCCTTATCGGAGGGGATGGTGATGATCGTCACAGGCCCTGGCATCTTCAGGGTGTTGTAGGCGTAGTGTGACACCGCCATGAACTTGGCCAGCGCTGGGTGGCCAAGGATCCCGTTGTAAGGCAAGGGGATCTTGGCAACATCGAACACGATCCTTTCCGTCCTGTAGTTCAGATCACTCACAAAAGTCACGGGCAGCGTGGCTTTCCCTTTGGTTGACTTCTCCCCGGGTTGACCCCTGAAACATGCCCGTCTCTTCGAGGTCTCCCTAAGGAATTTGCAGCTTCTCGATCACGGTGGGCGAGAGTAGGTTCAAACCGGCCCCGCCATCGACTAGCATCTTTGTCACCTTGAGGTTGCGTATTGTCGGCGAAACCAACAATGGCAAGCACCCGACCACAGTAGTGCGATCAGGGTGGTCCTCAGTGTAAAAAATAATAGGTGTGCTGGACCATTTCAGTGGTTTTTGGGCACCGGACGATGGCTCTGCCGCTGTAATCTCGCGTGCCCACTGTTTAAGTTGGCGGTGAGAAGTATGCAGCGAAGCGCCGCCATCGACACACATGGCCACCGTAGCCATCTGAAATTCTTGGTCGCCGGACTCGTCGTCCTCTTCGTGATCGTCGTCTTCGGGCCTTCTGTCACTGCCCTGGGCGGGCCTCTCCTGCTGTTTATCCTTGCCGCGACGGCCTTCTTGGCCGTCACGCTTCTTGCCGGACCCTTCAGCACCATCCTGGCCCTGCTCCTTCTCCCGCCTCTCATATTCAACCCTCTGCTTCTTAGAAAGGAGCTCAACCGGTCGGCAGTCCTGGAGATCATGGCCCTTGGTGCGATGGATCTTGCAATATCGCTTGCCGGAGTTTCCTCGCTTCTCGGCAGCCGCCAAGGCCCGACAGGCGACACACCTGGCAATTTCCTTGTCGGGGTCACCCGCCCTGGTTTTCTTGGCGGAGCCGGTGTCATCAGATCCCTCGACGGCAAGCACGACTTTACCCTTGCACTTCCTGTTGCGGTGCCGGCCTTTCTTTGCCGGGGCGGTAGTATCGTCATCTAAAGAGTCGGTTTCCGCGCCGGCATCTTCGCCGGGGTACTTCCTTCCCTCTTCAGCCCGGGCACATCTGTCAGCGAGAACATAGAGTTCTGCCACATCTTTCACCTTGGTCATCGCCAGTTCTTCGCGCATCTTGCGGTTACACACGTTCTGATGGAACGCGCTGATGATGGTGGCAAGGTGAACATCAGGGATATTGTATTGTACCCAGCTGAACCTCTGTATGTACTTGCACAGACTCTCGCCTTCCTTCTGGGGTATGACGTGCAGATCACTTGCTTGGCCATGGGCTTGGTGACCTCCAGTAAAGGCGCCAACAAACTCATGGCACAAATCCGACCAGGAGGAAATAGAGTCTACTAGCAAGTGCATCAACCACGACATGGCGTTAGGTTTAAGAGCCAATGGAAAGTAATTCGCAAGCAGCTTATCGTCGCGGGCTCCGGCAGCTTGCATCGCGATGGTGTAGATGCTGAGGAACTCCGACGGGTTGGTCTTGCCATTGTACTTCTCGCTAACGTCAATCTTGAAGGTGCGGTGAGTGGGCCACTGGAACTGCCGCAACTCACGGGTAAAAGCCGGACAGCCTACCTCGTAAGGTAGACCTCCAGGGCTCTCCGGTGCTGGGCGGTCTGCAGCAGGCCCCGCTCGCCTGTCTGACTGGTGGTGCGCTCTGCGCCGGCGCTCGATGGTGGATCGAGCATCTTCATGAGCTCGCTCCTCAAGAAATTGACGCTGGTCGCTGTGGGTCTGTGGGTCGGACGATTCTATGGAGATGGCGTCGCCCGCGATGTCCCGACGAGTCGACACATGCGGTATCGGGCGAGGGGGAGGCGAATGTACTGTAGCAACGGCGCTGCCGGTCCCCTGCCATCGGTGCGTGGGACGCCATCGGAGGATCGACCTGGGAGCTCTGCTGGATTTGGTTCATCCTTGTTGGCGACTGCGACAAGGCTTCGGATGGTGGCTCTCCATTCTTTGAATTTCCACGTAACGGGAGGAAAGTCGAGGAGCAACTGCGCGCATGCCAGGGCTTCGGCTGGGGTTAGCGGTAGCGAAACCTGCACGGACCGCGACGCGCTTCAACCCCTGACCGTGTCAGGAGGAGCTCCGTCACGATCCCGCGGTCGCATGCCGTTTCCACCAACGCTCCGGCTGGTGGGCAGGTCTTCTACGTCCCGGGAGTGGCGCTCGGGGCTCTTCCCGTGGCAACGCCCGGGATCTTCGGCGTGATGATGCCGCTCGTCGCGCGCTACTTGGGAGGAGCATGCTGTGGGCGCCGGCGTGGGAGTCCTGGAGGCCCTTGCGTCACCTTCGGGTGATGCGGCAGCAACTTTGGATGGCCCCGCGCCACTAGCGGATGGCCCGGCTCCGTCCTTGGACATGGCGGTGTGTGGCCTGTTACCGGGCACACAAACATCGCCACCTCCCAAACTCCGGCTGCTGGGATGGCGTTGGTGTTCGCGAGCAGCGCCCCGGGTCCTTTCCGCAACCGGTCCGCTGCTCGCCCGCGTCGGGACGGGCTGTCCGGCCTCCGACTGGCCAACCGCCACCGTCGTCTTCTTCTTGGGTGCCATGATGATGAAGAAGCGTCGAACTGACTGCTAAAGCCGAGTGTCACAACTCCCCCTTCCCCTACCTGGCATGCCAAAGATGTCGGGGTATTTGATCGACACCTATGGGATCACAAGAATCCTACTACGGTTGCGGGGCGTGGGGTTGAGAGAAGAGCGGATCTAACAGTTAGCACACGGTTCCTTTACCCAGGTTTGGGCCGCAAAGATACGTAAAACCTTACTCCTGCTTTGGTGGATTATATGTTTGTGTTCTTCAGCTGGCTATGGGGCGTGAGGAGCTCCAGAAAGCCGAGTCCTAAGGAGTTCTAAAAAGCCGAATCCTTCTCCTGGTCGCCTCGGGCCTCCTTTTATAGGGAAAAGGGGTCGCCACAGTGGCACACAGGAGGTGGAAAGGGTACAGTGATGCGAGGTTATCCCTTGCATTACATGACAAGGTGCATTTAATGCGCTTAGCTTAGGTGTCCTTGCTTTATCGAGTACGGGGGAGACATCCGTCTTGTCCGTCACTGCTCCTTCTTGCGTCGACACGCGCCCTAGCCAGCGATGTCTGACGTGCCATGTAGGCAGGCAGGCAGCTGAGGTGGTGCAATGGTGGGTCTCCACGAAGATTTGCATGTTGCCACGTAGGTGCCTATCGAGCTGGTTGGGTCGGCAGCTGCATGGGGCGGTGGAAACTCAGTTGGTGCGGGCCTGATCGTGGCCCTGCGGGTGTCCTCGGCAAGGGCCTTGCCGGGGCCCTGGCAAGGGTCTTGCCGCGGCGCCTGCTGTCATCCCCGGCAAGGTGATTGCCGGAGGTCTTGTGGTCCTCCTTGGCTGGGATCCCGCCAAGGGTCGTCGTCCTCTTAGCGTGTGTATCTGTCCTTGAATGTCTTCACAAAGATCTGCATGCCACCATGAGGATATCTCCCGGCCCCATGGGGGCAGTGGACTCAAGGGTAATCCGCTTCGTAGGCGTGGGGCGAGCTGCCGCGGCAAGGGTCTTGCCGGGGCTGCCAGAGCTCGCCCTGGCAAGGATCTTGCCAGGGCTGCTGAAACTGGCTCCCGGCAAGGATCTTGCCGGGGGAAGCCGCTTCGTCCCTTTGCTCTTTGTGGTCTTGTTCTTGATGTTGCTCCAGTTCCATCGAGCTTCGATCTTACCCTGGCTCACCTCCCTTGCCATGCTTGGTGTGGTGGTGCCCGTGGCTCAGACTGCCCGTGCACAGTCATAGGGGTACAAAAAGTGTACCCCTCTTTTTGTACACCGACACAGCGCGTCTCCTAGTCCCCCTTTACCTCTAGTAAGTTTAGCATGGACATGGCTCAATCATTGGTGGGTGAAACCACCTCTTTTACCTCTCTGGACAACACTTGCACCCGTCTTCCTCACCCCTCGTCACTCAAGTGGTCACCCATGGCAACCCAAGCATCCCCCCTTTTCTATACTACCCCCTTCGCTACCAGACACTAGAGGGCACGCCCACAGGGCATAAACAATGCCAATGTTGTCCATTTGCGTGCTCTAGAGCGTGCTACAGTACGCTCCGGCACTGTAGCCGCCTAGGGCCAAGCAGCTCCGGCCACCTCGGCTCTCACCCTCGCGCCAGACGAGGTGCCTCGACGTCCACGCCATGCCACGGCCTGGTCCCCCTCCTCCTTCTCCCTCCTATGGCCTCCCTCGCACTCGCCGGCCGCCCGCAAACTCCAATCCTCGGCCTCACACACGCAAGCTCTCTGGAACCTCCCCGCTCCTTCTCTTCTCTCCTCTGGACATGGACCTCGTCCACAAACGTCCTGGGCTCTCTCCCTAGCGCTATCACGACCTCTGGCCACACCCGTGACCTCGCCGGCGACAAGTCCATGGTGAACCGGTGCCCAGCTATATAAGCCAGCCCCGGGCTGCTCCAGTGGCATCTGCCTCCACCTCACAGCCCCAAGAACATGCCCACACCACCTAGTCATCCTCAAAGGGCCTCCGTGCGTGGGATTGACCGGAGCTCACTTACTCCAACGACCGGTAATCTCGCGGTACAACCTCTCTCAGCCCCGCTCTTACTCGATCTGGACCCGCCAGGACTCACTGACCCATTCCCCTCCTTCTCCCGCTCCTATTGCAGCCCGGAACGAGCTAACCAGGTCCCTCCCAATGCTCCACCACCGTGCCACCTCGCCGCCGATGAACCAGGCTTCTCCGGCGGCCCATCCTCATACCACCAGAACCGTGACTCCACCGGTGAGCTCGCCGCTTCCCTGGCCGCGAGGTTGAAGATGACAGGTGGGCCCCGCCTGTCATCCTCACCTCTCTTTCCTTCCCCTCTCTATCGCTGACCGCCGAGCCCCAGCCATCAGGTTTGAACATGGGTGCGCGCGCGCACCGGTTCGCCTGGGCTGGCGTGCCTTTGGGCCGGCCCTGCTGCAGACTAAATTGGCCGGCGAAACCTAGCTAATTATTTTTCTTTTTATTTTACCAGTGGGCTTCAAAAATCCATAAGTAATTCATATCAAGTTCAAATTTTATGATTCCAATTTCTAGTGACTCCATAAATCATGCTCTGTTTAATGGGAAATAATGAACATTTTACAATGTCCCGTTTCCACTCAATCTATTAAATAGGCCATTTATTCACATTTGTCAACTTCAAAACTCCATATTATATTCATTTCAACTCCAAATCCAGTAAAACCAATTTCTAAAGGTTTCTAAATTATGCTTGATTTTATGGGTACTTTTACTCATTTTTATAAAAAAGGCATTCTGTAAACAACTTGCAGATCCACAAACTCCCTTATATCCATCATATTGAAATGTTCCAAACTATCCATTGATCCAGTGCCAATGAAACCACCTTGGTCATTTTTCATATGACTAGAGGTATCCTAGAAAATTCCAACTCCTATTTTTAGAGCACTTTTATTTTTTCATTGTTGTGTTGCTTATTGTGATTGTTTCCAACGTTAGTTGACGAAGTAGACGGAGTACTTGGAGAAGGACCAGAGGATTTGAAGACCCCAAGGACTTGGTTAAGACATGCAAGCAACCCTTTGACCATGACACCCATCTTGTTCATCGGTACCCTTTTCCGACTGCATGATGACAAGATATGACTCTAGTAAACTTGTTGTGAACCACCACAAGATGCATACCCCTACTCATGACTTTACCTTGTTCATGAATGCAAATGTCAAAAGATTCGTTGATGCATAATGATGCTAGTGTACCATGAACTCTTCGTGGTTACACTCTTTTGAAAACCCGATATGGTGCCCCTAATGCCCTTGGGTGATGTTGAACTAAGGTCACCACTTGAGGAAGAAGTGGTGTACCAAACAGAGCTTTTGGAGTGTGAATAAAATGATGGATTAGATTTATGTGTGATTACCGACCCAACCGAACATATGCAACCACCCTACCCCTTTATGGGATGGGGCATTATTTATTACTTAGGCTGATACTAGCATGGTGCCCACATTACTATTGATGGGGGTGACTTGAAGTCCCTCTCGTGACGAGGTCGTGCTTGGATAGGCGGCATGACTATTTTCACAGGGCACTGGGTACACCGTTGGTGCCTTTGTGCATGCGTGATAATGTGAAAAGGGCAGAGTCCCACGATCTTTTACTTATACACAAGAGCCGTGCATCAACGAGTGGATCCTATGTTAGTATCGTCTGGTGAAAGGTAATGATCGGGGTGCTTCCCCTAAGTACTTGAGGTACCGCGAGATCGCGGATGACACGAAAGCTTCCCGGATCTTGTGGTAAAGTGCGCAACCTCTGCAGAGTGTCAAAGTATTCGAATAGTCGTGTCCACGGTCATGGACAGTTGGGAGGTGCTGTTTAAACTATGTCCAGAAATTTTACAATCTCAGTGCATGTGTGTGTGGAAGAAAACTATTTGTGTTAAGGTGGTGACTTGACATGTTGAATGGAATGGCATTGGTCCAAACTCTATTTATGTTGATATCAGTACCCTGTTCTCAAGGTTTCCCCTGTTCATTGATGCATATCTCACAAGTTGATAGGACATCTCAACTAGCTTGTAGCTAGGTTGCTTACTTGTTGTACAATTGCATTGTTACTTTGAACCAAATCATGGGTTGCTTGCGAGTACATTCAAAGTACTCATTGGCTTGCGACTGGTTATTTAATTCGCTAGGCATGGAAGAGCAGGAATTTGAAGAAGAATTCTTTGAAAATGAACATGCGGACTAGGACGTTTCCCAGTCAGAATGCCCGTAGGGTTATGGCAGATGGCACGAGTCCTACTTAGCTACGAAGACTGCCGCTACTCGAGTTTATTTGATGTTCAACGCATGAGGCTTTATCTATGTAAAACTTGACCATAATGGTCATGACTTGTGTAAGACTTTATGTATGGATGTAAGACTCTTGTTATTCAGCTTCTGTGTGTTCAGTGAGCATTGATCTCTGGGATCACTGTACACGTGCATTCGGTGATCTCGACTTATGAGTCGGGGTCCCCACACCATAATTCAAATACCATGATACTCAAGATGTCCATAACCGGGGACACGACTACTCATGAATGGTTTGTAAAATTTGCAGAGGTTTGTGCACTTTTCCACACAAGACTCGATCGCCTCTGTTATGTTTCTCGCACTTCATGGTGTTTGAGAAACGGATGACCAAGACACAGTCTTTCAGAAGCATTTACTCTTTACCCTGGATAGACCAGTACACCTACTTTCACCTACATCTGCTAGACCACCACTGAAAGAGCTCACACAACATAATTAACTATGTCAGAGCCCATAATGGCTTGTGGCCGCACACGGAAGTTTCTAGCCATGAATGATATATGATCCCTTTGACCTTGGGTGGCATTCCATAGGATGATCACATGGTTCCTCCGGGATATCCTAGGGCAACACTGGATTCTCCAGGTGCCCTGCAACCAATCCACCCAGTTGTGTATTAAATTTACCACCTTAAACATTCCCTTGTTTGTTATTACACTCACAACTTTCATGAATTCTCACATACCAATCCACGTCTACGAGCATGGCAAACAAATAGTGTCAGATCTTGGGTTCCGGCAAAACCCTTATGGTTTGAACTCTGGGGAGCACACGAAGATCTCTCCTCCCGCCCTAGCTAGTCTACTCGCCGATCCCTAGGCCTAGCTCGTCAGATCTGAAGAACAAAGGACACAAGGTTTATACTGGTTCGGGCCACCGTTGTGGTGTAATACCCTAATCTAGTGTGGTGTGGTGGATTGCCTTGTAGGCTGAGGAGGAACTAGTACATGGGGAGAACTGCCTCCTGAGGAGAGGTGTTCCTGTGCTCCAGTGAGCTTGTGGGTGTGTGGCCTTCTTTCTGCTCAACTCTAGATGAGAACAATGGTGGTGGCTAGTCCTATTTATGGTGGCCCGGGTCCTCTTCCCAAATATTGAGAGGGAAGGGATCCCACAACGGCCAAATTTGAAGGGGGACAACTTGTTGGAAATATGCCCTAGAGGCAATAATAAAAGTATTATTATTATATTTCCTTGTTCATGATAATCATTTGTTATTCATGCTTGAATTGTATTGTATGGAAACAGCGATACATGTGTGAATATATAGACCACAATGAGTCCCTGGTGAGCCTCTAGTTACCAGCTCGTTGATCAACAGATGGTCATGGTTTCCTGACCATGGACATGGGATGTCAGTGATAACGGGATCACATCATTAGGAGAATGATGTGATGGACAAGACCCAATCCTGAGCATAGCACGAGATCGTATAGTTCGTAATGCATAAGCTTTTCGGTGTCAAGTATTTATTCCTTAGACCATGAGGTTTTACAACTCCCGGATGCCGTAGGAATACTTTGGGTGTGCCAAACGTCACAACGTAACTGGGTGGCTATAAAGGTACGCATCGGGTATCTCCGAAAGTGTCTGTTGAGTTGGTACGAACCAAGACTCGGATGTTGTCACTCCGTGTGACGGAGAGGTACCTCTGGGCCCACTCGGTAAGACATCATCATAATGAGCCCAATGTGACTAAGTGGTTAGTCACGGGATGATGGATTATGAATCGAGTAAAGAGACTTGCCATGACGAGATTGAACAAGGTATCGAGAATACCGACGATCGAATCTCGGGCAAGTACCGTACCGATGGACAAAGGGAATAACATACGGGATTGAGTGAATCCTTGACACGGTGGTTCATCCGATGAAGATCATCGAGGAACACGTGGGAACCAACATGGGTATCCAAATCCCGCTGTTGGTTATTGACCGGAGAGTCGTCTCGGTCATGTCCACGTGTCTCCCGAACCCGTAGGGTCTACACACTTAAGGTTCGGTAACGCTAGGGTCGTAGAGATAAATGCACGTGGAAACCCGAAAGTTGTTCGGAGTCCCGGATGAGATCCCGGACGTGACGAGGAGTTCCGGAATGGTCCGGAGGTAAAGATTGATATATAGGAAGTCCAGTTTCGGCCATCTGGTGATCTCCGGGGGTCACCGGGAGCGTCCCGGGACCACCGGAGGGGCCCCGGGGGTCCACCGGGTGGGGCCCCTAGGCCGCAAGGGGAAGTGTCCAGCCCTAATGGGCTGGCGCACCACTAGGGGCCCCACCTCCCCATGCGCCTAGGGTTGAAACCCTAGGGGGGAGGGGGCGCCCCACTTGCCTTGGGGGGCAAGGACTCCCCCTGGCCGCCGACCCCCCCCCCCC
>LR738711.1:596666463-596717618 GCA_902687465.1 Secale cereale | reverse complement strand
ATGTGGGGGGGGGGGGAGAGGGCCGCCGCACCCAAGCCCTGGCACCTCTCCCCCTCCCGTCACACCTCCATACTCCCAACGCAGGGCGCCCGACGAAGCCCTGCTGCGATCTCCACTGCATCCACCACCACGCCGTTGTGCTGCTGGATCTCTGACGACTTCTCCTCCCCCCTTGCTGGATCAAGAAGGAGTTGACGTTGCTGTACCGGACGTGTGTTGAACGCGGAGGTGCCGTCCGTTCGGCGCTAGATCATCGGTGACGAAGAACTCGAAGAGTACGACTACTTCATCCACACTTCTTCGAAAGCTTCCGCACGCGATCTACATAACGGTATGTAGATGCACTCTTACTTGCTCGTTGCTAGATGTCTCCTTAGTTGGATCTTGGTGAAAGCGTAGAAATTTTTTGAATTCTGCTACGTTCCCCAACAGTGGCATCTGAGCTAGGTTTTATGCGTAGCATCTTGCACGAGTAGAACACAAAGCAGTTGTGGGCGTTTGAGTTTGTTCAACTTTCTTACCGTTACTAGTCAATCTTGATTCGGCGGTATTGTGGGATGAAGCGGCCCGGACCGACTTTACACGTACGCTTACGTGAGACTGGTTCCACCGACAGACATGCACTAGATGCATAAGGTGGCTGGCGGGTGTCTGTCTCTCCTACTTTAGTCGGATCGGATTCGATGAAAAGGGTCCTTATGAAGGGTAAATAGAAGTTGACAAATCACGTTGTGGTTGTGGCGTAGGTAAGAAACGTTCTTGCAAGAAATCCTATAGAAGCCACGTAAAAATTTGCAACAACAATTAGAGGACGTCTAACTTGTTTTTGCAGCATGTGCTATGTGACGTGGTATGGCCAAAACGAAGATGTGATGAATGATATATGTGATGTATGAGATTGATCATGTTCTTGTAATAGGGAATCACGACTTGCATGTCGATGAACTTGACAACCGGCAGGAGCCATAGGAGTTGCCTTAATTATTGTATGACCTGCGTGTCACTGAATAACGCCATGTAATTACTTTACTTCATTGCTAAACGTTAGCTATAGTAGTAGAAGTAATAGTTGGCGTGACGACTTCTTCAAGACACGATGATGAAGATCATGATGATGAAGATCATGGTGTCGAGCCGGTGACAAGATGATCATGGTGCCCCGAAGATGGAGATCCAAGGAGCAAGATGATATTGGCCATATCATGTCACTTTAATTGATTGCATGCGATGTTTATCATGTTTATGCATCTTGTTTACTTAGGACGACGGTAGTAAATAAGATGATCTCTCACTAAAAATTTCAAGAAGTTCGTTCCCCCTATCTGTGCACCGTTGCTAAAGTTCGTTGCTCCGAAGCACCACGTGATGATCGGGTGTGATAGGTTCTAACGTTCGCATACAACGGGTGTAAGCCAGATTTACACACGCAATACACTTAGGGTTCACTTGACGAGCCTAGCATGTACAGACATGGCCTCGGAACACGGAAGACCGAAAGGTCGAACACGAGTCGTATAGAAGATATGATCAACATGAAGATGTTCATCGTTGATGACTGGTCCGTCTCACGTGATGATCGGACACGGGCTAGTCGATTCGGATCGTGTATCACTTAAGATGACTAGAGAGATGTCATTCTGAGTGGGAGTTCATTAAAATTTGATTAAGATGAACTTAATAATCATGAACTTAGTCTAAATTCTTTACAATATCTCTTGTAGATCAAATGGCCCACGCTCAAGTTTCCCTCAACTTCAACGCATTCCTAGAGAAAACCAAGCTGAAAGACGATGGTAGCAACTATACGGATTGGGTCTATAACCTGAGGATCATCCTCATAGCTGCCAAGAGAACTTATGTCCTAGAAGCACCGCTAGGTGACGCTCCCGCCCCGGAAAACCAAGACGTTATGAACGCTTGGCAGTCGCGTTGTGATGATTACTCCCTGGTTCAGTGCGGCATGCTTTATAGCTTAGAGTCGGGGCTCCAAAAACGTTTTGAGCACCACGGAGCATATGAGATGTTCGAAGAGCTGAAAATGGTTTTCCAAGCTCATGCTCGAGTCGAGAGATATGATGTCTCCGACGCATTCTACAGCTGTAAGATGGAGGAGAACAGTTCTGTCAGTGAGCACATCCTCAAGATTTCAGGATTGCACAACCGCTTGTCTCAGCTGGGAATGAATCTCCCAGATGAAGCGGTCGTTGACAGAATCCTCCAGTCGCTCCCACCAAGCTTCAAAAGCTTCGTGTTGAACTTCAATATGCAGGGGATGGAGAAGTCCATTCCCGAGGTGTATTCGATGCTGAAATCAGCGGAGGTGGACATCAAGAAAGAACATCAAGTGTTGATGGTCAATAAAACCACTAAGTTCAAGAAAGGCAAGGGTAAAAAGAACTTCAAGAAGGACGGCAAGGGAGTTGCCGCGCCCGGCAAGCCTGTTGCCGGGAAGAAGCCAAAGTATGGACCCAAGCCTGAGACAGAGTGTTTTTATTGCAAGGGAACGGGTCACTGGAAGCGGAACTGCCCCAAATATTTAGCAGACAAGAAGGCCGGCAACGTCAAAGGTATATATGATATACATGTTATTGATGTGTACCTTACCAACACTCGTAGTAGCTCCTGGGTATTCTATACCGGTGCAGTTGCTCACATTTGTAACTCAAAACAGGAGCTGCGGAATAAACGGAGAATGGCGAAGGATGAGGTGACGATGTGCGTCGGGAATGGTTCCAAGGTCGATGTGATCGCCGTCGGCACGCTACCTCTACATCTACCCTCGGGATTAGTTTTAAACCTCAATAATTGTTATTTAGTACTAGCTTTGAGCATGAACATTGTTTCTAGATCTCGTCTTATGCGAGATGGCTACTCTTTCAAATCGGAGAATAATGGTTGTTCTATTTATTTGAGAGATATGTTTTATGGTCATGCCCCGCTGGTCAATGGTTTATTTTTGATGAATCTCGAACGTAGTGATACACATATTCATAGTGTAGATGCCAAAAGATGTAAAGTTGATAATGATAGTCCCACATACTTGTGGCATTGCCGCCTTGGTCATATTGGTGTCAAACGTATGAAGAAGCTCCATTCAGATGGACTTCTAGAGTCTCTTGATTATGAATCATTTGACACGTGCGAACCATGCCTGTTGGGCAAGATGACCAATACTCCGTTCTCCGGAACAATGGAGCGAGCAACCAACTTATTGGAAATCATTCATACCGATGTGTGCGGTCCAATGAGTGTTGAGGCTCGCGGAAGCTATCGTTATGTTCTCACCCTCACGGATGACTTGAGTAGATACGGGTATATCTATTTGATGAAACACTAGTCTGAGACCTTTGAAAAGTTCAAGGAATTTCAGAATGAGGTTGAGAATCAACGTGACAGAAAAATAAAGTTCTTGCGATCAGATCGTGGGGGTGAATAATTAAGTCATGAATTTGGCACACACCTTAGGAGCTGTGGAATTGTTTCACAATTGACACCGCCCGGAACACCTCAACGTAAGGGTGTGTCCGAACGTCGAAATCGTACTCTGTTGGACATGGTGCGATCTATGATGTCCCTCACCGATTTACCGCTATCTTTTTGGGGTTATGCTTTAGAGACTGCCGCATTCACTTTAAATAGGGCTCCGTCGAAATCCGTTGAGACGTGTCAGGACCCCGATCCAAAGTCACACCGATCTAGCTGTAACACGTCATATCACTTTGCGGCCTCACGCACGGTAACCCCACGGGTGCCACCTTACCTGGCCCGGGACCGTTTGCGCATTTTGGCACACGTATATGACAGTGTCGCTAGCATCCATATGAAAGAGAACCCGGGCCGACATGGCTAGTTATAAACCAAAAGTGGCACTAAATTACAGAGACAGGCATCCATGACCCAGCAACGAACGTGTCGGTCATCAATGTATGAACCCAAGTCGTAGCAAGCTACATGGACTTAAAGGAACAACGCGTGACATTTCCCCTAAGGGACAGACACAGGAACGAAGAAGGACACATGCCGGCCAGCCTACGTGTTCCGAGCAGTAGCAAGCTACCAAGGCTCATTGGAATCACTAGGAGGCATTTCCCTGTAAGGTAGGCTACCAAAGGAAAACAACTAGGTGTCGGATCCCACACATACCAAGCATTTCAAACATACACACAATATGCTCAATATGTGCAAATACAACATTGCATCACAACAGAACACTATGACTCAAAGTACTTTATTTAAAAGGCTCCAAGAGCCATACATAACATATCCATACAGATAGGGGTCACATGACCCAACACTCAAGTCATACAGTCATACAAGCACAAGCGGAAGCTACATGCCTGAGTACAGACAACTTAGAAAATAAAACAGGCTTGGTGTAGCCTGACTATCTACAAGGCCCTTCACAAGCTCCAGATCTCCGTCTGGGTGTCAAGCTACTCGTCGACGTCAACGTCTATGTAGAACCCATCAGCAGGGGCAGGGTTCTCCTCTGCAACAGTTATTAAGCAAACATGAGTACAAAGGTACTCAGCAAGTCTTACCACAGAACCTATCATACATGCAACATTATCAAAGGGGGATAGTGGAGTTTATAGCAGAATGCCAGCTTTGACCTTGGCTAACCTATACTACAACTCTCAACAGATTGCAAGATGTTATTACGAACACGAGTCCTCTACTCACCACATCAATACACTACCGAGGATTCTCTTCCATTATCCTACGGAAGGGCCATCCACGGCACTCACACTTATCTTGAGGCTTTTAGTAGTATCCATCAACTTGTCTATGAACTGTAAGAGTAACCAAGTAGTTCGTACCGCGAACAACGGCTATTCGAATAGTTTGATAACCCTGCAGGGGTGTACCTCTTCACACACGCTTTCACCACTTATTGCCATTTACTTGGCGTGTACTCGGCAACCTTCAAGCGGAAGCCCAGCAGGGGTGTCGGCCACGACCTGACTAACTACTCAAGTCTCTCGTCCAGGTTTATCGCCTATTTGGGTTCCATCCGTGGGGAGATCCGGCCGGGGTGTCGCTCACGGCCCCAAACAATGTGTACAGGGTTCCCGAGTCACCAAACGGGCAACCGGTACACCGTGCCACGTAGCTGTCGCATCACAACCCACCCCGAGGGTCAGCGTTGTGCACGACCTCCAGTAAGCTATAAACACCAGAAACTAGTTGCAACTCCTGGACAGAGATCGAGGGTAATTAATAAGTCGAGAAGGTCCATTGGTTTCGGGCCCAATGCATGGTAGTAACTGCAAATTGAACCACACATACAGATCTCAGGTCCTATGGACGATTCCAATGAAACAACCCACCATGTACTCCTACATGGCCTTTCATCGATACCTTTACCAAGCGTGTTCCACACCTCCTTCTCTTTATCAGTAAGATTATTTCACTCTGATCCATCACCCAGATGAACCAGACCAGACACAACTCTAAGCATAGCAGGCAACATAAACAAATAGCATGGTGGATCACACATCACATGGCTCAATCAACTCCTACACATGCTAGTGGGTTTCAACTATTTACTGTGGCAATGACAGGTCATGCAAGGGAATAGGGTTCAACTACCGCAGCAAGTAGCAGTTCACACGTTGTTGCCTTAATGCAGTAAAAGAGAGCAGGAGCGAGAAGATTGGGTTTGTATCGGAATGATCAATGATTGCTTGCCTGACAAAGTGGTTGTCGGGTACTGCTCTTCAACTGGATACGCAGCAGTATCCTCGGGAGCAGGACCTAACACAGAGAATACCGGCGATACAATCATTAACAAACAAATGCAACAATATGATGCATGCTCATGACATGGCAAGATGCATGTGTGTTGGCTAATGCAACTAAAACCAGAAGGGTTTGAACCTATTTGAATCAAGATTCAAATTGAAGTTCAAACTATTATTTAAATAAGTGCATTATCATGTTTTTGAAGTATACAACAAGTTAACTTGTTCAAACATGCATGAAACCAGTGCCATTGGAAAGATCGGATTTTTCTGATCATTTTTCATATATAAATCTTTTCCATCTGAGCTATGGTTGATTTTATATGATTTTTAGAAGTTTTGGGTATTTTCTGGAATTTCCTGAATTATTTTAAATCTAAAATCCCAGAAAAACCTTTACTGCGTCAGCATGACATCATGCTGACGTCAGCCAGTCAACAGGGCCAGTCCAAGTCAAACCTGACTGGTGGGTCCCTCATGTCAGTGTCTCAGGAGCTAATTCCGGTCATAACCAGGGTTGACTGGGTTTGACTAACAAATGGGGCCCACTGTCAGTGACTGTGGTGATTAAACTAATTACTGTTAGCTCCTAACTAACAGGCCACGTCAGCCCGCCGGAGTTTGGCCAGCGGCGACCATTTCGCACGGCGGTGACTCGTCGGAATCCTTATTCCGGCAGCCATTTGCCGCGCGGATGGGCTCGGTGTGCTCCTGGTGATCCACCGCATCCAACGGTGCCACTGGTTGGTCGAGAGGTCGCCGGAGTCGACGGCAATGAGCTCGTCCACGGCGGTGCTCGCACGGAGTTGGTCGGGATGGAGTTGTAGTGCACGGTAGGAGGAGCTAAAGCTTGCTTTAGCTTGCTGGTGACCTACTGAAGCTAATGGCATGCTCAGCCACGAGGTACGGTGCCTATGGCCACAGCGGTGAGTTGGCCGGCGGCGGTAATCGTCGGTCAGCAAAGGGGGCGGCGGCTACAAAGCATAAACGAGCCCGTGGAGAGGGGGGTTCTAAGCATGAGCTCACAGCGGTCGCAGAGGGCGTTGAAGTGAGCTCGGGGACGGTCGGAGGACGGCGTACGGGCGGCGGCGATCTCCGGTGCCGAAGGTTGAAGACGACGGCGAGGAGGACGTTGCGAGGCTCCTGGCGTCGTGTGCGTCGGTGGGGAGCTTCGGGGCGATGTGGCGGAGCTAGTGGTGCGTCGGGGAGGCGACGGAGTGGCGTAGAGCGCGGTGTCAGCGGTCGTCGGCGACGAGCTCGCTCGGGGGAGCTCGGCGGAGGGGAGAAAGGAGGGGGAGAGACACGGGAGAGAGGGGAAACGGTCGAGGGGGCTTCGTGGCGTCGTCCTAGTCCATCCAGGGGGTCGAGGGACCAGCCAGGCAGGCAGGAGGTGGCCGGCACATCGGCGGCACTCGCCACCGAGCTGCTTCATGCGCTGGCGCGGTGAAGAAGACGGGGATGCCCCTGGTGGGCTGGGCCGGCTGGGCCAGCAGGTAAGTGGCACAGGTAAGTCTTTCTTCCTATTTTTCTTTCTGTTTTATTTCTTTTGCAGGTTTGTTCATTTAAATAAAATGCCAGAGCATTTTTGTAACTCATAACACTTGTCATACCTACTGTATATATTATGAACAGTAGGAAACATTATAGTTTATGATTATTTGAGCATTTAAAATATTTTATAGCATTTAAATAACCAAATTCAAATACCATATGATTTAATCCAAAGCCCTTGAGTGTCCTAGAAAATTGTGCACCATTTTTAGCAGAGGTTTAAGACCAAGGCAGAAATGATGAACATATTTGAAGGGCATTTTGGGTACATTGGAAAATATTTTAGCAAACCCTAGTTGTTAGGGGAGGGGTGCTGGGGTTTCTGTTAATCCAATTTCAAGTTTCTTTGAAAGTAGACATGATGCACACTCTAGTTAGGTCCTAATGCAAGTGCTAGCTAGGGATGTGACAACTCACCCCCACTTAAAAGAATCGCGTCCCGAGATTCGGGTTCCTCCGGAAAGAGGGTGGGGTACTCAAGTCGAAGACGATCCTCCCTTTCCCAAGTAGCTTCACTCTCGGAATGATGTGACCATTGAACCTTGAGAAACTTGATATTGTGGCGTCGAGTGGTGCGCTCAGTTTGATCAAGAATACGAACGGGGTATTCTCGATATGTGAGATTGTCTTGGAGATCAAGCGTTTCGTGGTCCACTCCGCGGATAGGATCCGAGAAGCAACGCTTGAGTTGAGAAACGTGGAAAACATCATGAACAACGGAGAGGTGCGGAGGTAGTTCCAATTGGTAGGCAACTTCTCCTTGTTTGGCAAGAATGCGAAAAGGACCGATGAAACGAGGGGCCAATTTGCCTTTGATACCGAAGCGATGGGTTCCCTTAAGAGGAGTAACCCGAAGGTAAGCCTTATCGCCGACTTCAAAAGTCACAGCCTTTTGATGACTATCATATTGGCTCCTTTGGCGAGACTGGGCTGTTTTCAATCTCTCACGAACGATGCGAACTTGTTCCTCTGCTTCCTGAATCATATCCGGGCCAAAGAATTGTCTTTCGCCGGTTTCTGACCAGTTAAGAGGTGTTCGACACCTTCGTCCATATAGAACTTCGAAGGGGGCTTTACCCAGGCTGGCTTGATAACTATTGTTATAAGCGAATTCGGCAAATGGAAGACATTTTTCCCATTCCATACCGAAAGAAATGACAGAGGCTCGCAGCATGTCTTCCAGAATTTGATTGACTCGTTCCACTTGACCACTTGACTGCGGATGGAAGGCAGTACTGAAAGAGAGATGAGT
Source organism: Secale cereale (assembly GCA_902687465.1). Lineage (NCBI taxonomy): Eukaryota > Viridiplantae > Streptophyta > Magnoliopsida > Poales > Poaceae > Secale > Secale cereale. The sequence goes on along the minus strand of LR738711.1, from coordinate 596,709,071 downwards.
TCCCATAGCATTCTGGAAACTTTCCCAAAATCGGGAAGTGAAAAGACTTCCACGGTCTGAGTTAATCTCCAACGGTACACCATGAAGTGATACTATCTGAGAGACATACAAATCTGCTAGCTGGCTAGCGGTAATACTCTCCCGAACAGGCAGAGAATGAGCTACTTTAGAGAGGCGGTCGATAACGACGAAGATAGCATTATTCCCTTTCCTGGACCTGGGAAACCCGGTAATGAAGTCCATACCGACTTTGTCCCATTTCCATTCAGGAATAGCTAAAGGTTGAAGGGTTCCAGCAGGCCGTTGATGCTCTGCTTTGACTCGGCGACAAACGTCGCAGTTAGCAATGAATTGAGCGATTTCTCTCTTCATCCTAGTCCACCAGAATCTCTGACGTAAGTCCTGATACATTTTGGTACTACCGGGATGAATCGTGAGAGGAGATTCATGAGCCTCCTTAATGATCAAACGTCTTAGGTTTCGTACCTTAGGAACCACTAAACGGTTGCTAAAGAATACGACTCCTTGATCATCAATTGAGAAACATCCTGCAACTCCTTTCTTGATGTTCCTCTTAATACGGGAAATTCCGGGATCAACCTTCTGTGCTTTGATGACCTGATCCATAAGGGTAGGTTTCGCCACCAAGGTGGAAAGGAATCCTCGAGGAACAATGTGAAGGTTAAGCTTGCGAAATTCCTCGTGGAGAAGTGGTTGACTTTGTTGTAACATTAAGTTGTTACAATATGACTTACGACTTAGTGCATCAGCCATGACATTGGCCTTTCCAGGAGTGTAAGTGATTCCTAAGTCGTAGTCGGTGAGCAACTCAACCCAACGTCTTTGCCTGAGATTTAGATCCGGTTGAGTGAAGATATACTTCAAACTTTGGTGATCAGTGAAGATTTCACAGCGATTACCAAGGAGGTAATGTCGCCACATTTTGAGTGCATGGACTACAGCTGCCAGTTCTAAATCATGAGTAGGATAGTTATCTTCATGTGGACGCAACTGTTGAGATGCGTATGCAATCACTTGACGATCTTGCATGAGAATGCAACCTAGTCCTTGTCGCGAGGCGTCGCAGTAGATTATAAAATCCTTGGAAAAATCTGGTGGTACCAGTACAGGTGCAGATGTCAGGCGCCTTTTCAGTTCCTGAAAACTAGACTCGCACTGTGGGGTCCACTCAAACTTTTTATCTTTCTTGAGGAGTTCGGTTAGAGGTTTAGCAACCTTGGAGAAATTCTCGACGAACGTCGGCAATAGCTCGCTAAGCCAAGAAAACTCCTAACTTGCTTGACCGATTCAGGAGGAGTCCAATCAAGTACGGCTTGAACTCGCTCGGGATTGACAGCAATACCCTTGCCAGAGATCACATGACCTAGATAGGTTACTTCTGGCAACCAAAATTCACATTTAGAGAATTTGGCATAAAGGCGGTGCTCTCGAAGCTTCGTCAATACCAGCCTTAAAAGCTCGGCATGATCTGCCTTGTTCTTGGAATAGATGAGTATATCATCGAGGTATACCACGATGAATTTATCCAAATACTCCATGAATATAGAATTCATTAACCGAGAAAAGGTAGCTGGGGCATTGGTTAATCCGAAGGACATAACGGTGTACTCATATTGGCCATAACGAGTAACGAAAGCCGTTTTAGGAATGTCCCCGTTCTTGATTTTGATTTGATGCTAGCCCAACCTCAAATCCATCTTAGAGAAGACTAAGGATCTAGCGAGCTGATCATACAGGTCGTTGATCCTGGGGAGCGGATACTTATTCTTTATGGTGAGCAGATTAAAAGGTCGGTAATCTACAACCATCCGCTCCGTTCCATCCTTCTTCTTGACGAAGAGGACGGGGCAAGCCCAAGGGGAAGAACTAGGACGGATGAAACCTTTTTGCAAGGACTCATCGAGTTGTTTCTTTAGCTCAGCTAATTCTAGTGGTGCCATCTTATATGGTCTCCTAGAGATTGGGACAGTTCCAGGGATAAGATCTATCACGAACTCGACATCTCTGTCAGGTGGAATTCCTGGCAGTTCTTCTGGGAAAACATCCGGGAAGTCACGGACTACCGGGATATCTTCGAGTTCTGGTAGAGGGCTGGCATTAAGAGAATAGAGCTGACGTTCAGCCATTCGGGCCAAGACATTGACTTTCTTGCCGGATGGATGTGTAAGTTGAACGGTCCTAGTAAAGCAATCAATCTTGGCGTAGTGGGTTGTCATCCAATCCATACCCAAAATGATATTTATGTCCGGGGACTTGAGAGCGATCAGAGATGCAAGGAAAACAAGTCTATCGACAAGGATTTCATTTCCATGGCTTACCCTAGAGGTTTGCCACTTTGAACCAGGAGTTTGAATAACCATGGAAGTAGGCATGTCACAAAAAGTCATGTTGTGCAATCGAGCATAGCTCTCAGATATGAACGAATGGGATGCTCCAGTATCGAAAAGAACAGATGTCGGATGGCAGTTGACGAGAAGCGTACCAAGGACGACGTTAGGATCCTCATAAGCTTCTTCGGCAGAAACATAGTTAACATGACCACGTGCAGTGGGGATTGGCTTGACATAGTTCACCTTGCCGGTTGGCTTACCACGGCCAATGGGTTTTCCTGGCTGGTTCTGGGGACAATCACGCATGTAGTGTCCCGGTTCTCCACACTTGAAACATGTCACAGTGGTGGTGCCTGGAGCAAAGTTGGAAGGTGGACCTCCATAGGTCTTGGCAGGTGCAAACTGTTGAGTTGGGCGAGGCGCCTCATAGGATGGCCTCGGTGTATACTTGGGTGGAAGAGCAGTGTTAGGAACCCACACACGGCGCTTGTGAGAGCCAGAGCCGGATGAGGAACCAAAGTCTCGAGTATGCTTGCGGGTGGCCTCGAAGTCGGTCTGGCCTGTTTCAGCACTGATAGCCTTGTTTACCAACTTCTGGAAGGAAGTGCACTCGTGCAGACGTAGATCTCGACGGAGTTCAGGGCTGAGTCCCTTGCGGAACCTCGCCTGTTTCTTGGCATCGGTGGATACTTCCTCAGGTGCATAGCGTGCCAAGTTACCAAACTCGCGACTGTAGCCATCCACAGTTAAAAGGCCCTGGGTGAAATTGCAGAATTCCTCCCGCTTGCGATCCATGAGACCTTCCGGAATGTGGTGTTCACGGAATGCCTCACTGAACTCAACCCAGGTAGTGACTTGGCCAGCAGGACGCATAGCTTCAAAGTTTTCCCACCAAAGACTGGCAGGGCCCTCAAGATGATAGGCGGCGTAGATAACCTTGTCAGCTTCGGCCACACGGGCAGAGTGTAGCTTGTGGGTGATACTACGTAGCCAGTCATCAGCATCCATAGGTTCAGTGGAGTGATGGAACTTCGGTGGACACATCTTGATAAAATCGTGGATTGACACCACGTCATTCCTCTGGCGGAACCCAGTGTTTTGCTCTATGCGTTCCAGCAGGCGGTTGGTATCTCTCTTATTCCGTTCTGCTTCAAGCATAACTTCCGCCAAAGAGGGTGGCTGGGGCAGATTTCAATCTCTAGCCCCACTAGCCTCACCCTGCTCCTGAGCAGCAGGAGTGTTGCGAGTGTTGAGCATCCTAGGAAAACAAAACAACGGTTTAGACAAGGATGGCAAAAAATTTGACATAGAAGTGCAGAATGTAATGGATGACACAGAATGCAGAGATGTTCATCCGTACGACATGGTAATATAGGAACTGCTATATATACACCAGTGGTCATACACACCATACAAAGTTTAGTACAAGCCAAGGCTAAAGTACAACTGCGGTGAAAGACGATACATCCCATCAGAGGCATTCCAAGCTCCTATACATTATTTAACTACACCTCCGGAACTCAGTACACACTAAGTCATATTCCACAAGACGCGCAGGACTGTGGAAATACAACTACTACCATACTACTACTACCACGGACTAGCTCAGACATTCGCGTAGTAATCCTCGTAGAGATTACCACCGTAGCCTGGAAGTGGTACAGACGGATCTTGGAACTCGCGAGCACTCGAAGGCTGTGGACCATAGGGGCATGGGTGTGGTCTTGGTCCCGATGCTGGTGGTAACCGACGCCCACGTGGAGGTGTAATACCCCCAACGTCACGCCAATCCATGCGATCAGGCAGACGAGTTCGCATAGGATACAAATCCCGCATGTCCAGATATCCGGCGTGCACAGCAGGTGCAAGCCGTGTCAAAGTAGTCCAATGAGCGGCTCGAGTGTTATACAGCTCCATTCGGAGGGCACGGACCTCACGGTCCCTATCCTCCAACATCTGAACAGTGGTCTGAAGCAGTGGCTCTTCATGAGCAGCATCAGTATACAGACCAGTGTAGTAGCCTTCCTCTCCGGGGAGTGAGGCTGGCATGTAACAGAACTCAATGTTTAGCAACAGTGCATGCCTAGCACGAAGAATGGTCATCATCGAATAAGCGGCATCCTGCACTGCCATCTCGATGGTAATCCCGAGTCCATAAGACCAATGGATGGGATCATTATCTCCGGGATACGAGGGGTATATCCGGACTGTGCAGAAATACTGACTTTGATTGAAATCCCGGTACTGTTCCTCCACAGTGTATTCAGGATACCAGCGATAACCGGTCTCAGTCATCACACGGACTAGCATGGCCGTGTGACCGGGCACATTAATGCACCGAGTCAAACGAACCACTTGGTGAGGGATGCGGCCAGACATCTGAAACACGAAATAATGCAAAGGCATTAGTGTTTCTGGAAGAAATCGGGCAGCATAACAACTGTAAATGCTCAAACAAAGATTTGTGACATCATACAAATGATAGCATAGCCACTCAACAATTCCGTATCAAGGTTCCGGGTTCAACAATCATCATACTCAAGGATAGAAACTAAACTGAGGCTTAAAACCAACAATCCTAAGAGTCTACAGATTAGTAACACGTGAACCTAGTAAGGATAAGAGGCCTAATCCTAAATCCCCGTAGAAAGAATAGACAGACTCAGATCAGAAGGGCATAAGGTAAAGGAGTAAAAAGAGCCTTACGTTCCCTTCCACAATCAATTCCCCTACATATAACTAAGAATTTTTCTAGACTCGACATCGACCAGTTTGGCTTGAGAAACCTACAGGCAGTCCAGCTCTGATGCCAACGCTGTCAGTTCCCCGATCCTAAGTCACACCGATCTAGCTGTAACACGTCATATCACTTTGCGGCCTCACGCACGGTAACCCCACGGGTGCCACCTTACCTGGCCCGGGACCGTTTGCGCATTTTGGCACACGTATATGACAGTGTCGCTAGCATCCATATGACAGAGAACCCGGGCCGACATGGCTAGTTATAAACCAAAAGTGGCACTAAATTATAGAGAGAGGCATCCATGACCCAGCAACGAACGTGTCGGTCATCAACGTATGAACCCAAGTCGTAGCAAGCTACATGGACTTAAAGGAACAACGCGTGACATTTCCCCTAAGGACAGACACAGGAACGAAGAAGGACACATGCCGGCCAGCCTACGTGTTCCGAGCAGTAACAAGCTACCAAGGCTCATTGGAATCACTAGGAGGCATTACCCTGTAAGGTAGGCTACCAAAGGAAAACAACTAGGTGTCGGATCCCACACATACCAAGCATTTCAAACATACACACAATTTGCTCAATATGTGCAAATACAACATTGCATCACAACAGAACTCTATGACTCAAAGTACTTTATTTAAAAGGCTCCAAGAGCCATACATAACATATCCATACAGATAGGGGTCACATGACCCAACACTCAAGTCATACAGTCATACAAGCACAAGCGGAAGCTACATGTCTGAGTACAGACAACTTAGAAAATAAAACAGGCTTGGTGTAGCCTGACTATCTACAAGGCCCTTCACAAGCTCCAGATCTCCATCTGGGTGTCAAGCTACTCGTCGACGTCAACGTCTATGTAGAACCCATCAGCAGGGGCAGGGTTCTCCTCTGCAACAGTTATTAAGCAAACATGAGTACAAAGGTACTCAGCAAGTCTTACCACAGAAACTATCATACATGCAACATTATCAAAGGGGGATAGTGGAGTTTATAGCAGAATGCCATCTTTGACCTTGGCTAACCTATACTACAACTCTCAACAGATTGCAAGATGTTATTACGAACACGAGTCCTCTACTCACCACATCAATACACTACCAAGGATTCTCTTCCATTATCCTACGGAAGGGCCATCCACGGCACTCACACTTATCTTGAGGCTTTTAGTAGTATCCATCAAATTGTCTATGAACTGTAAGAGTAACCAAGTAGTTCGTACCGCGAACAACGGCTATTCGAATAGTTTGATAACCCTGCAGGGGTGTACCTCTTCACACACGCTTTTACCACTTATCGCCGTTTAATCGGCGTGTACTCGGCAACCTTCAAGCGGAAGCCCAGCGGGGGTGTCGGCCACGACCTGACTAACTACTTAAGTCTCTCGTCCTGGTTTATCGCCTATTTGGGTTCCATCCGTGGGGAGATCCGACCGGGGTGTCGCTCACGGCCCCAAACGATGTGTACAGGGTTCCCGAGTCACCAAACGGGCAACCGGTACACCGTGCCACGTACCTGTCGCATCACAACCCACCCCGAGGGTCAGCGTTGTGCACGACCTCCAGTAAGCTATAAACACCAGAAACTAGTTGCAACTCCTGGACAGAGATCGAGGGTAATTAATAAGCCGAGAGGGTCCATTGGTTTCGGGCCCAATGCATGGTAGTAACTGCAAATTGAACCACACATACAGATCTCAGGTCCTATGGACGATTCCAATGAAACAACCCACCAGGTACTCCTACATGGCCTTTCATCGATACCTTTACCAAGTGTGTTCCACACCTCCTTCTCTTTATCAGTAAGATTATTTCACTCTGATCCATCACCCAGATGAACCAGACCAGACACAACTCTAAGCATAGCAGGCAACATAAACAAATAGCATGGTGGATCACACATCACATGGCTCAATCAACTCCTACACATGCTAGTGGGTTTCAACTATTTACTGTGGCAATGACAGGTCATGCAAGGGAATAGGGTTCAACTACCGCAGCAAGTAGCAGTTCACACGCTGTTGCCTTAATGCAGTAAAAGAGAGCAGGAGCGAGAAGATTGGGTTTGTATCGGAATGATCAATGATTGCTTGCCTGACAAAGTGGTTGTCGGGTACTGCTCTTCAACTGGATACGCAGCAGTATCCTCGGGAGCAGGACCTAACACAGAGAATACCGGCGATACAATCATTAACAAACAAATGCAACAATATGATGCATGCTCATGACATGGCAAGATGCATGTGTGTTGGCTAATGCAACTAAAACCAGAAGGGTTTGAACCTATTTGAATCAAGATTCAAATTGAAGTTTAAACTATTATTTAAATAAGTGCATTATCATGTTTTTGAAGTATACAGCAAGTTAACTTGTACAAACATGCATGAAACCAGTGCCATTGGAAAGATTGGATTTTTCTGATCATTTTTCATATATAAATCTTTTCCATCTGAGCTATGGTTGATTTTATATGATTTTTAGAAGTTTTGGGTATTTTCTGGAATTTCCTGAATTATTTTAAATCTAAAACCCCAGAAAAACCTTTACTGCGTCAGCATGACATCATGCTGACGTCAGCCAGTCAACAGGGCCAGTCCAAGTCAAACCTGACTGGTGGGTCCCTCATGTCAGTGTCTCAGGAGCTAATTCCGGTCATAACCAGGGTTGACTGGGTTTGACTAACAAATGGGGCCCACTGTCAGTGACTGTGGTGATTAAACTAATTACTGTTAGCTCCTAACTAACAGGCCACGTCAGCTCGCCGGAGTTTGGCCGGCGGCGACCATTTCGCACGGCGGTGACTCGTCGGAATCCTTATTCCGGCAGCCATTTGCCGCGCGGATGGGCTCGGTGTGCTCCTGGTGATGCACCGCATCCAACGGTGCCACTGGTTGGTCGAGAGGTCGCCGGAGTCGACGGCAACGAGCTCGTCCGTGGCGGTGCTCGCACGGAGTTGGTCGGGATGGAGTTGTAGTGCACGGTAGGAGGAGCTAAAGCTTGCTTTAGCTTGCTGGTGACCTACTGAAGCTAATGGCGTGCTCAACCACGAGGTACGGTGCCTATGGCCACGGCGGTGAGTTGGCCGGCGGCGGTGATCGTCGGTCAGCAAAGGGGGCGGCGGCTACAAAGCATAAACGAGTCCGTGGAGAGGGGGGTTCGAAGCGTGAGCTCACGGCGGTCGCAGAGGGCGTCGAAGTGAGCTCGGGGACGGTCGGACGACGGCGTACGGGCGGCGGCGATCTCCGGTGCCGACGGTTGAAGACGACGGCGAGGAGGACGTTGCGAGGCTCCTGGCGTCGTGTGCGTCGGTGGGGAGCTTCGGGGTGATGTGGCGGAGCTAGTGGTGCGTCTGGGAGGCGAGGGAGTGGCGTAGAGCGCGGTGTCAGCGGTCGTCGGCGACGAGCTCGCTCGGGGGAGCTCGGCGGAGGGGAGAAAGGAGGGGAGAGACACGGGGGAGAGGGGCAACGGTCGAGGGGGCTTCGTGGCGTCGTCCTAGTCCATCCAGGGGGTCGAGGGACCAGCCAGGCAGGCAGGAGGTGGCCGGCGCATCGACGGCGCTCGCCACCGAGCTGCTTCGTGCGCTGGCGCGGCGAAGAAGACGGGGATGCCCCTGGTGGGCTGGGCCGGCTGGGCCAGCAGGTAAGTGGCACAGGTAAGTCTTTCTTCCTATTTTTCTTTCTGTTTTATTTCTTTTGCAGCTTTGTTCATTTAAATAAAATGCCAGAGCATTTTTGTAACTCATAACACTTGTCATACCTACTGTATATATTATGAACAGTAGGAAACATTATAGTTTATGATTATTTGAGCATTTAAAATATTTTATAGCATTTAAATGCCCAAATTCAAATACCATATGATTTAATCCAAAGCCCTTGAGTGTCCTAGAAAATTGTGAACCATTTTTAGCAGAGGTTTAAGACCAAGGCAGAAATGATGAACATTTTGAAGGGCATTTTGGGTACATTGGAAAATATTTTAGCAAACCCTAGTTGTTAGGGGAGGGGTGCTGGGGTTTCTGTTAATCCCATTTCAAGTTTCTTTGAAAGTAGACATGATGCACACTCTAGTTAGGTCCTAATGCAAGTGCTAGCTAGGGATGTGACAAGACGACTCCGTATGAACTTTGGTTTGGCTAGAAACCGAAGCTGTCGTTTCTAAAAGTTTGGGGTTGTGATGCTTATGTCAAGAGACTTCAACCTGAAAAGCTCGAACCCAAATCTTAAAAATGCGTCTTCATAGGATACCCAAAGGAAACGATTGGGTACACCTTCTACCACTGATCCGAAGGCAAAGTCTTTGTTGCCAAGAATGGATGTTTTCTGGAGAAAGAGTTTCTCTCGAAAGAAGTGAGTGGGAGGAAAGTAGAACTTGATGAGGTGACAGTCACCCCTCCTGGACCGGAAAGTAGCGGAGCGCAGGAAACTGTTCCTGAGGTGCCTGCACCGACAAGGGAGGAAGTTAATGATAATGATCATGAAGAAACAGATCAAGTTACTACTGAACTTCGAAGGTCCACAAGGGCACGTTCCGCACCAGAGTGGTACGGCAACCCTGTACTAGAAATCATGTTGTTAGACAACGGTGAACCTTCAAACTATGAAGAAGCGATGGCGGGCCCGGATTCCAATAAATGGCTTGGAGCCATGAAATCCGAGATAGAATCCATGTATGAAAACAAAGTATGGACTTTGGTGGACTTGCCTGTTGATAGGCACGCCATAGAAAACAAATGGATATTTAAGAAGAAGACAAACGCGGATGGTAATGTGACCATCTATAAGGCTTGGCTTGTCGCTAAGGGTTACCGACAAGTTCAAGGGATTGACTACGACGAGACTTTCTCTCCCGTAGCGATGCTGAAGTCAGTCAGAATCATGTTAGCTATTGCCGCATTCTATGATTAGGAGATATGGCAAATGGACGTCAAAACAGCATTCCTTAATGGCTTCCTCAATGAAGAGTTGTATATGATGCAACTGGAAGGTTTTGTCCATCCAGAGAACGCTAACAAGGTATGCAAGCTCCAGCGCTCGATTTACGGGCTGGTGCAAGCATCTCGGAGTTGGAATATTCGCTTTGATGAAGTGATCAAAGCGTTTGGCTTTATACAAACTTATGGAGAAGCCTGTATTTACAAAAAAGTGAGTGGGAGCTCTGTGGCATTTCTCATATTATATGTGGATGACATATTGCTGATGGGAGATGATATATAATTCTTGGAAAATGTAAAGGCCTACTTGAATAAAAGTTTTTCAATGAAGGACCTTGGAGAAGCTGCTTACATATTAGGCATCAAAATCTATAGAGATAGATCAAGACGCCTCATTGGTCTTTCACAAAGTACATACCTTGACAAGATATTGAAAAAGTTCAATATGGATCAGTCAAAGAAAGGATTCTTGCCTGTTTTGCAAGGTATGAGATTGAGCAAGGCTCAGTTGCCGACCACGGCAGAAGATAGAGAAAAGATGAGTGTCATTCCCTATGCCTCGGCCATAGGTTCTATCATGTATGCCATGCTGTGTACCAGACCTGATGTGAACCTTGTCATAAGTTTGGTAGGGAGGTACCAAAGTGATCCCCGTACGGAACACTGGACATCGGTCAAGAACATCCTGAAGTACCTGAAAAGGACTAAGGATATGTTTCTCGTTTATGGAGATAACGAAGAGCTCGTCGTAAAGGGTTACGTCGATGCTAGCTTCGACACAGATCTGGATGACTCTAAGTCACAAACCGGATACATGTATATTTTGAACGGAGGGGCAGTCAGCTGGTGCAGTTGCAAGCAAAGCGTCGTGGCAGCATCTACATGTGAAGCGGAGTACATAGCTGCTTCCGAAGCAGCGCAGGAAGGAGTCTAGATGAAGGAGTTCATCACTGACCTAGGAGTCATTCCAAGCGCGTCAAGCCCAATGACTCTCTTCTGTGACAACACTGGTGCTATTGCCATTACCAAGGAGCCCAGGTTCCACAAGAAGACCAAGCACATCAAGCGCCGTTTCAACTCCATCCGGAATTATGTTCAGGATGGAGATATAGATATTTGTAAAGTGCATACGGATCTGAATGTAGCAGACCCGTTGACTAAACCTCTTCCACGGGCGAAACATGATCAACACCAGAACTCTATGGGTGTTCGATTCATCACAATGTAACTAGATTATTGACTCTAGTGCCAGTGGGAGACTGTTGGAAATATGCCCTAGAGGCAATAATAAAAGTATTATTATTATATTTCCTTGTTCATGATAATCATCTGTTATTCGTGCTTGAATTGTATTGTATGGAAACAGCGATACATGTGTGAATATATAGACCACAATGAGTCCCTGGTGAGCCTCTAGTGACCAGTTCGTTGATCAACAGATGGTCATGGTTTCCTGACCATGGACATGGGATGTCAGTGATAACAGGATCACATCATTAGGAGAATGATGTGATGGACAAGACCCAATCCTGAGCATAGCACGAGATCGTATAGTTCGTAATGCATAAGCTTTCCGGTGTCAAGTATTTATTCCTTAGACCATGAGGTTGTACAACTCCCGGATGCCGTAGGAATACTTTGGGTGTGCCAAACGTCACAACGTAACTGGGTGGCTATAAAGGTACGCATCGGGTATCTCCGAAAGTGTCTGTTGAGTTGGTACGAACCGAGACTGGGATGTTGTCACTCCGGGTGACGGAGAGGTACCTCTGGGCCCACTCGGTAAGACATCATCATAATGAGCTCAATGTGACTAAGTGGTTAGTCACGGGATGATGGATTACGGATCGAGTAAAGAGACTTGCCATGACGAGATTGAACATGGTATCGGGAATACCGACGATCGAATCTCGGGCAAGTACCGTACCGATGGACAAAGGGAATAACATACGGGATTGAGTGAATCCTTGACACGGTGGTTCATCCGATGAAGATCATCGAGGAACACGTGGGAACCAACATGGGTATCCAGATCCCGCTGTTGGTTATTGACCGGAGAGTAGTCTCGGTCATGTCCATGTGTCTCCCGAACCCGTAGGGTCTACACACTTAAGGTTCGGTAACGCTAGGGTCGTAGAGATAAATGCACGTGGAAACCCGAAAGTTTTTCGGAGTCCCGGATGAGATCCCGGACGTCACGAGGAGTTCCAGAATGGTCCGGAGGTAAAGATTGATATATAGGAAGTCCAGTTTCGGCCATTGGGTGATCTCCGGGGGTCACCGGGAGCGTCCCGGGACCACCGGAGGGGCCCCGGGGGTCCACCGGGTGGGGCCACCCATCCCGGTGGGGCCCCTAGGCCGCAAGGGGAGGTGTCCAGCCCTAATGGGCTGGCGCACCACTAGGGGGCCCACCTCCCCATGCGCCTTGGGTTGAAACCCTAGGGGGGAGGGGGCGCCCCACTTGCCTTGGGGGGCAAGGACTCCCTCCTGGCCGCCGCCCCCCCTGCAGATTGGATCTGCAGGGCCCTGGCGCACCCCCCTGCCCCCCTATATATATGTGGGGGGGGAGAGGGCGGCCGCACCCAAGCCCTGGCGCCTCTCCCCCTCCCGTCACACCTCCATACTCCCAACGCAGGGCGCCCGGCGAAGCCCTGCTGCGATCTCCACTGCATCCACCACGACGCCGTTGTGCTGCTGGATCTCTGACGACTTCTCCTCCCCCCTTGCTGGATCAAGAAGGAGGTGACGTTGCTGTACCAGACGTGTGTTGAACGCGGAGGTGCCGTCCGTTCGGCGCTAGATCATCGATGACGAAGAACGCGAGGAGTATGACTACTTCATCCACGCTTCTTTGAAAGCTTCCGCACGCGATCTGCATAACGGTATGTAGATGCACTCTTACTTGCTCGTTGCTAGATGTCTCCTTAGTTGGATCTTGGTGAAAGCGTAGAAATTTTTTGAATTCTGCTACGTTCCCCAACACAACTAGTACAAGCTATCCTAACAAAAGGTGGTCTTCGCCTGCCAAAGGCTCTGGTGGTGACGCCACCATAGGCTCCGCGATGACCTCCACTCTGCCGTCCTGCTGGTCTTGGTCTCATTGCACCGACATGGAAACCTTTGCCTGACGCCTCGGGACTCCTCGCCCGCACCTGCTCCTTTAGCACCAAAGAGGAAACTGGCAATCTACGTCTGCTGGCGCCCGCCTGGCCTTGGTCATCACTGCTCACGTCACGAGGACCTCGCGAGATGCCCCTGGCCTTGACATCTCTAATCCTTAGGAGCCAGCCTAGTGAGGCCGCCCCAGGGAACGTCTTGTGTCGTCCGCCTCGCGAGGCTCGGCCCCTCACGAGGGTCTTGAGTGGTTGCTGAAGAGGTTGGGCCGTACCAAGCCGCCTGATGAGCCATGCTCTAGGCTGCAGGCAGGCAACTCTGGGTACCCCCGTTCCCAGAACACCGACAGTAGCCCCCGGGCCCAAGGTGCGCTCGGGCTTGGCTTCGCGGCGAAGCCAAGGGTCAAGTGTGGAGTGTCGAGGGCCCCAAAAGCCTGCGGCCTTGATTGACGCGTGGCGATTGATTGGACGTGGGCATCTGCGCTCCCCACGCCGCCTCGGCAACCGCACGGCTGACAAAAGGCAAGTGCGTGCTGCTGTGCCTTCATTGCTAGCCTTTGCCTTGCTCAAGATCCCCTTTCTTGCTACTCTCCTCCACAATACCACAGATCTTTGCCGTCTCACCTCTGAGCTCGGAGCTTATGGCGTTCGGCAAGTCGAAGGCCGCTGCTCCGCACGCCTGGTACGAGCCGGCCTTGTGGGCGCCCATCGTCACATAGACGAATCATGCCACCGTGCTCTTGATGACGGCGGAGGAAACCAATGAGAAGGGGAAGACCACGGTCCGAGCCGCCTCCGCTGAGCCGGAGGACTCCAAGAGTACCATCTATCCCTTCTTTATGAGTAGTGTTGTTGCGGGGCTTGTCCCTCCTTTCTCTGATTTCTTTTTCTCCATCCTAAACCACTATAAGCTCCATGCCCTTCATCTTTATCCTAATTATGTCCTCCTCCTATTGATCTTTGCCTTCTACTGCGAAGCATTTGTTGGGGTGATGCCATTCGTGACGCTGCTTCGCCACTTCTTCTACCTCAGGAACAAGGGCACACTTTGTTCTGGGAGTGCCAATTTTGTCACGGTGAACGAGGCCAACGCGATCTCGGAGGCCAGGAAGAAGGACGAGAACTTTAGGAACAAGTGGGTCCTCATGGACACCAAGTGCTCCCATCCTCGGCTAGTGCTACCGACAACGATGCCCGAGTCGAGCGATAGGTGGCTCAGCGCGAAGCTCACCGACCCTCGGGCGGGGAAGGTGTTGAAGAAGATGACTGCAAACCTGAAGCCTGATGACCCCGAGGCATGGAAGCTGATGCGGGCCATGATCGTCAAGGAATTCTTCGCACGCCGGGTGGCTCCACTTCAGCCACGCTCGCACCCCTTGTGGACACTCGAGGACGAGGCGGACAACCTCTGACTGCGCCGTGACGCACTGTCCGCCGAGCAACTTAGGGCATCTCTCTGGCTCCTGATTGGGGACGATCTGGGATATCCGCCTGCTACCCATGTCCCCTTGTATCGCTGCAAGGACAGGGCGACGGTGGCGGCTTACATGCCCACCTTCGACGGGCGTGGGCTCGTGCCTCCGGCGCCCCTGAAGCTCAAGTGGCGGCAGAATCGGTGGAGCTTTCTTCGGGCGACTCGAACGGGGAAGATGGCTCAGAGGCGACCGCGGAGGGGACCGGGGTATTCTCCCCTCCATGCAAGGCCGACCTCCTTCATGCCTTGCCTGATGACGATGACACCAACGACCACCCGGTGAAGGAGGTGGCAACCCCGGCTGGGGTTGTCACAAGGTCCAAGCTCACCCTCTCGAAGAAGCCACCGGCTGGGGTCCCGACGAAGAGCAGGTTGGCGCTAATCTCCCGAGGTGGCACCTCGGCCTCGACACCGCCAGACGTTGTTGCTGTGTCGGCTGATACGGCTTTGTTTGCCTTGGAGGCTTGTGTTCCGTAGCGCAAGCTGCGGGGCCCTTGGGCTCCATGGTTCTGAAGAGGCCTCGAGGTTTCGCCGCCGTGGACCAGTGAGTACTTTGGCCTGGTTTTGTCTTCATTCTTGATTCCGTTGTTGATTCATGACATCTTGCCCTGCATTGCTAGGCCAGCGCCGTCAACAAAGAAGAATAAGGGGGAGGCGGCCGCATCAGAGGCCCAGCAGCTTGGCCTCTGACGTAGAAGGGTGGTGGAGGAGCTCCTGCTTCTGCTGCTCGATCGCCATGACAAAGCCTAGTGGACCAACCTCAGGTGGGGGTCACTTCCTTGGTCGAGCAAGTTTCGGAGGCTCTCGTATTTAGCTCCTCTGCTGGCGTTGCCAGGGCTCAGGAGGTCTTGACCACGCCTCGACCCCCTACTGAGATCGTGCCGCTAGCTCACAGTCCTCCGGCTTTGCCCGGTGCCCTGAAGGAGGCTTTTTCCGTGCTGCCGCAGCTCCAGAATGACCTTCAAGGTGCCGACCGTCGTCTGGTGGCTGGGCGCTTGGAGCTGGTTTCCGGCTGGCTGAACTCTAACACGTATGTCCGGGATGTGCTGAGCCAAGTCATGGAGGCCTCCGAAGAGGACAAGCAGGTCGCCGACCAGGCCGCAGCCGCCCGCGAGGCGGTGCTGAAGGATGCGTAGGCCGTCCAGGAGCGCTGCCAGTCGATGGAGACCGAGCTGCAAGCCATGCCTTGCAAGTGGATGGCGAACGAGGAGAGGATGAAGGCCCGAGAAGATGCCGTAGCCAGTAGTGACGCCAAGTTGGAGCAGTTGGCGAAGGAGTTGTGTGCGAAGCGCAGTCGCCTGGAGGAGATGAAGCAGGCGACCGAAGCAAAGGAGGCCCAGCTGGCAACCAAGGCGAAGGTTCTGGCTGAGGACCGCGCGGCCTTCAAGTCCTTCGAGGAGAGGTCCCGCCAGGCGGTGAGGGCGCTCTATGAGAAGGGCTTGGAGAAACCGCTGGTGACGGATGATGAAGGCCCCGCCCAGCTGCTTCCTTATCTTGTCTTGGCGCTCGAGGCTGTCATCCGTGAGATCGGCCCCCTGGCTGAGGAGGAAGCTCGCGTGCTTTCTTCTTCCGCCTTGATGCGCGTTCTTAGCCACCTGCACCTTCGCGATCCCAACGCCGATCTTGGGGCACTGCTCGAGCCCGTGGAGGCGGAGCGCTGCGAGGGTGCCGCTAAAGTCGTGAAGGACCATGTGGAGGCCTTGTTGAAGAAGTTCCTCGCCATCGACCCTTCGCCCCCAGCCGACGGCGCCACCAATCCCGCGGCCAAGACCGACTCCACAGGGCATGGTGATGCCGTTGGCGAGGAAGTGCTTCCTGGCAGCTGCGCTTAAGGCTAAAGGAAGGACCTGCTGGTGAGTGACGGTGCTCCTCCCTATCTTCGTTTTCCCGCACCATGTTACATGCTTCGTGGAGGCGTTAAAACTTCTATTTGATGCTTCAAGAACAATTTGGCTTATAATAATTGCTAGATGTTTGCGGTTCCCTTCCTATTTGTCGTTCTACGTCGGCAGAGCCCGGCCCCGCGCGTACCTCAGCCGCCGTTGACTTGTCCGGATCACCGGGACAAGACCAGGGAGTGAGGGGCTACGTGGTCAGTTAGGCTCCTGAGTCACGATGCTCAGGAGTCCCCCTTGACATGCAAACGGTCCCTAGGTAGGAAGCGCCAGGCAGGGCTTTTGCGTTCTACGTCCGCAGGGCCCGGCCCCACACGTACATCAGCCGCCGCTGGCTTGACCGGATCACCAGGACAAGACTAGGGGGTGAAGGGCTACGGGACCAGTTAGACCCTTGGGTCGCGATGCCCAAGGTTCCCCCTTGACGTACGAAAAGCCCTGAGAGATGTAGTGAGCGAGCAGGCCTTAGCATTCTTCGTTGGCAGGGCCCGGCCCCGCGCGTACCTCAGCCACCACTGGCATGACCAGACCACCAGGACAAGACCAGGGAGTGAGAGGCTAAGGGACCAGTTAGGCCCTTGGGTCGCGACGCCCAAGGGTCCCCCTTGACGTACGAACAGACCTCATACCTGTCCTCGCCAGTCTTGCGCTCGGGAGGGTTGCATGTCAACCAGGCCCAGGGGACCTGTTGGGGTGTATGCCAGGCATGACCTGAGCGCAGTCCCCGTGCCCAGCCCCATCACGCTACCCTCCCGTGGGGAGCGTAGCGCGGTGGGGCTGGTCACCGAGCCAAGGGGCTCCCTGAGGTTAATGCGGTCGTGAGGCCAGCCCGAGTTGTTTATCACCAGCGCGGAGCATGGCACTACCATTCTTGCACGGGCATAGCCGCTCCTCGACCGTGTCGACTGCCAGTCCGGAGCATGCTTCTTCCACTGGAACGTGGGAGGGGACTCCCTACTGCAGAGAGCCCCCAGGGCGTGTGCAGCCCCGCCCTGACGCGTGGCTGGCATGGTAGGGCTAGACGAGGTGTATCTGGGCACCCATGAGCCAGCGCGGGACTCACGAGGCCCTACCTCAAGGCGGGTTGCACCTGGTCTTGAGTGAGAGCGCTTGAGGTGGTCCTGGAAGATGGTTAAGCAATCTTGCGCCGAGTGAATCCCTTGAAGCTGCCACATGAGAAGGTCGTGCACCAACGACCCCAGGAGGTGACGTGAACGGGGCTGGCCCACCAGACAGAGCTCACCCGTTGGGTTTATCGACGCCACAGGGACGAACCCGAGCATAGACACCGTGCCTAGTCTTCTCATGTGAATGCCTTAAGAAAAGACAACCGGCGCGCGGCTCCCGTAGGGACGGTGCACCCCAACTCACCTGCTAGCATCTGGCTCGAGCGTGGGTGAGGCACCAAGGGCCACGGGAGGTGATGTACATGGGCCTGACCCGCGAGCCAGAGCTCAGCCGCTTGGATTTGGTGACGCTGCAGGGACGGACCCGAGCACAGACGCGTGCCTGCCCTTGACCATAAGGTGGGTGCAAGCAAGCTTGCGAGGGTGCACGAGGTTCATGGCATCGAAGTCATGGTCAGATAGATGAGTGATTCTAATGCAGCTAACAGAAATGGTAACCCTAGCTCAAGTAAGATGCAAGGGCGATACATGCCACAAGGACGGACCTGTGTGGCCTGGTGATGATGCAGCCCGAGGGGCACCCCCAACAAGGTAAGCTAAAGATGCAAAAGGATACACGCCGCAGGGACAGGCCCGTGTGACCTGGGAACGATGCAGCCCGAGGGGTGCTCCTAGTTGAATAAAAACCGGGAAATGTCACCTGTCACAGTTGCTGAAGTAGTGTTGGTGTAGCTGAAGATGCTCAATGCAGATGCTGCTCCTCATGCGCCGCCTGGCTCCAGCACCCCGCGAGGCTCCAGGGTTTCCTAGATCTCGAGTAGGACCGAGTCCAACTCCGCCTGGATCTCCTGATGCTTGGCCTCACGAGCCGCCAGGGCCTCCCGCATATGGCACCGGTGTAGGGACGCTTGGTTTGGCAGGCCAAAAGGCATGCGAACGTAGCTGTGAGGGGGCCCATCGCACCGGCCCACCTGGGAAGGCCAGTAGTGCTCCTGAGATGCGATCCTGTTGAGTGCAGGGATGTTGATGTAGACGCGCAGCCCGTTGCCTGAGTCTGGGGCGATAGCTACACTTTGAGGCGCGGGGCGGCGTTCACCCCGCATTGCCCTTGGCACCTTTAGGTCTTTGATGGTCTGGCTAATGAACTCCTCAGCGCTTGGTGCCTTTCGCCTTGAGGCCTCTGGAGGGAAACGTGCGGTGCAGCACTCCTCCACATGGTGCCCGAGTGCTTTCCTTGTGACATTGGCTAAGTCAGAGGTCGTCCAAAGGAGAGCCCCCGAGCCCATCCTGAGGGGGGCGCCGGGCGCGCCTTTCTATGCAAGGGAGGGAGGCGGCCCCTCCCTAGGTGCAGGTCACGAGGTGCTGCCGCCAGGTGCTCCATCCCCATGAGGCTCCTGGGCAGACAACTGCTTCTTCTTCTTGGGGACGACCTCAGGAGGGTAGATGATGATGTCGTTCTATGGATCCTCGACTGCTGCCACCTGGTAAGCGCGCTCGAGTGGGCACACTCCATCCTTCTCTTCACAGGAGACGGTGATGATGCCACCTTTTCCCGGCATCTTGAGGACGTTGTAGCCGTGGTGAGTCACTGCCATGAACTTGGCCAGGGCAGGGTACCCGAGGATGGCATTGTAAGGGAAATGGATGTGGGCGACATCGAAGTCGATGAGCACAGTGTGGTAGTTGTCGTGCTTGCCAATGGTGGCAGGCAGGAGGACCTTCCCTACGGGGTGGTGGAGCCGTCAGTCACTCCGGAGAAGGGCTTGGTAGACAACAACTGATTGTAGGGTACTTGGAGGCTGTCGAATGTCTCGATGGATAGGACATTGAGCCTTGCGCCACCATTGATAAGAGTCTTGGTAACTTGGACGTTGCTGATGACGGGCGAACAAAGCATCGGGAGGGCGCCGGCCGTAGCTGCACACTTGAGCTGGTCTGCTGAACTGAAGGTGATGGGGCACCTGGACCACCGGAGTGGGCGAGTATCCCCGAGCTTGGGGAGTGTCATGTTTACTTCCCTGGCGAACTACTTGAAGAGGCACTGAGAGGCTGGGGCCTGTGCTCCGCCCAAGATGCAACCGACGGTGCGAGGCTCTTAGAAGCCCCCAGCCCCCTCGTCCTGGTCGTCGTTCCTCCTTGGTTGCGACATAGGTGGAAGGCCAGCCTTGCCCCGAGGGCGGTCCTCACGAGGTTGGTTCCTCTAGGCGCCCTCACAGGGCTGGTCGCGCCAACAGTCCTCCCGAGGTTGATCACGCCACTCCTAGCGGGGGCCGCGGTCGTCCCAGCGTCCCCCGGTCCGGCTTCCCCCACGGTCATAGCCACGGTTGCTGCGCTCGGGGCGCTGGATGATGCGTCCTTCGCGGAGGGGCCTGAGCTCTTGATAGTCGTGGGTGTTGTGGCTGTGCACGTTGTGGAAGGCGCAAAACCCCGGCTGTTCCTGGACGATTCTAGGTAGTCGCAGCCATGCTTCATCTCCGGTTCCGCCGCGAGCACTGCCGCTCCTTTGCGCTTTACGTCCTTGCCCTTGGCCTTCTTGTCTTCGGGCTCAGCAACGGGGAGCTCGACGAGGGAGAGGAGCCCCTCCGCAGCTTTGACGCACTTGGTCGCGAGGTTGATTAGCGCCAGGGACGTGCACATATCTTCGTGGATGGCGTGCTCCTCCTTCATCTTGACATCGCAGACACAATCTGAGAATGCAGAAATGATGGCCTCATCTGTGACCTTGGGGATCTTGACGCGGACACTGTTGAAGCATTGGATGAACTTCTGTAGGGTTTCCCCTAGTTGTTGCTTGATGCGCCGTAGGTCACCCGCAGCCGGGAGGTGGTCTCGGGTGCCCTGGAAGTTGGCGATGAACCACTCGCTCATCTCGCTCCAGGTGGAGATCGATCCCGCGGGTCGGTTCAGGAGCCACGAGCGCACGCCATCTTTGAGGGCCATGGGGAACCTGTTCGCCATGATCTTCTTGTTGCCGCCAGACACTTCGATGCTCAGCTCATAGAGCTACAAGAACTCCGCAGGGTCGGGGCTGCCATCGTAGCATGGAGGCAGGTCGGACTTGAACTTCCCAGGCCAGTTGACGTTGCATAGCTCGGGGGCGAGGGCCTTGCAGCCTACTGTCGACACCGGAGCTTGTCGAGGAGGCGGAAAGTGATCTTGGTCCTCGAATGCCACCACGGCGGGGGGCGCGCGGTCCCGACGCGGCGGTGGAGGGAGCAATGGATCTCTTGGCAACTTCCTACTCCGTGCACTGGCGCCGCGCATGGGCGATCACACCGCGGGCCCATGTGCCTTGGTTCTTGGATGACGCCTTGACGCGGAGGTGGCAGAGGAGCTTCATGGGCCATGCCGTCCGCATGGGGAGGCGGACAAGGTAGCGAGAGGGACGACGCTGGAGAGCCCCCAGCGCCGCTGACGAGCTCAGGGATGCGGTCGAGCCATTCTTTGTAGAAGTCGTCGACTGGGCGATAGCGCAGGAGCTCGTGTGCTATGAGCAACGCAGCCTGCGCGTCCGTGGGTCCGCGACGAGCATGGGATGACGAGACTGCTGGGGTTAGTGACAGGGTCACGGTGCGTCTGTCTCGCCGCACGGAGGGGTGTAGGGACGAGGCCTGCTATTCATGCCGCACCGGGCCGGTGGCGGCATTGGCGGCAGTCGATGGAGAGCGGCGGGGCGGTCCGCCGACAGGGGCATTCTCAGCGACGCGGGCGGCAAGGGCAGCCCGCCGCTCAACACGGACTCTGCGAGCGTCGGTGATGGAACCGGTGGGACGGCGAAGCAGACCGACGGAAGGGAAGTTTCGGCACACCCCTACCTGGCGCGCCAAATGTCGGATCTTGGGATCCAGCAAAACCCTTATGGTTCAAACTCTAGGGTGCGCACAAAGATCTCTCCTCCCGCCCTAGCTCATCTACTCGCTGATCCCTAGGCCTAGCTCGTCCAATCCGAAGAACAAGGGACACAAGGTTTATACTTGTTCGGGCCACTGTTGTGGTTTAATACCCTAATCCAGTGTGGTGTGGTGGATTGCCTTGTAGGCTGAGGAGGAACTAGTACATGGGGAGAACTGCCTCCTGAGAAGAGGTGTTCTTGTGCTCGAGTGAGCTTGTGGGTGTTTGTCCTTCTATCTGATCAACTCCAGATGAGATCAATGTTGGTGGCTAGTCCTATTTATAGTGGCCCGGGTCCTCTTCCCAAATATTGAGCGGGAAGGGATCCCACAATGGCCAAATTTGAAGAGGGACAGCTAGTACAAGCTATCCTGACAAAAGCTGGTCTTCGCCTGCCAAAGGCTCTGGTGGTGACGCCGCCGTGGGCTCCGCGGTCCACTCTGCCGTCCTGCAGGTCTTGGTTTCATTGCATCGATATGGAAACCTTTGCCTGACGCCTCGGGACTCCTCGCCTACACCTGCTCCTTTAGCACCAAAGAGGAAACTGGCACTCTATGCCCACAGGCGCTCGCCTGGCCTTGGTCATCACTTCTCACATCACGAGGACCTCGCAAGGTGCCCCTTGCCTTGATATCACCGATCCTCAGGAGCTATCCTAGTGAGGCCGCCCTAGGGGACGTCTTGTTTCGTCCGCCTCGCGAGGGTCTTGAGTGGTTGCTGAAGAGGTTAGGTCGTACCAGGCCACCTGATGAGCCACGCCCTGGGCTGCAGCCAGGCAAGTCTTGGTACCCCCGTTCCTAGAACGCCGACAAATAGTAACAAAGTGTATATTCCCTGGGTTAATCTCAAGTCATTGGGTTCCTACCTCATGAACCACATAGCAATACCACATGTATACAAGTCCTACTCATGCAATCTTTGAGGATAGAACTAATGCATTAAAACTGGGTATTGGAAAGTATGATGAAAGTGTGAACTTGCCTTGCTGACGATCAGTGAAACCTAGTGACTCGTAGTAGCTCGCTTCGCACTCCGGAAATTCTATCGCAATCAAACAATAGTATACATAAGCAATCATGTAATAGAATCGAAGAACAGATCTCGAAAGATTTTAAAAACAAGCAAACGGCTCTTGTAACAGGAAACAACTTCTAACAGTACCAAAATTAATTGAATTTGGCCTTATCAAAAAGTTTAGGTCAAGCGCTTTGATTTGCAAAAAGAATCAACTCAAACGGAGTTATGAAACTCAAGTTACGATCAAAAGAAGTTCAACTACAAATTTGGTTGAATTCAAAATTTAGAACATTCAAAAACAAATTTGAGTTGCAATACTAGAAAGATAAGATCAACACGAAGAGTTATGCGTTGGTTTCACCTAATTTCGGCTAACTAGCAAAAACTAATGACCGTTTGAAAACTAGTGACTAAATAGTAAAAACTTTAATCGCGGATAGGTCCTGACGAAAATAACAGAAAAAGAAAACTCTAAATAGCGAACGTTCATTTTTCTGATCTAAATAGCGGACGTTCGCTGTTTAATAAAACCCAAAAAACAAATCTAGGGTTTTCTAAAATAAAAGCGATATAGGCTTTAAAAACCGAAAAAATGGCGGCGGTTTTTACCTAGCGGATCTGGCTCGCTGGTCGGGTCGGGTTCGCGGGCGGCGGGGCGGGTCGGGTCGACGGCGGATCGAGCGAACGGTGGCGGCGAGTGCGGCGGATGGCGGCGCGGGAGCGGGAGGCGGCACGGGGCAGCGGCGACGGTAGCGCGCGGTGGCGGCTTGAGGCTCGAGGGGGGCTCGGCCTCGCCTTTTAAAGGCCCCGGGGGCGGCTGGCTTGGAGGTGGGGCCGTCCGGGGCCGTGTTGGCACCGGACTCCGGTGGTGTCCCGGTCGTCCACGACAGGGAAGGGCGGTGGCGCGCGCTTGGCCGGCTGGGCTTCGGGCGAGTCGGTCCGATTTTTTTTTAAAAACTCGCTCGACGATGAAAAAATTAAAATAAATTCAAATAAATTCTTAAAATTTCAGAAACAAATTATCACCGTTCCCTACGAATATTGGGGACAAAGTGAACATGTTTCTGAAGTAAAATGACTAAAAATAATATAAACTTTTAATGCAATTTAAAATAAATAAACTTCAATATATAAATCGAATAAATAATATTTTTACTCAAAATTCCAATTTCAACATTTTTATTCTATTTTTGAAGATGTCATATTATCTTCGCTCATTTATTTTAAAATATTGTAAATGAAAATTGGCAAAATAATATTTGATCCAACCCCACTTGAAAAATAACAAAAAATGTGGGTTCTCTTTGGAAAACTTCCAACTCTCTCACTTGGGTCCTTGAGTTTCTTAAAGCCTTTGGATCAATTTCCAAATAAACTCAAATTCAAAAATGATCAAACCTACCCCCCTTAAGATGAATCTCGCCCTCGAGATTCGGGTTGGCTAGTAAATAGGTGTGGGTGGTCTTGTCGAAGGTCTTCCTCTCTTTCCCAGGTGGCTTCATCCTTTGTATGGTGACTCCACTGAACTTTGCAAAACTTAATGACCTTGCTACGGGTAACTCTGTCGGCAAACTCGAGAATCTTGACAGGCTTCTCCTCATAAATCAAATCACTCTCTAGCTGAATTGCTTCCAGGGGCACTGTATCTCGTAGCGGAATCTCGGCCATATCTGTGTGACACTTCTTCAACTGAAGTACGCGAAACACGTCGTGAACTCTGGACAAGGTTTCGGGTAACTCTAGCTGATAAGCTACTTCTCCTCTGCGCTCCAAAACTCTGTACGGTCCCACAAATCGTGGTGCCAGTTTACCCTTGACTCCAAAATGCTTAACTCCTCGAAGTGAGGACACACAAAGATATGCTCTATCTCCAACTTCGTAGGTCACTTCTTTGCGCTTCGTATCTGCATAACTTTTCTGTCGGGACTGGTCTATCTTCAATCTATCGTAGATCAACTTGACCTTCTCCTTTGAATCTCTGATTAAATCAGGTGCAAACAACCGGCGGTCTCCGACTTCATCCCACATCAACGGTGTCCTGCACCTTCTTCCGTACAAAGCCTCGAAAGGGGCCATCTGCAGACTAGTCTGATAATTGTTGTTGTAAGAGAACTCTGTGTAAGAAAAATTATCATCCCAACTAGATCCATAATCTAGTGCACAGGCTCTCAACATGTCCTCTAGAATCTGATTGACTCTCTCCGTCTGTCCATCGGTCAGTGGGTGAAAGGCTGTACTGAACTCTAGACTCATACCCAAAGTCTCGTGCAACTGCTTCCAAAACTTTGAAGTAAACTATGTTCCTCTATCTGATACAATGGTCCTCGGAACTCCATGCAGACATACATTCCTGGTCATGTATATCTTGGCCAACTTGGCACTCGTGTAAGTGGTCTTTACGGGGATGAAATGAGCTACCTTATTCATGCGGTGAACTATAACCCAGATAGAATCATACCCTGAACGTGTCCTGGGTAGTCCTATGATAAAATCCATTCCAAGTTTATCCCACTTCTATTCCGGTATGGGTAACGGTTGTAGCAACCCAGCTGGTTTCTGCTGTTCTGCCTTAACTCTCTGACAGACGTCTCATACTTCTACATACTCGGCAATGTCTTTCTTCATTCCAGTCCACCAGAAATTCTGCTTCTAGTCCAAGTACATCTTGGTGTTCCCTAGATGTATCGAATAAGGCGAATCATAAGCATCTGGAAGAATCAACTTCCAGATCTCCGGGTCGTTGGGCACATAAATATGTGCGTCAAACCGTAATGTTCTGTATTCATCCTCATGAAATCCTTCTACCTTTCCTTTGCTCATTCTGCCCTTTATCTCTGCAATTCCTTCGCCCGTCTTGTGGGCTCCCCGAATCTTGCCCAACAAAGTGGACTGAATCTCCAACATAGCAACATAGCCTCTGGGGACTATCTCCAACCGTAAATCTCTGAGGTCGTCCGCCAACTCCTGTGGTAAACCTTCGGTTATGATCTTGTTAACATAACTCTTGCGACTTAGGGCATCTTCCACGACATTGGCTTTTCCTGGATGATAATGCAATCTCATGTCGTAATCCTTTATGAGCTCAAGCCATCTCCTTTGCCTGAGGTTTAACTCCTTCCGCGTGAAGGTATACTTCAAACTCTTATGATCCGTGTATACATCACAATGGTTTCCAATAAGAAAGTGCCTCCAGGTCTTGAGTGTGTGCACTACGACTGCTAACTCCAAATCATGTGTGGCATAATTCAGCTCATGGGGTCGAAGCTGACGTGAGGCATATGAAACAACTCTGCCTTCTTGCATGAGAACGCCTCCAAGTCCTTGAAGTTAAGCGTCACAATATACTTTAAAATCCCTATGAATATTCGGGAGTATCAGCACTAGGGCTGTAACCAAACGCTTCTTCAATTCATGAAAACTGGCCTCACATTCTTCGGTCCAATTGTCCTTACTTTCCTTCTTCAATGACTCCGTCATGGTCTTCGCTATCTTGGAGAAATTCTCAATGAACCTCCAATAATATCCTGCGAGTCCAAGAAAACTGCGAATCACTCCAACTGAGGTGGGTGCGCCCCATTCCGTGATGGCCTCTACTTTGGAAGGGTCCACTCCTATACCATCTCCTGATATAACAAGTCTAAGAAATCCTAATTCCTTCAACCAAAACTCACATTTACTAAACTTGGCATATAACTGATGTTCCCTGAGCTTCTCGAGAACTAAACACAAATATTCCCTGTGCTCCTCTTCGTTCTTGGAGTAAACCAGTATGTCATCAATGAACACTACCACGAACTTATCCAAGAACTCCATGAATACCTTGTTCATCATACTCATGGAATAGGTAGGGGCATTAGTCAAGCCAAATGACATAACCGTATACTCGTAAAGCCCGTACCTTGTGGTAAAAGCTGTCTTAGGTATGTACTACTTTCGGATCTTCAACTGGTGATATCCAGACCATAAATCAATCTTAGAGAAAACTTTGGCTCCTTGTAACTGGACAAACATATCATTTATCATTGGCAGAGGGTACATGTTCTTGATCGTCACCTCATTCAGCGCATGATAATCCACAACCATCCTTAGGGAACCATCGTTCTTATCGACTAAAAGCATTGGGCTCCCCAAGGTGAAGAACTTCGTCGGATATAACCTTTCTCCATTAGCTCCTTGATCTGCTTCTTGATTTCTTCCAAATCATTCACGGGTATCTGGTACGGTCTCTGGATATTGGTCCGGTGCCTGGTAACAACTCAATCAAGAACGCGATGTCTCTATCCAGTGGCATGCCTGGCAACTCCTCCCGAAACACATCGGGGTAATCTTTCACAACTGGTACTTCTTCCTGAACAACTCCCAAGAGTGCACTTACATGTCTCTTCTGGGGCGTGTGCCTCGACACATACTTGATCCTTTTTCCTTCCGGGGTGGTGAGAAGAATTGATCTACTGGCGCAGTCGCTGTTTTCTCCAAACTTGGATAGCCAATCCATACCTATGATTACATCCAAACCCTGGGATTCCAAAATGATGAGGTCTGTGGGAAATACATGTCTCCCAATGGTCAATGGCACTTGATAACATCCTCGGCTAGCCATGTACTCTGCTCAAGGGGAACTTACTAACATAGGCGACTTAAGGGCTATGGAGGGAAAATGATACTTTTCCACAAAACCCCTTAATATGTATGAATGAGATGCACGAGTGTCAAAAAGAACTAGGGCGGTAAATGAAGTAACTAAAAAGTTACCAACCACTGCGTCGGACTGCTCATCAATCTCCTCCACATTGACGTGATTCACCTGTCCTCTGGTGAAAGGGTTGGGCTTCTTTCATGAGCTTCCGTTGCCATTTCCATTCTTGCCTTCAAGACACTCTGTGGCATAATGTCCAGTCTTCCCGCACTTGAAACAAGTAATGTGACTCAGAACCCTCTTGGCGGGCATTGATGGAGTGGAACGGTTCTGATTTTAGTTTCCTACATTCCCATTGCCATTCTTGGGGCCACTATGGTTGTGTGAACTTCCTCCATTGTGAGAATGGCCTCCAGTGGTGGGATGGTTATGTCCTCCTAAGTATGGGGAATAACGGGGCTTCTGCTGGGCTCTAGAGTTAAACTTCCCTGATCCATACTTCCTCTTGCGGGTCTCAATCAGCTGCTGCTTTCCTTCAATTATGATGGCCTTGTCTACCAACTCCTGGTAGTTGTTGTAGGTGGCTACCATCAGCTGCATGCTCAACTCATCGTTGAGTCCCTCCAAAAATTTCTCATGCTTCATGGCGTCAGTGGCTATATCATCTGGCGCATAGTGAGCTAACTGCCTGAAGTCATCCACGTATTGCCCCACAATACGGTTTCCTTGGTGCAAGTTGTGAAACTCACGCTTCTTCAGGTTCATGGCTACATCTGAGACATGTGTAGTGCGAAAAGCTTGCGGAAACTGATCCCAAGTAAATCTAGCAAGTGGATAAGTGGCGGTGTAGTTATCCCACCAAGCGGTTGCTGTTCCCTCAAGCTGATGTGCGGCAAAGCGCACTCTCTCTGCATCCGTGCATCCGACAGTTGCTAGCTCTCTTCCGATCTTGCGGAGCTATTCATCTGCAGCAATCGGCTCAGTGATATTAGAGAACACCGGCGGATTCAACCTTAGGAACCGGGTTAGGTTTTCATGGGGAGGTGATGATACCACAGACATAGGGTAGGGTCACAGGCCTGACCTAAGTACCCTACCCAAGGTCACTGCCCTAGAAGCTCAAAGACATTCCAAAGATGACAGAAGATGCCGACTGATATGGCCCAAGAGAGCAATTCACTCGATAGCGTACCTCAGTCGGATAACCCAATTACACTTGAAAGGATGAATCCACTCGACCGTACAAGAAACCACTCGACTCCTAAATGTCAAAGGTCACATAAGGCCTGCAACGGTCGGGCATTCACTCCGCAGTAATGATTGCATTTATTATCCTTTATTACAGGCATTATCGGTAACATCCTGCCCTTATGTACATTGAACCCTCTATAACGTGGGGCGGCTGGGGTCCTGGCGCACTCTATATAAGTCACCCCCTCCTCCGGTACAGGGGTTCGCACCCCCTGTAACACATACACACATTCATATTCCAGTCGACCGCCTCCGGGCACCGAGACGTAGGGTTGTTGCTTCCTCCGAGAAGGGACTGAACTCGTAAACACCTTGCGTACAATTTCACTGTAGCTAGGATCTTGCCTCCTCCTACGTACCCCCTATCCTTACTGTCAGACTTAGTACCACGACAGTTAGCGCCCACCATGGGCCAGGTGTCTTAGCGACTTCCGGTGAGGTTGCAAGTTTTTTTCCCGATCTCCAACATCATGGTTTCAGGTGGTAGTCTCGCGTTGTGCCGCGAGATCCGACTCGGCGCACTCGTCTTCATCGCCGACAACTTTGCCTTGCTCTAGGAGGGCCCCTTCGACGTCGAGGCACTGCCCGTCCGCAGAGCAATGCACTTCCGCGCGAGTGCTTGTGGCGTCCTTCTCCAGCAGCCATCGACCAAGTAACGATCAGCTCCTTCGTCGTCTGCTGTCCCCGCTGATCGCCGCCGCAAGCGATCCGGTCGGTCATGGCTCCAGCGGTGGGTGAAGCACACAGTGGCTTGCCAATCAGCCACTCCCAAATTTGCGGCCATCGAGCCCGACGCGTACCACTACGGGCCGATCGACTGGCTCCGTAGACACGCTTTCCGAATGCGGGAGCAGTGATCCTGCGACAGAGGTCCTCTTGGTTGACTCACGTTGCAGTCCGCCGGGGTACACTCGTGGCGGTAACGGCGGTAGCGACGATGGTCAGTCGTACGACCCCGACGGGTACATACCCGAGATCCTCACTTCCGAGCAAAGGGAAGAGCTTTTCCGCCGTAACGAAGATGCACTCTACACCCCTATCTTGAGAGAGACTCCAGAAGCTTGAGCTCTGGAAGCCATGCGCCTTGCCACTATGGCCGAGCACGAGCGGCTGGAAAACCTTCAGCGTTCACTCGACGACCGAGCCCGTCGATTGATTCCTGAATCCAGTCGACGGCCGCGGTAGTTGTTCCCGCGCGAACCTCGGGTATTCAATACACCGATTCAAAACCTCGCAGCTGCAGCCCGCATCACAGAATCGATCCAGCCTCTCAGTCGGAGGCTAGAAGAGGCCTGCAGCTGATTCGAGAACTGCTTCAAACGGCTGGAGAGCTGAATGCAGCCGTTTCCCAGTTGCGCAACCTGATTCACAGCAGATCGGTAGCGGCGGACACTGTCTGGTCGGCCCACAGCCCAAGATCACCTCCGTGGTGTGAGGGTCATGGACCCTGTCAAGTGCAACACCCAGGTCGGAACTATGATCAGTATGACTGTTGACTCGGTCACAATGATTGCTGCCGAGTGCTTACGCCTCCTCTGGGAAGAGGATCGTACTCGCCCCAGCGGCATGATGGCAGGCGTCTGCATGGTGACAAGCGACGGATTCCCATGGATCCCCGAAGACCTAGCTTTGATGCGAGATCAATTCTTGTGCAAGGTCTGGTCGACAGGAACCGGACACACCGAGAAGGACATGACAGAGATTATCCGAGTGGCAGCAGAGCGTCTGTTTCAGGGCCCGAGTGTTTCAGCAATGCCATCAGGGCCGCCGAGATTCCCCCCAACTTCAGATTAGCAGCGGGGGTGAGCAAGTTCACTGGCGAGTAGAAGCCAGATACTTGGCTAGAAGATTACTGAGTGGCTATGCAGATTGGTGGTGGCAATGATGATGTGGCTATGAAGCACCTCCCCCTGATGTTGGGAGGCTCGGCCAGAGATTAGCTGAATCAGTTGGCCCCTGGGAGCATTTTCAGCTCGGAGGAGTTGGCCCGAGTGTTCGTCAGGACCTTCGAGGGCACTTGCAAGCGGCCCGCCCTACTAGCAGAGTTACATCATTGTGTCCAGAAACCGAATGAGACTTTGAGATTACATCCAGAGATGGACCACTCTGCATCATACGGTGGAGAACGTGTCCGAGCACCAGGCAATCTGCGCCTTCAAAAAGGGCGTACGGTATAGAGAGCTCAACCTAAAGCTCGTTCGGACAGGAGATATATCTTTGACTCGGATGATGGAGATACCTGGTCGGTATGCTAATGGAGAAGAAGCTGATCGACTCTGTAGCGGCAAGAAACCAGTCGACCAAGATGATCAGAATTCCAATCGGAAGCCGAAGCGTAAAGCAGAGCTTGCGTACTCAGGGGAAAGGAAAAGGGAAACCTAAAGGTCCTTGGATCCCCAAGAAAGTGAAAGACCAGGCAGGAAATGATGTGCTTGATTTCCCGTGTCCTATTCACACGAAGAAGGATGAAGAGGGGAATTTGATTTACCCCAAACATACCACTCGACAATGTCGGCTCCTGATTCAGAACTTCAAGAAGGACCAGCCCGCTTAGAAGGAGGAAGAATCCGAGGAGACCGAAGACAAAGAAGGGGATGGTAGTTACTGCCAGATCAACTCCACCTTGATGATTTTTGCTGACGTTGAAAGCAAGAGTCGACTGAAAGTTATCAACAAAGAAGTCAACATGGTTGCTCTGGCAACAACGACGTACTTAAAGTGGTCTAAGACTCCCATTACATTCAACCAGTCCAACCACCCCGCGCACATCTCTATCACGGGGCGGCAAGCATTGATGCTCGACCCAGTTGTCGGCGGTATGCGGTTGACTAAAGTTCTGATGGATGGCGGCAGCGGTCTGAATATTCTATACGCTGAAACCCTCCGCGGAATGGGCATTCCGATGTCTAAACTGAGTGAGAGCAACATGAGATTTCACGGAGTCATCCCCAGAAAGAAGGCCGACTCACTTGGTCATGAAACCCTTGATGTGGTTTTCGGTGACTCGACTCAGTACCGCAAAGAAAAGTTGACTTTAGAGGTGGTGGACTTCCACAGTGCCTACCATGCAATTCTGAGCAGGCCCGCCTATGCCCGTTTCATGGCTCGACCGTGTTATGTATACCTTAAACTGAAGATGCCAGGACCCACGGGCGTGATCACTGTCATCGAGATCAGCAGAAAGCAGAAGAATGCTTCTAGAAAGGTATAAAAATTGCCGATGAGCAGATGGCATCAGTAGAAATGGAAGAATACCAGAAGAATGTGGATCCGAGTGATTTGTTGTGAGCTAAGAAGCCTGCTTCCGAGTTAGCATTCCAGTCGGTAGGAGAGACGAAGCATGTGCATATTCATCCCACCGACCCCAATGCCGCTCCGACTCACATCTCAACCACACTCCATAGCAAATAGGAAGAAGCGCTCATCCAGTTCCTTCGTGAGAACTAGGACATCTTTGCATGGAAGCCATCCGACATGCCAAGTGTACCCAGGGGGCTGGCTGAGCACCATTTGTGGGTCGACCCGAAAGTGAAACCTGTAAAGGAACATCTCCGGCGGTCTGCCACGGAGAAGAGGAAAGCAATTGGCGAAGCGGTGGCTCGCCTTCTCGCAGCTTAGTTCATCCACGAGATTTACCACTCCGAGTGGCTCAACAATGTAGTTATGGTCCCAAAGAAGGACAAGTAGCTCCGGATGTGCATCGATTTCAAACATATCAATCGGGCCTGCCCGAAATATCATTTCCCTCTCCCTCGCATCGATCAAATTGTTGACTCAACAGCGGGGTGTGAGCGTTTGTCTTTTCTGGATGCATATTCCGGGTACCATCAGATCTGACTGTTTGGGCCCAATGAAGTAAAGACAACCTTCATCACCCCATTCGGGTGTTTTGGTTATGTTACCATGCCTTTTGGTCTCAAGAATGCACATGACTTTCATGCGCATGATACAAAAGTGTCTACTGAAGCAAATCAGTCGGAATGTGGAGGCATACATGGATGACATCGTGGTCAAGTCATGTAAAGCTTTCGACCTACTGACTGACCTCGTTGAAACATTCACAAACCTGAGGAGTTATGATATCAAGCGCAATCCGTCGAAGTGCACATTCGGAGTCCCAGGCGGCAAGTTACTTGGTTTCCTCGTTTCCAAGCGAGGGATCGACGCCAACCTAGAAAAGGTCAGCGCTATCCTCTGAATGAAACGCCTCGTGCGTATACACGACGTTCCAAAGCTTACTGGTTCTTTGGCTGCATTGTGTCGATTCATCTCTCGTCTCGGTGATAAGGTATTATCTCTCTACCGATTGACGAAGAAATCTGAAAACTTCGAGTGGAATTCTGAAGCTGAAGCAGCATTCGAGGAACACAAAGCCTTGCTTTCCACCCAGCCGGTGCTTGCTGCCCCAGTCAGGAAAGAGACTCCATTATTGTACATCGCAGCCACTGGACAAGTTGACAGCATAGTACTCACGGTCGAGCGGAAAGAAGAAGGCAAAGCCTACAAAGTCAACGCCCAGTCTATTACATTTTTGAAGTCTTGACTCCATCCAAGCAGAGATATCTGCATTATCAGAAACTTGTGTATGGATTCTACTTGACCGCCAAGAAAGTTGCACACTACTTCTCAGATCATTCAATTTCAGTCGTCAGGGATGCTCCATTATCTGAAATTCCAAACAATCGGGATGCAACCGGTCGAGTGGCTAAATGGGCGATTGAACTACTTCCGTTGGATATCAAGTTTGAAGCAAAGAAAGCTATCAAGTCTCAGGCAATAGCAGATTTCGATGCCGAGTGGATCGAACAGGAGCAATGGACTCAGATCCAGTCGGATCATTGGACCATGTTCTTCGATGGATCCAAGATGCTGAGCTGATCCAGTGCAGGTGTGGTCCTGGTGAGCCCCAGAGGCGACAAGCTCAGTTATGTCCTGCAAATTCACTCTGATTCTTCGAACAACGAAGCTGAATATGAGGCGCTTTTGAATGGGTTGCGTATGGCCATTTCACTCGGCGTCCGTTGCCTGATTGTGTATGGTGACTCGGACTTAGTGGTTAATCAAATAATGAAGGAATGTGACGTCAGGAGTCCAGCGATGACGAGTTATTGCAGCGCGGTTCGGAAGATGGAAAAGAAGTTCGAAGGTTTGGAGCTCCACCACGTGCCCATAATCAAGAATCAGCTTGCTGACGATCTCGCTAAGATAGGCTCCACTCAGAAACCTATCCCCAAAAATGTGTTCTTGGAGCATCTGCAAACCCTATCGGTCAAGGAAGACCCCTTCACAGAAGAGCCCCCACAACCGATAAGTGCGTCCAATCCGGCTGAAATTGAATTCCCAGTTGTAATCGACCTAATCATGGAAGTCTTGGTGATCACACCCGACTGGACAGTTCCATACATAGCGTACTTGCTCAGGCAGGAACTCCCATAGGATGAGGATGAAGCTCGTTAGATTGTCTGTCGATCTAAAGCCTTCACGGTGATATAAGGTTAGCTCTACAGAGAAAGTGTCACATGAGTCGCACAACATTGCATCACCCCCGAGTAAGGTCAAATGATCCTGAATGAGATTCACTCTGGAACCTGCGGCCACCATGCTTCCTCCCGGACCATCATGGCCAAGGCATACCGAGCCAGGTTTTACTGGCCCCATCCGGACGAGATTGCGAAAGATATTGTCGACAAATGCAAGGGCTGCCAGTTCTACTCAAACATGTCCCAGAAACCTGTGTCTACCTTGAAGACTATCCCGTTGGTTTGGCCGTTTGCCATTTGGGAGTTGGACATGGTCGGGCCCTTCAAGACAAGCAGGAGTGGCTTCACTCATTTGCTCGTGGTAGTCGACTAGTTTACCAAATGGATCGAGGCTAAGCCCATCAAGAACCTCGGTTCAAGCACTGCCGTTAGCTTCATCAAGGAACTGATATTCATATATGGATTCCCCCACAACATCATCATAGATAATGGCTCCAATTTTGATTCAGACAAGTTCAGAGCATTCTGTTCTTCCAAAGGTACTCGGGTCGACTACGCATCTGTAGCACATCCGTAGTCGAATGGACATGCAGAAGGGGCGAATGGCTTGATCCTTCAAGGGTTGAAACCGCGGCTGATGCGCGCCCTCAAACATGCTGCTGGTGCTTGGGTGACTGAGCTGCCATCTATTCTGTAGGGGCTGAGGACAACCCCGAACCGGTCGACTGATCAGACCCCCTTCTTTTTGGTGTATGGCACCGAGGCCGTACTTCCGAGTGACTTGCTGCACAACGCCCCTCGGGTAGAACTCTTCTCAGAAGAAGAAGCAGAACAAGCTCGCCAAGATGCAGTCGACCTCTTGAAAGAACAGCGCGAGATGGCCCTGGTCTACTCGACCATATACCAGCAGGACCTGCGTCGATTCCACGCCCGTAATGTTCGAGGCCATGCACCAGGAAGGAGATTTTGTACATCGAGTACGTCAGAAACGACCTCACAAGCTTGCTCCAGCCTGGGAAGGTCACTTCATCATCACATAAGTACTCCACAATGGGGCATACCACCTCTACAATGTAGCCAAGAAAATAGATGAGCCACGCTAATGGAATGCGGATCGGCTCCGCCGCTTTTACACTTAAGGCACTCGACCAGACAAGTTGTAATAAGAATCCTTCAGTTTGTTTTCCAAAGACAAATTTGCGGCAATTCCATAATGATTGTCGTTCCAAAGGCACATATTCTCGAATCCCCGAGTGGGTGGCATAGCTGCGTATTCGATTCGCCTAAGTTACAAAAACACTCCGAGTGAAGAGGAACCCTCTCACTCAGTGGCTTAGCTGCGACCCGCAATCGCCTAAGTCACAAAAACACTCTGAGTGAAGAGCAACCCTCTCACTCGGTGGCTTAGCTGCATTACAAAAACACTTCGACTGAAGAGCAACCCTCTCACTCGGGGGCTTAGCTGCAACCCCGTAATCGCCTAAGTTACAAAAACACTCCGAGTGAAGAGCAACCCTCTAACTGGGGGGCTTAGCTGCGACCTCGTAATCGCCTAAGTTACAAAAACACTCCGAGTGAAGAGCAACCCTCTCATTCGGGGGCTTAGCTGCGACCCCGTAATCGCCTAAGTTACAAAAACACTCCGAGTGAAGAGCAACCCTCTCACTCAGGGACTCGGCGACACTCCGAGCTACGCCACAAATACAACATACCTTGGTTCTCCAAGCTACGCCACAAGTACAGCATACCTTGGCTCTCCGAGCTACGCCTGAAGTACAACATACCTCGGCTCTCCGAGCTAGGCCACAAATACAATGTGGCTCAGCTCTCTGAGCTACGCCACAAATACAATGTACCTTGGCCTTCTGAGCTGCGCCATAAGTACAATGTCCACTCGGAACCAAAAGATCTAAAGGCATCAGAAGCAAGGCAAGCATATTCCAAAGGAAATCAAGTTCAAATAAAGACCCGCAAGATTCAGGCAAACGTACTCATGCATCAAGCCAGAAAGAGTTTAACGGTTACAAAACCACTCGGCATTCCGAGGCAAATTGAGTCGGAGCATAAAGTTTGTTCACTCTTTGCGAGGAGGGGGACTTGCATGCGTGACATACTCATCCAGGTCGATTCCGTCGACGATGCGAGTGGCGACTTCCAGGAAAATCTCCATGAATGATTGGAATTGAAGCTTTTTGGTGTTGGCAACCGTAAGAGCGGCCAGCCTCTCTTCATTCACGTCCTTGCAGTGCACGCGGACCAGAGACAGCGCAACGTCAGCGCCACACCGGGCAGATGACTTCTTCCACTCTTGCACTCGACCGGGGATCTCATTGAGCCGAGTCATCAGAGACTCGAGGTCATTCTCAAGCACCATTCCCGCCCAGAGTGTCGTGTCGATCTGGGACATCACCGCCTTCAGCCGGGCAAGGTAGCCAGTGGAGCTGGTAAGGCGAGACTCTAGTC
Organism: Secale cereale; assembly: GCA_902687465.1. NCBI lineage: Eukaryota > Viridiplantae > Streptophyta > Magnoliopsida > Poales > Poaceae > Secale > Secale cereale. Next base: position 596,672,692 of record LR738711.1, on the reverse strand, counting down.
GCAAGATGTTCATCACAACATCATCCTTGACAAGGGAATTGCTGGGATCCAGACCCGTCTCGATCCGCCCAGTTCCCTCCTCAAAGTTCTGGTAGAATTCTACACAGATGAAAATATGATGAGCCAACGGTCGGGATATGAGTCGATAGCTCTGATTCAGTCGGACAAAAGAACATACCTTCAAGCATGAGGAACATCTTTTTGGCAAGGTCGCCCAGATAAGTCTCCAGCCCGTCTTTCTACTACGAAAGATTCCCTACATTGTCGTCTAGAGCAAGATTGGCCCTTTTCAGTCGTGTTACCTCTTTGTTAGCCTCGTCAAGGGAGGTCTTCAGCCTGGAATTTTCCTCTTCTAGCTTGCCGACTGAAGCCAGTTCTGTTCGGCAAGTTCAGTTTTCTCATGTGCATTCTACTGCGCTGCCGCCAAGTCAAGATTCTTCTGCCCCAAAGCTTCCTTCATTTGATCTGCAAGAGACAGTGTTAGATAGATGAACCCGAAGTTATCCACGTCTGCTAGACACACTCATTTAAATACATTCGATGAGTTCTGTACTTTTCATACCATATGCTTCATCTTTGGCTTTCTGCGAGTTCTCCATGGCCAGTCCCAGATCAAGATTGAGTTGGATCTGTTTCTTCTAAAAATCCGTGAATTGAGCTCCAAACTCATGAGATTTCTACAATCGACAAATAAGACAAACCAGTCATTTACACTCGGAGAAATGCAGGGAACAAAGTGTTACGACAAGGGAGTTCTAAGACTACTGCCAAGTCAAACACTCAACAGTAGCCTCGGGGACTACACCAAGTGGGTGCACTCAGCGTGCCCCCACCAGTTCCCACTCGACTGGGTCCGTCCTGTACGAGCGGGAGGAAAAAAAAGAGAGAATCACAGTATGTTCTTAGACCATGGCCGACTGCCAGTAGTCGACCATAGTCTCGGGGACTACACCTAGTGGGTGCACTCGGCGTGCCCCCACCGGTTCCACTCGACTGGATCCGTCCGTGCGAGTGGATAGAGTTCAAAACCAGACAATAACATCAGTTCTAAGACCATAGCCGACTGCCCTCAGTCGACCATGGCCTCGGGGACTACATAAAGTGGATGCACTCAGCGTACCCCCACTAGACCAATCGCCACAGACGGACTGATTGGATCACAAGAGCTACGTTACAAGATCTAGAACACCTAGCGGGTGGAATATCATCCTACGAACAAAGCAGCATATCAGCTTACGAACAAAGCAGATGTTTTCAGATCAAAGACTCCAACAGATTAACAGTCAGTCGGAAAGGACTTACCTGGACGTTGGTCAAAAGGGCTGAACTAGAATTATAAGAAACCATGCTGGCCTCATATGCCGCCTTCGTCCGCTCCATCATCAGCCCTGCTTGACGAACGGCTTCCTTAGCCGCGCTCACAGGATCCTCCGGGACATGATGGGTATCGAAGAGCACAGATGACGGGGCAGTCGGAGCAGCTAGAGGATCTGTTACCTAGACAGTCGACGCAGATGGACGGGCAGTCGACACGGGAACGGCAAAAGAGAGCGCAGTCCGAGCCGTGTCTCCTTGTTGCTGGGCATCCGAGCTAGCGGGCATCTTCCGACCCCTCCTTCCTATGATTCTTCGGGGCACCTCTGCGTGCTCATCAACATCATCATCAGGCAACTCGATAACATTGCGTGGTGCTGATTGAACATTCGACCAAAAAGGAAAACTCAGTCGACTGACAGGCTGGTGAACGAAAGCAAAGATATTATCGAAGAACCGTACCTGCGCGGGATGTGGCCATGTCTGCAGTTTCCTTGCTTCTCGATCTCCATAGAGGTTCCTGAAGCGGCAGCGCTGAAGATTTCAGAAAACACTCAGTAAAACGGACTGGTGAGTCGACAAAGACACATCAGATTTCTTGAACGAAACAAGAGCATAGGAGAACGACACTCACATGGAAGCAATCGGAAGATCCACCTTGATCTTGGGCAGGGCCTTCCGAGGCTTAGAAGCAGCAACCTTGGGCTGTTTCTGAGCCTTCTCAATCGGGTTGGGGGAGGACATCCGAGTGCGCTTCTGTACATGGGAGCTGGTGGGAACCGTCTAGGCGCGCATGTTCTCTGGATCGTGAATCTACTTGGAACATTTCTCAATGTGAGGCGGTGACTCAACTTCTTGGCCTCTGCTCGAGTCTTCGCTCTCCTCCCCGGTCTCCTCGTTGGACTTCCAATCAGTGGCTTCGCCAACGCCCTCTGCCTCCTCCTAGATTTGGTCTCCGTTGGGCATCGAGTACATCTCGGTATAGATCTGCAAAGCAAAGGATCGATCAAACATCAATCAGATTCACAAACACCTGCAAACACGAATCATAAAATCCACTCGGGAATCAGAGCCAAACCTTGTCTGGTTTGTGGTCTATGCCGAACGGGCGGACTCTCCTGGTCCCCCAAGGGTTATCTTTGTTCCCGGTAATGCTCTTCAAACATTGTTCCACCACCTTCTCAGCGATCTCCTCCAGGTGAACCTGAGAGGTGTCATTGGTGCCCGAGTACATCCTTATCGGATGGTCTCGATCTTAGAGAGGCTGAATCCATCGACTAAAGAACACCTCCAGCAAGTCCATCCCAGTGACTCTATCGTGGACCAGCTGAACCACTCTCTCGACCAGCATGTCTACCTCTACTTTCTCAGCCCGACTCACGAGCAATGGGGGAGGCTGGCTGACTCGATCTAGGGTAATAGGAGGGAGTCCGGCTGACTGACCAAGAGTCGGGATGTCCTTGCAGTAAAACCAGGTTGACTGCCACCCTCTGACCGACTCAGGAAGGACCATGGCAGGAAAGGTACTCCTACCCCTAGTCTAAATGCCCAAGCCGCCACACATTTGGATCACGTGCATCTTCTCCTCACTCGGATTTGCCTTCTTGATGAATTGGGAACGACAAGTGAAAATGTGTTTGAACAAACCCCCGTGCGGTTGACACCCCAGGAAGTTCTCACACGCAGAAACAAAAGTAACGAGGTACGTGATGGTATTGGGAGAGAAGTGATGCAGTTGAGCGCCATAGAAGGTCAAGAAGCCTCGAAAGAAAGGATGCGGGTGTCGGATATTGGGTTCCGACAAAACCCTTGAGGTTCGAACTCTAGGGTGCGCACGAAGATCTCTCCTTCCGCCCTAGCTCGTCTACTCGCCGATCCCTAGGCCTAGCTCGTCAGATCCGAAGAACAAGGGACACAAGGTTTATAATGGTTCGGGCCACCGTTGTGGTGTAATACCCTAATCCAGTGCGGTGAGGTGGATTGTCTTGTAGGCTGAGGAATAACTAGTACACGGGAAGGACAGCCTCCTAAGGAGATGCGTTCTTGAGTTCGGATGAGCTTGTGGGTGTGTGGGTGGTCTCAATGATCTGATCCCTTTCTAAGGTGGTGGCTTGTCCTATTTATAGTGGCTCGGTTCCTCTTCCCAAATATTGAGCGGGAAGGGATCCCACAACGGCCAAATTTGAAGGGGGGCAGCTAGTACAAGCTATCCTGACAAAAGGTGGTCTTCGCTTGCCAAAGGCTCTGGTGGTGACGCCGTCATAGGATCCGCGATGACCTCTGTTCTGTTGTCCTGCTGGTCTTGGTCTTGTAGCACCGATATGGAAACCTTTGCCTGATGCCTCAGGACTCCGTGCTTCCACCTGCTCCTTTAGCACCAAAGAGGAAACTGGCACTCTGCACCCGCTGGTGCCCGCCTGGCCTTGGTCGTCACCGCTCACGTCACGAGGACCTCGCAAGGTACCCCTTGCCTTGATATCTCAGATCCTCATGAGCCGGCCTAGTGAGGCCTCCCCAGGGGATGTCTTGCATCGTCCGCCTCGTGAGGCTTGGCCCCTCTTGAGGGTCTTGAGTGGTTATTGAAGATGTTGGCCGTACCAGGCCACCTGATGAGACACGTCCTGGCCCGCAGGCAGGCAAGTCTGGGTACCCCCGTTCCCAGAACACCGACAGTAACCCCCGGGCCCAAGGTGCGCTCGGGCTTGTCTTCGCGGCGAAGCCAAGGGCCAAGTGTGAAGCGCCACGGCCCCAAAAGCCTGCGGCCTCGACTGGCGTGTGGCGATTGACGAGACATGGGCGTCTCCACTTCCCAATGCAGCCTCGGCGACTACGCAACTTGACATGTCCGTGCATGCATAGAAGATCATCATTACCTACGATTATGGAGGCTAGCGGTTGGCCTTCTCCTAACTATAAATAAGGCAAAGAGTGGGGGTCCTCGCTGCCCATCTTCTTCCTTCGTTCCTCATGCTTCTTCTTCTTCCTTGCCCTTCGCTTGGCCGAGTTGTTCATGGTGCCGACCAAGAAGTTTTCGTCCGTGGAGAAGGGAAAGTCACGACAGGAGGGGCTTGGCTCACCACCAGCCAAGAGGGGACGAGGCTGTCCTCGCAAGTGTGCCACGACTCTCGTCGGGGCTACTAGCGGGAGTGGGCGGACCCCCACAGCGCTCGTAGCCACCCTCGGTAACAGCGGCGGCGGCTCTTCGAGCGGCGAGGGCTGTCGTGGCGTTGGCTGTCCTGTGAACGAAGGGAGGTGCTCTGGGGTCGTCAGGCCTCCCCAGCCACGCTCCCACTTGGCGGAGGTGACGCTGGAGTTCGTCGTGTGGTCAGAGAGCCCAGCCGGCACCCGGCTCCAGATCCCGCACTCCCTAGCCGGAGAACTCCTCGCTGCGAGCTCCGGCGGCTTTTGGCTGCAGGCGGATGGTTGTTGCAGCAGGGCTTCATGGGTCGCGGTGGAGGTCTCCGCCTCGGGCGCTGTGACTTTGGCTCATGGCTGGCAGACTTTTGCTCGCGCGTGCGGCTTGGGCGGATAATACACCCTTCATTTCAAGTATGGCGACGACTCGACCCTCTTCGTGAGGGTGTTTGGGGAAGACGGGCGCCGCGTCGAGTGCTGCCCCGAGGACAACGGTGGCGGCGAGGTGCTCGGCCTGGGTGATGGCCACAGCTCGTCCGGCTACGGTGGCTCCTCCTTCACTAGCAGCTCCAGCAGCGGTGGCTACGACCAGCCGCCACGCCTCCATGCCCGTCTGGAAGGTGGCGCTGGGTCGTCTCGTCATCACTCTCGGGTGAAGCTTGAGGAGGGCTCTGGCTCAGCTCGGGGTGTAGGTCCTCATGAGAAGCCTTGCCTCGAAGGTCGTCGTCAGCCGTTCTTGGTCTTTCTTTCTTCCTGCATCATTCAAACAAACAATTATGGAGCCCTGGAAGGGCATGTAATGAACCGTGATTTTATGATGTTTAGCACCATGCTTAGTGTCCCTGTCCATCATTGCACGATCTGTGTACTATGCGCTCTTAGGGTGAGGAGACTTACCTTGAAGCACTCGGGATTGCCCTCATCTCGTGACGTTTGACCCTTCGTGAGGCTGCAATAACTCGTTAGGTGGCTATTATCCTTTACCGCCCGAGGCCCTTGACGCGGGTTGAGCATGGTCGGCCGCCCCTTACCACGGTACCCGTGGGGCATGGACATAAGCATGGGGGCATGCCAATCACAAGCCCTGATTTGGGCGCCTAGTGAAGGCTAAGGGGGGAGCGCCGGGGAGACCGCTGGGCAACTGCCGCTCTCCCTCAGCTAGCCCGAAAACTGAGGGAAGGACCATAGAGGGAAATCAAACCGAGCAATCGAGGAACGCCAGAACTTTCAGAATCCATTAGAAGGGAAGACAGGGGCAAGCAAACTCCAGAAAGCAAATTAACAGCCACGTCCGGCACCTAATCTAGTCTTCTCACCAATGCAGAGCTAAATGCTGCCACTAGGACGTGGGAGGGAGCCCCCGAGGCCCGAGGGCGGCTCTCCGGAGACTCCGGGGCGTGTAAGGCCCCACACATTATTACGTGCGAGTGTCATGAGCGGAGATCTTCACATGCGTGAGCCTTGCTTCACAGGCACTGGGTCTTGGCTTCTCAGGCAAATGGCCTTGTTCCTCGCAGGCACGGAGCCTAGTCTTCTCAAGCGCAGGGCCTTGTTCCTCGTAGGCACGAAGCCTAGTCTTCTCAGGTGCACGGCCTTGTTCCTCGTTGGCACGGAGCCTAGTCTTCTCAGGCACAGGGCCTTGTTCCTCGCAGGCACGGAGCCTAGTCTTCTCAGGCGCAGGGCCTTGTTCCTCGCATGCACGAAGCCTAGTCTTCTCAGGCGTAGGCCCTTGTTCCTCGCAGGCACGGAGCCTAGTCTTCTCAGGCGCAGGGCCTTGTTC
>LR738711.1:596576238-596666177 GCA_902687465.1 Secale cereale | reverse complement strand
AGGTGCAGGGCCTTGTTCCTAGCAGGTAGGAGCCTAGTCATCTCAGTCTCAGGGCCTTGTTCGTCGCAGGCACGGAGCATAGTCCTCTTAGGCGCAGGGCCTTGTTCCTCGTAGGCACGGAGCCTTGTCTTCTCAGGCGCAGGGTCTTGTTCCTCGCAAGCACGGAGCCTAGTCTTCTCAGGCGTAGGGCATTGTTCCTTACAGGCATGAAGCCTAGTCTTCTCAGGCGCAGGGTCTTGTTTCGCAGATAGAACCTCCGGAGGTGCCAGATGTTCCACGCGTTCGGGACGGGGACACCGTCCCCTGTTTCCTGGCGCACGACGCCATGTCTGGAGACGTGGGTGATCTTAAACGGGCCTTCCCACATAGGTGAGTGCTTGTGCAGCCCCTCCCTGGGGAGGACTCTCCTCAAGACGAGATCACCTACCTCGAGTGTCCGGGGGCGGATGCTGCGGCAATGGTACCACCGCAACGCCTACCGGTATCTTGCCGCTCGAAATGAAGCGTCCTGCCGGCGCTCCTCCCCCAGCACGTGGTCCGTCCCTTGCAAGGCGCCCTGCCGCGCCTCGTCGAATGCTAGGACTCGTGGGGAGTGGTGCCTGACCTCATGAGGGAGCAAAGCTTCAGCTCCGTAGATGAGGATGAATGGGGATCGCCTGTTGGCTTGGTGGCAGTGGTGCGGATTGACCATTGCACGGACGGGAGCTCGTCGTGCCAACCCCTTCCGTAAGCTTCGAGCTTCTTCTTGAAGGTCCTGGTCTCAAGGCCTCTCAGGACCTCCGCGTTGGCGTGCTCGGCATGGCCATTGCTTCTGGGGTGTGCTACAGAAGCATAGCAAATCTACGTTCCAAGGTTAGCACAATAAGTCTTGAAAAGGTTGCTAGTGGACTGTGAGCCATTGTCGGTGATGATGCGGTTGGGGACCCCGTACCGGTTTACGATGCCCTTGATGAACTTGATTGTGGAGCCGGTTGGGATGGTTCAGACAGCTTCCACCTCAGCCTATTTGGTAAATTTATCGACGGCAACGTAGAGGTATCGGTAGCCCCCGGGCGTTCGAGGGAAAGGGCCTAGGATGTCCAGCCCCAAGACCGCGAACGGCCAGGAGAGTGGGATGGTTTGGAGGCCCTGAGCTGGTTGGTGGATCTGCTTGGCATGGAACTGGCAAGCCTCGCAAGACTTCACCAGTTCGGTGGCATCGTTGAGTGCCGTGGGCCAGTAAAAACCACTGCGAAACGCCTTGCCGACCAAGGTGCGCAATGATGAGTGATGCCCGCAGTCCCCGGCGTGGATGTCAGCTAGCAGCTCGCCTCCCTGCTTCCTGGAGATGCATCGCAAAGAAACGTCATTTGGTCGCTTCTTGTAAAGCTCACCATCTTGGATGCAATATGGCGTAGCCTGCCGGGCCACGCGTTTGGCATACTCCTTCTTTTCTGTCGGCGCTCCTCGCACCAGGTATGACTTGAGATCCACGGTCGAGCATCCCTCCTGAGGCTCGAGCGCCAGGAGCAAGCGGGCTCCTGAGGCCAGGCTGCAAGCGGGGGCTCCCGAGGTCGGTGGCTGGGGGAGTTCCTCCTGAGGATTCGTCGGCCCTTCTCGCGGGAGTGACGCTGTCGGATTACGAGCTCCGTAAACCCAAGAAGTTCGAACACAAGGGCGTGAACGAAGATCTCTCCCACTCACGTCTGCCTAGCGTCTCGCCCTCGTCCAGAGAAGAGATTCAAGCGAACAACAAGTAAAGCACACAAGAGTTTACCGAGGTTCGGGCCACCTTGTGGTGTAAAGCCCTACTTCCTGCTTTGGTGGATTGGCCTCGGGAGGTCTTGAATATGGGTAAGTACAGTGGTTCCTGAGCTCAGGAGGAGAGCTCAGGAGGGTCAAGAGGCGAGAGTTCTTGCTTCCTTATGCGAGGGCCGAGTTTCTGGATCTGATCGGAATGCCTCCATAGTGCAGATCCTAGCTACTTATATAGGCGGCCAGGGTCCTCCTCCCCCGAAATATTTAGGCGGGAAGGGATCCCACAACGGCCATTTTGAGTGGGAACACAAGGACGTACCTATCCTGACAAAAGCGGCCTTCGCTTGCAAAGGGATCAGCCGGTGACGCGGTGGTGGGCTCGGTGGTGACATACTCCCTATCGTCCTTGCGGTCTTCGGTCTTGTTGCACCGAAGAGGAAACCTTTGTCCAATTCCTCGGGAACCTGCGCCTGCGTTGTCTCCTTTTGCACCAAAATGGCAACTGCGCCGCTGGCGGGCGCTGGCACCCGCTGGCGTGGTGCGTCACTTCTTGCATCACTGCCTCCTCCTTAGGCAGGCTTGGCCTTGGATTCTCTGCCCCTCCGAAACTACTTAGCCGAGGCCGCTCCTAAGGGGTTCTTGGTCTCGCTCTCCTCGCGAGGCCTAGCCCCCTCGCAAGGGTCTTGGGCAGCTGGTCTATCAGCTAGTCCGTACCAAGCCGTGGAAGGAGCGTCTCGCGTCCCGCAGACAGGCAAGTTTGGGTACCCTGGTTCCCAGAACGCACACAGTAGCCCCCGGGCCCAAGGCACGCGCAGAGTTGGCTTCGGGGCAAAGCCTCAACTGAGGACGGAGCGCAGCGGGCCCCAAAAAGGCTGCGGGCTAGGCTGGCGCGTGACGGTTGGATGGGACGTGGGCGACTCCGCTCCCCGCGCAGTCTCAGCAACCGTGCAACTTGACAAAAAGGGGGGTTTTTCTGCTACAGAGGAGCTATCGTCTCCCTTCCTTCCTTCTTAGATCCCCTTCTCCTTCGCCTCCGGCCTTCCTAAATCGCCTGCATCCTCCGACACCTCAGCAATGGCGAAGAAGAGCAAGGGTGCCGCACAGGCGTCTGGATCTGCTCCTTCCCTTGAGGCGTCGCTCGAGGAGTCCACCATCACCAAGGAGGAGGACTACTTGGAGGTCCAGCCTTTCTTTCCGAGAGTCCACAACGAGCATGGCCCGACTGGGATTTGGGTCGGATCCACGGCGGCGCGGATCTTGCCGAAGTCCTGCTACCCCTTCTTCCTACACAGCATCTCCGTCGGGCTCGTGCCTCCCTTCTCAGAGTTCTTCTACGCCATCATCCACCATTACCAGGTGCACGCTCTCCACATCCAGCCTCGCTCCATCTTCGTCCTGTCACTCTTCGCCTTTTATTGCGAGGCGCTTGTGGGGGTGAGACCGACAGTTGCCCTCTTCCGCCACTTCTTCTCCATGCGGCGGTACGATGAGGGTCCGTGCTCGGGCTGTGTCTCCTTCGTCTTCCAGTGCCAGGGCTGCCGGCTGATGACAGCCGGGAAGAAGATAGACTCCCACCGGAAGAGGTGGGTCTATCTGGACGCCTAGCGCGTTCATCCGTTGTTGGCGCTACCTACCGCCCGTCTGGCGAAACGCGCCGGCTAGAGCTACGCGAAGCTCACCGACCCCCTTGCTGAGCATGTCCTGGCAAGGATTGAAGCCGACCTGGGCTCGAGGCTTGAAGGGGCCCAGATCGTGAAGGTGTTCCTGAGGCAGTGTTTGGCGCCGCTGCAGGCACACTCGCGCCCCATGTGGGAGCTGATGGGAGATGACGACAGGCTCCGGCTGCGCTCGGGGGCGCTGGCTGAGGCCGACCTGGACTTTGCCTCGGTGACCCTCATGGGGATGGTTCCTGAGGATCTCTCAGGGGCCCACCTGTCGCTATATAGCCGTCCTGACAAGGCCGAGCTGTTGAAGGCCGTGTTAGGTTTTGGGGTGCCCGTGGCTGCTCCGCCCACGGTTGACGTGTCCTCCGGTGCTGATGATGGGAGAAACGAGGAGGACTCGGAGGAGACCCTGGGCGACGAGGACCGGGTTGACGACGTGGACTCCTCCGAGGCGTCTGCTGAAGAAGTGGCGTTGGGCGCAGGTGCTGCCGGACGGCCCCAGGCGGCCACTCTGCATCAGTTCGGATGCGCTGCGTTTGAAGGAAGCAATGCGGCGACCCCGCCGAGGAGCGCTTTGCCGGTGAAACCGTTGACCATGGCTGCGCCCAAGTCCGTGGCCTCGCGCCTTGCCAAGATCCGGACTTCCGGCACGCCTGTAGCTCCAGCGGCTGCGGCCGGCCTGCTGATGAAGAGGAGGGTGCGCCTCGCCTCCGATGAGTAAGTGTGCATTCTCCTGTTGTCCCTGAGTCGCTGTGTTTCTGACGTACTTTTCTTGGCGCAACAGCCTGGGTGGCGTCATGCAGAAGGTGAAGGGGGAGGTCACGTCACGGTCCCTCGCTCCTCCTGCCACTGCTGTGCCTGCGGAGAAGGGTGCCACAGCTTTGCGCACCTTGGCCAGCTGGGCCACCGAGCACGCGGCAGCGGCGTCGCCTGAGGGCGTCGTTGTTGTTTGCGAGGCCACGGCGGCTCCCGCTCCGGCTACTCCAGCGAGGGGAGCCGGACCGCCCGAGCCCTTGGTCGAGCAGCCGGTCTCGTTGGCGCCCGTCCGCCAGCCGGTGCAGCCTCGCCCTGAGACCTTGGAGGCCGCCTCCGCTGCACTGGGTCGACTTCGTACTGAACTTCAGGGTGGTGACGGTCGCGCGATGGAAGGACGCCTGGGGCTGATCTCTGGGTGGCTCCTGGGGCCAGGCCTCAGTGATCACTGCCAAGGGTCAACAGGAAGCTGCGGCAGCCACGCGGGAACACGACGCCATGCGAGCCGATGATGCGTCCTTTGAGAAGCGCTGCCTCAATGCGGAGAGCGAGCTGGAAGCCTTTCGCGAGGAAGGCACCAGGCGTGTCCTGGAGCTTGAAGGGTTGGAGAAGGAGCTCAAGGCACAGATGGCTAAGACGTCCCGGCTACAGCAGGAGCAGCTCGCCAATCGCGCGAGCCTGGAGAAGCTGAAGGCCGAGGCCAAGCAGGCCAGGGCGACCCAAGCTGCACGCGAGAACGAAGACGCCCTTGCGGCCTCAGCAGTGGTCAGTTGCGAGGCCAGTGCCGCCTTCGAGCTCGAGGACCGTACGGCGCTGCGGGCTACTTATGGGGAAGGATTCGAGAAGCCATTGGCCGCCCCGGAGGGTGTCCTCGCAAGGCTCCTTGCCGCGCTCGTGAAGTCCCTGCGCGAGGTTGCGGCCGCAATTGGCTAGTTAGCAGACGTCGAAAGCCACACGCTCCTTACCTTGGTCCTGATGCAGGTGTGCGGCCACCGAAGTCTCCGTGATACTGCTCTTGACGTGGCCTCGCTGTCCGAGCCCGTTACCGCGAGCATAGAGGGCGCGGCTGCTAAGGCCCTGGAGGTGAAGGTTCCGGAACTAGTGGAGGCGTTACTCCAGGCTGCTGCTACCGCAGCCGAAGAGGCGGAGACTGGTGATGACGCGCTTGGTGATGCCTGACCTGTTCCTTTTCGGATGAGAGAGATGCAAGTTCCTCGGGGAGGCGTAAGAACTTGTTTGAATTTGAAGGACTTGTTGTTATTGTAATAACAAGATTGAACTTGATGATTTCTGTGCTTGCTTCCTTTCATGTTTGCTTAGGTGCTCTGCGTCGGCAGGGCCCAACCCCGCGGATACCTCGATCGCCATTGAGCCCTCCGGGTGACCGGGGTTTTCGTAATAACTAGACTCAAGGAATGAGGGCCACGTGGCTAGTGAGGCCCCTAGGTCGCGATGCCCAGGGGTCCCCCTTGACGCTCAAACGATCCCATTTGTGTTCTGCGTCGGCACGGCCCAGCCCCGCGTATACCTCGACCGCCGTTGAGCACCGGGCTCAAGGAGTGAGGGGCTACGTGACTAGTGAGGCCCTGGGTCGCGATGCCCAGGGGTCCCCCTTGACGTACGAATGGCTCTCATGAGGGAGAACGAGAACCATACCGTTCTCACGAGCCTTCGCCTAGGATGGGGGCGCAAGAAGGCTAGATGTCTAGGCACCTGGTAGGGTGGCGTTTGCCAGGAGTGACCTGGGCATAGCCCCGTGCCTAGCCCCCCTCGCGACACCCATCCAAGGAGAAGCTCTGAGCGTCGTGAGCTAAAAAGCTCCCTGAGGTAGGTGCGACCGCTTGGGGCCGCCCTCAGTTGTTTATAACTAGCGCGGAGCCTAGAGCTACCACACTTGCGCGGAGTGTGGGCATAACCGTGCCTCGGTCGTAGCGGCCAGCGCAGAGCTTGGTGCTTCCACTGGTTCGTGGTTATAACCACTCCTCGGTTGGTTCTCCCAGCGCGGAGCATGGCACTTCCACTGGACAATGGGAGGGAGCCTCCCACCGGGAGAGACTCCGGGGCATGTACAGCCCCGTCCTGACATGTGGCTTGCACGGCAGGACAACCAAGGTGTATATGGGCTCTCCTCAGGACGAGTTGGACGACTCTGAGGAAGTTCTCGTGAGCTTATGCATCACTCACGAGACCCTACCTTGAGGCGGGTTGCGCCTGAGTCTTCTTCTGCAAAATGTGAAAAGAGAGGTGTTGTGTCGACCTGCACCGAGTGCATCTCTAGAGGGCATCGCATAAGAAGGCCGCAGCACCAACGACCACAGGAGGTGACGTTAGCGGGACTGGCCTGTAAGACAGAGCTCATTCACTGGATTTATCGACGTTGCAGGGACAGCCCCGAGCACAGACGCCGTGCCCAGTCTTCTCATGCAACAATCAAAAAGAATAACAACCGGCACGCGGTTCCCGCGTGAGCGAAGCACCTACCACGGGCCCCTACTTACCCATCGACGATTAGCCCATGCTAGAACAAGGCACCAAGGACCACGGGAGGTGACGTCACGGGAATGGCTCGTGAGACAGAGCTCGGCCCTTGGATTTAGCAATGCAGCAGGGACGGACCCGAGCACAGACGTCGTGCCAGTCCTTAATCATGGGGCGATCGCGAGTGGGCTCGCAAGGGCTCATGACCTTACTGGCGCTGATAACGCCGAGCATATAGATAATGCAAATAGGAAGAAGCAACTAGCCTTGATTCATGCGCAAAAAGAGACAGCAGCGGGGGGGGGGGGGCGTATCCCCCAGCAGTTCGAGGATGATGCGGCCCGGGGGGCGCCCTCGATTGAATACCTGAAACATCACCTGACACTTGTCGGAGAAGAGTTGGGGTAGCTAAAGACGGAAGCTGTGCGGGTTGCCCTTGAGGATCGTTAGGCTCCTGAGGCCCATGGGCTCCGGAGGCCCTCAGTGGTCGCGGGTGTCCGGTTCTCGCTCCGTCTGGACCTCCTGCCACTGAGCCTCCCGAGCACCCAAAGCCTGCTGCGCGAGGCGCTGGAACATGGCAGCTGCGTTGCGGAAGCTGAAGAGTGTGTGGACGTAGCTGCACGGGAGGGCCCTCCTCCAGCCGACCGCCGTTGGCCAGAAGGGCTCCAAAGAAGCGGCTCGGTTGAGACCCGCGACGTCGATGCAAACACGGAAGTGGTCGCCCGGGCTGCGGGTAGGTGAGCTTGGCGTCGTGTGGTTACACCCACCGCGAATGAGCCTTGCGTACTGAAATTCCTCGGTAACCTGGTCGATGAAGTCCTGAGCCCCTGGAGCCGTACGGCTCACGCTGGGCTCACAAAAACGCGCGTCGAGACACGCCTGCAGGTGGTGCCCGAACACCTCCCTCGAGACGTTGGTCAAGCCGGAGACACTCCAGAGGAGAGCCCCCGAGCCCATCCTAAGAGGGGCGTCGGGCGCGCCCCCCTATGCGAGGGTGGAGGGCGCCTCATCGGCAGGCGCGAGTGCTGAGGCGGAAGCGTTAGGAGCCCCTGCATCCTGAGGTCCATTGGCGGGAAGGTTCTTCTTCTTCTCGGGGGCGGTCTGCAGGGCGAAGATGGCCCCATCCTCGTTGGAGCTCTCGACCGCCGCGGTCTGGTAGGCACACTCCAGGGAACGCACCGCTTCCTTCTCGTCGGAGGCGATCGTGATGACTCCGCCACTCCCGGGCATCTTGAGGACATTGTAGCCGTGATGGGTCGCTGCCATGAACTTGGCAAGGGCAGGATACCCGAGGATGGCATTGTACAGGAGGTGGATGTTGGCAACGTCGAAGTCGATGAGCTCGGTGTGATAGTTGTCGCAGTCACCAAAGGTGACGGGGAGGCGGACTTGCCCCATCAGGAGCATGGAGCCATCCGTGATTCCATAGATTGGCTTGGTCAGGTGGAGCTGATCGTAGGGGACCTGGAGTGTCTCGAAGGTCTGGACGGAGAGGACGTTGAGCCCTGCTCCACCGTTGATGAGGGTGTTGGTCACGAGGACGTTGCTGATGGTCGGGGTGCAGAGCATCGGGAGAGTGCCTGGGGCTGCGGTGCACTTGAGCTGGTCCTTAGGGTCGAAGGCGATGACCTACTTGGTCCACCTGAGGTTGCGTGCGGCATCAGGCCTGGGAAGCTCCGCGTTCACCTCACGAGCGAACTACTTGAAGATGCGATGGGAAGCCGGGGCAAGGCCTCCTCCCAAGATGCATGCAACTGCACGCTGCTCCTGGAAGCCCCCTGCTCCATCTCCCTGGAGGTCGTCGTCGTTCCTTCTGGGTGGTGGCGGCAGCGGAGGCAGACCTCCATTGCCCTGAGGGTGACCCTCACGAGGCTGGTCGCGCCAGGGGCCGTCACGAGGCTACTCCTGCTAGTTTTCTTCACGATGCTGTTCACGCCACCCTTGGAGCGAGTTCCTGCCGTCCCAGCGTCCTCCACCACCCTTGGCGCTGCGGAACAGGCGGCCCGCGAGCTCCTGCCTGGGGGTGAGGGATCACCTGGCAGCTCTCCTCGTGTCGCGCATGGGCCCTACGGGGCGGCTCACGCCGCGGAGCCTTGCGCCGGACCTCCTGGACGGTGCCATAGAGTGGAGGTGGAGCCGGGACACCGTGGCCGTCGTTCCCTGCCATGGGCAACGGGGGACAAGAGGAGTGAGTTGGTGCACGCGCCTCCCCGACGGCGTTGACAAGCTCGGTGATGCGGTGGAGCCACTCCTCGTAGAGGTCATCCGCCAGGCGGTAGCGTAGGAGCTCCCATGCCATCAACAACGCAGGCTGCTGGTAGACCGGCCCATGGCGGACCAGCGAGGACGACGCCGCGGCCGGCGAGGCTGACGGAGTCGCCGTGCGGCCATCATGCTGCACGGACAGCAGCAGCGGCGAGTCCTGCTGCTCGTGGACGGCCGGGTCGGTGGCAGCGTTCGCGACCTGTAATGCCCAGGATGGGAATATACCTCCTATGTGTCGAGGCACGACTTAAAGCTATAAGCCCATTCTGGAATGATCGCAAGTTCGGAATCTTTGCACGACTCATGTAAAAATAGGGATGAAATTGCAAAAGGAGATAGTTGGCTTACACTCGCCACGTCACACAATTCATTACATAGTCAAACATCATCCAAATAACATCACAACCCGACTACGGGTGAAGATCCAAATGAAAGATACCAAAAACATAACCACAGGTTCGAATCGCCCCTAGTAGAAACCACTACTGTTCATCGGGATAGTGCACATAGTATCGGCTATGTTCTTCATCGTACTCCCAGAACAGCTCTTTGCTGTCACTTGAGTAGTTCACCATGGTACCTGCATCTGGTGTGGTGTAGAATCTGTGAGCCACGGAGGACTCAGCAATCCCGTTCCCGGGTAGCAGAACTATCTAAGCCTTGGGTGTGGAACAAGGCTGAAGAAAGAATAACAGGTTGCAGTAGCACTAGCACTAGCCTACGTAACAAGAGCGAGAAGAGAAGTGCCACGAGCGTCAAAGTGATCACGAAGTGATCCTAACTAAGCACGTCAATCATAACCCCATCGTGTTCACTTCCCGAACCCCTTTCGGAAAATGACCGTCACGGTACTCACGCTGGTAGTGTGTTCTGAACATGGTGTCAAGTTTTCTACAACCGGATATTAACAAATTCCCATCTGCCACATAACCGCGGGCACGACTTTTGAAAGTTCAAAACCCTGCAGGGGTGTTCCAACTTGGCCCATTACAAGCCCACGATCCGTGGAGTCGCAACTCCAAGGTGTGAAGGCCCGAGTATCCTTGGAATACCGTGCTCAAGATAGTCCAACTAAGGTAAGGCTAATCCAGCAAATCCTCCCGGCGTGCCGACACCCTGATAGTAGCCGCGCGTATCTCGTCTCAGGCCATGACCGGATGGGTGATCCCACAGGTTTTTACCAGCCCTCGGGTTCCCCCAAGGTGGCCCCGCATAACCCCCAGTTTGGACCAACACTCATGTGGAGCAGTGGCCCGGGTTGTTGATTAAGAAGAGGGTTTATAACTCCCTATGCAAGTTTTTAGTTTTTTAGGCAAATAGTACCAATGTTGGGACTTGCTGGAAAAGACTTAGCGCTAAGCGGTTTATCGAGGGGGTCCCATAACCCCAACCGTGTGAGGAACGCATAATCAAGGAACATAACACCGGTTTATACGGTTCCTAGGGCGGCATGAGTGGAACAAATCACCAAGCAAGAGGCTTAGCCTTCCATCCATTACCAATATATAGATGATTTAGTTAAGAATTTATATAGTGTGATATCCCAACATATACTTCAACATGAAGCAAGAATCTTCGAATCTTCTCCTGCAACTAGCAATGCTATAAGAGGGGCTGAGCGAAGCCTACGTAGCCAATCAAAGGTTTGCATAGGTTGGGTGGTTAAACAGATTCATGGTTACAATAGGAGGCTGAAAAACAAACATGGGCATCGAGGCAATAAGCTAAAGAGCGAGACTTCTAGCAATAGGCAAAGATAGTAATGATATCTGGGTCAGGTCATATTGCCTGTCGAGTCGTCAATGGGATCATAAGACGGCTCCTCGTTCTCAACCTCGGTAGTAACCTCGTTCTCGTACTCGGTGTCGGCTTCCGGCTCTACTCAACACAAGAACACACGAGGCACGAAATCAAACAAGGTGCAATGCACAAACTACAGGTTGCATGTATGATGCACTTAGGAAGCACTTCAGATGCACTTAGGATGCACAACATGATAACATAGGAAGGACAGAGAAACAGCACAAGAAACATGACAATATGCTCAAGCAAGTAGGATGCAAGACAAGAATATTTAGGATGCAAAACATGGCAAGGTAGGAAGCTCAGAGAAACAACACAAGAAACAGCAGGTTTAAATGAGGCCGGAAACTACTTAAGACAAATCCTGTAAGTCCTCATATGCATAGTTTGAAATTAGTCCAGATCTGAACAAACCTTAAGTTAAAGTTGTTAAACATCAAGTTAACATGCACCATGATAATCTACACGAAATTCTAGTCAAGTTTCATATAAAGTTTGTTTAAAACGGAGCTACGGTCTAGAAGATATGATCAAAACAAGATAAGCATGGCAACGGTGCAAGATGCACCCAAACACCAAGCAAACATACTCCAAACATGTTAACAATTTGATATTATGAATCTACATGCAAAACCACACAAGTTTCATGTAAGGCACGCTCAAAAGGGAGCAAAGCTGAAATTAACAGCCACATAGCAACTTTGGAGCAAGAAATTTATACTCTACAGCACTCAAACATGGTGGCAATAAGCATGTACATGAAGTAGACATATCCTACAGCAAACAACTCCATTAGAGCAACTCCATAGGAGGCATGGATCAATAGCAACAAGCTACAACATTTTGATCATGACACTAAAAACCTGACGGTAATATTTTATAGCAAGTTGGGAGCAAGAATTAAATATGCTACAGCAACCCAAATGAGAAAGTAAGGGCATGTATGGATAGACAACAACATATACAACAAGGAATGATCAATGTCCATCCCAAAACTAACATGGATTTGCCTAGAGCAGCAAGCAAACATAGCATCAGGATATTACAGATTCCAGACTTAGTGAAATTTCACTAAGTGTTAAAACAACAATATTATCATGGCATGTTTGTGAGCATATTTAAGTCATCTCAAAGCATATCAAGGCAATTGGTTTGCACCACTGCAAAGATCACATGATGGGAAATCTAAAACATATGAGCATGTGACATGGGGACAAACACATCAATAGCAACGAGCTCCTCAACAAGGCATCTCGTAACAAGTTACAAAACCTAACAGCCATATGCACTTTTGCAACAGAGATAAACATGTCAATATGAACTCTAACAAGCATGCTATAGCAACCAATATGTAGAGCATCTCATGATGAACATTTGGACATATCATTTGCTTCATTTGGATAAACATGCACCAAGTTATCACATCTCAAACATGGCATGAAAATAACTAGTAGCGGAAGATTATAACAAGTAGCACTCTTGTCATGATGATTAAGGCATCTAGATGGACTCAAACAAACATGACACAATGGAACAAAACATAGTACACATCACGACGATCATTTCGACATATCATATGCACAAATCGGACAAGCACAGTAAAAGTTATTGCCATCACAAGAATGCATCAGACAACAAAATAAACAACAAAAGACTTAGGGAAAATATCAACCTCAGAGTCAACGCGGGTCAACGGGTTGCGGGTCAACGGGTCGGGCGCGTAGCGGGTCCACGGATCGGGCGCCGGGAACCCGCTAGGGTTTAGATCGGATCGGGATCGGGCGATCCCCGCGGCGGTGACCGGACTGGATCGGAGCGACGGGGCGGCGCCTCGGCCCTCCGGCGAGGGGCGGCGGAGGGCGGGCGGCAGAGCACGGCCCGGCGGCGGAGACTGCGAGGGGCCGGCGGCGGAGACTGCGAGGGCCGGCGGCGAGCTCTTGAAGCCCAGCCAGCGCGGCGGGAAGGTGGCCGGCGGCGGGGTCCGTGGTGCGGCGGCGGACAGCGCGGCCGACGTCGGCGAGCGCGGCAGATCGGTGGCTGGGAGCGGGCGGCGGCGCGCCGGGCCGGGAGGGCCGGAGTTGGGCCTGCTGGCCCGCGCGGCGGCTGAGGCGGACTGCTGGCGCGGCGGATGTGTCCGGTGGCGGGCGGACACGTCAGCCCGGCACGGTTTTCGAGGCGAGGATGGAGGAGGAAGGAGACTAGGGTTTTTTGGACGAAAATGGCAAGGGGGACGTTTTTATAGGCACAAGGAGCTAGGAGACTCCAAATGCGGAGCGGTTTTCGGCCACGCGATCACAATTCGACGACCGAGATGATGGGAAGGGTTGTGCTGGGTTGGTGGGCTGTTGTGGAGGGGGTCTTGGGCCTCAAAGACGAGGTACTTTTAGCCCACTAGGTTAACCGTTGGAGTACCAAACGAACTCCAAACGCGACGAAACTTGACAGGCGGGTTACACGTACCAAAACAACATCGCACGACAAGTCTCACGCCATTCTGGAAACATTACATGGCCACACACGAAAGAAGGACTCGGGGATGCCACGGGCACGTGTGAGAGCGTCGGAACTCGAAACGGACAACGGGAAGAGACGAGTGGGACCGGATGCAAGTGACAACACAAATGCAATGCAATGCACATGACAACATGACATGGATGAAATGCACACACGCACACGACATAACTAAGAAACCCGAAATGAAGAAGAACCCAGAACGGAAATGATGAAGCCAAAGTTTATATATTGCCATATAGGGAAAGTGTTACATCTGGGGCATTACAAACTCTCCTCTACTACGAAGAGATCTCGTCCCGAGATCTAGGACTGGAAGAAGGAAGGGTACTCGGAACGAAGATGATCTTCTCGTTCCCACGTAGCTTCAAGAATAGCAATGGGAATCTCTCGGTAACTCTCCTCTACTACGAAAAGAACTTGATTGACTTGTTGCGGGTCTTGCGCTCGGTTTCTGCAAGAATAGCAACGGGATGCTCTCGGTAACACAAGTCTTGTTGAAGATCAATCTCCTCAAACGGAATGGAGCGTTCAGGTGTCTTGAAGCACTTGCGGAGTTGAGACACATGAAACACATCATGAACATTAGCGAAGTTGGAAGAGAGCTCAAGTTGATAGGCTAGATCGCCTCTTTTGCCAAGGATCTTGAAAGGGCCCATGTATCTAGGAGCAAGCTTGCCTTTGATACCAAATCTTTGGGTGCCTTTCAGAGGAGAAACACGGAGATAGACATGATCACCAATGTTGAAAGCCAAATCACGATGCTTGCCGTCATAGTAGCTCTTCTGACGCGACTGAGCGGCCTTGAGATTCTCACGTATGACTTTGCACATTTCTTCGGCTTCTGAGATCAAGTCATTGCCAAGAAGTTGACGTTCACCAGTCTCGGACTAGTTGAGAGGAGTACGACACTTTCTGCCATAGAGGATTTCAAACGGAGCTTTGCCTGCACTTGCTTGGAAACTGTTGTTGTAAGAGAACTCGGCAAACGGAAGACAGTCTTCCCACTTCATGCCAAAAGAGGTGACACAAGCCCTGAGCATGTCTTCTAGGATCTGGTTCGCTCTCTCGACTTGACCACCAGTCTGAGGGTGAAATGCAGTGCTGAAATGGATCTTAGTGCCCATGGCAGACTGAAAGGAGTCCCAGAACTTGGATGTGAACAACCTTCCACGGTCTGAGGAGATAACTTGAGGAATGCCATGTAAGGACACAATTCTGGAAGTGTACAACTCTGCCAGTTGAGCTGCATTGATGGATTCTTTGACTCGAAGGAAGTGAGCTACTTTGGTAAGCTTGTCAATCACCACAAAGATAGAATCATTCCCCTTCTTGGACTTGGGAAACCCGGTGACGAAATCCATTTCAATGTGGTCGAATTTCCACTCGGGAATAGGAAGAGGTTGGAGAAGACCGACTAGACGTTGATGCTCTGCCTTCACTCTTCTACAGACATCACATTCATTCACGAATTGGGCAATCTCCCTTTTCATGCGAGTCCACTAGTAACATTGCTTGAGGTCTTGGTACATCTTAGAACTTCCAGGATGAATCGAGAGGAGGGAGTCATGTGCTTCGTTCATTATGAGCTTCCTGAGATCACCCTTGGGAACCACCAGTCTGTCCTCAAAGAACAAGGTATCTCTCTCATCAACGCAATAGCACTTGTATTTGGGAGTACCCTTTGCAATACCATGTTTCACTTTCTGCACCATAGCATCACTGAGCTGGGCCTCACTAATCTGATCTTCCAAGGTAGGAGCAACTTGAAGATTTGCAAGAAAGCCTTGCGGAACAACTTGGATGTTGACCTTCCTGAATGCTTCACAAAGCTCAGGCTAAAACGGCTTGATAAGGAGACTGTTGCAATATGCCTTTCTGCTCAAGGCGTCTGCAATGACATTGGCCTTGCCAGGTGTGTATTCGATGCTTGGATCATACTCTTGGATCATCTCAACCCAACGAGTCTAGCAAAGGTTCATGTTCGGCTGTGTGAATATGTACTTCAAGCTCTTGTGATCGGTGAAGATGTCGACTTTTCCGCCCAACAGAAGGTGTCTCCACGTGATCAAGGCGTGTACCACAGCCACTAGCTCGAGATCATGTGTGGGGTAGTTCTTCTCACTTGGCTTCAATTGACGAGAAGTGTATGCCACAATCTTCTTGTCCTGCATTAGCACACCACCAAGTCCTTGAAGAGAAGCATTAGAGAATACTTCGTAGGGCTTGGACTCATCCGGAGGAGTAAGAACCGGAGCAGAGATGAGCTTTTCTTTGAGAGTTTTGAATGCCACATCACAATCCGGAGACCAGTTGTACTTGACATTCTTCTGCAGCAAGTTGGAGAGAGGCTTGGCAATCTTGGAGAAGTTCTCAACGAACCTTCTGCAATAGCTAGCAAGACCAAGGAATCTTCGGAGTTGCTTGACGTTCTGAGGAGGTTCCCAGTTGACAATCGCTTCAACTTTCTTGGGGTTCACAGCAATACCGTCAGGAGAGATGATATGGCCCAGATACAAGACATTATCGAGACAGAATTCGCACTTGGAGAACTTGGCATAGAACTTATGTTCACGGAGTCTGTCGAGAACCAGACGGAGGTGCTTTTTTTGATCCTCTTCATTCTTGGAGAATACCAAGATGTCACAAGCACAAATTCGTTGGTGTAGGGGTTGAAAATGTAGTGCATCATTCTCGAGAAGGTAGGTGGAGCATTAGCGAGGCCAAAAGACATGACTGTATACTCATATGAGCCGTAGCTGGTTCTGAACGCAGTCTTGTGAATATCGTCTTCACGGATGCGGATCTGGTGATAACCCATCCGGAGATCGAGCTTTGAGAACACTTTTGCTCCTTTGAGCTGCTCGAACAATTCATTGATGTTGGGGAGCGGATACTTGTTCTTTATTGTCTTCTTGTTGAATGGCCGGTAATCAACGCAAAGGCGCTCCGTGCCATCCTTCTTCTTGACAAATAAGACACCACATCCCCAAGGAGAAGTGCTAGGCCTGATCAGACCCATATGCTCTTGCTCATCGAGCTGTTTCTTCAACTCCTTCAACTCTTCAGGGGAAAGCTTGTACGGACGCCGACATGCTAGCTCAGTACCAGGCTCGAGTTCAATGGCAAATTCAACTTGACGATGCGGAGGCATGCCTGTAAGCTCTTCAGGAAAAACATCTTCGTATTCATTGACCATCGGAATTTGAGAGATGGCATTAATCTCGCCCTTGTCATTGAGAGAGAATAGCCTGATTGTGTTATCTCGAGAGGCGAAGATAATCACGTCTTCGTTAGGATGAGTAATCTTGACTTCCTTACTTGCACAATCAATGTGAGCATCATGCTGAGAAAGCCAATCCATCCCCAGAATAAGATCAATGTCGGAGTTGCCGAGAACAACCGGAGAAGCCAGAAAACGGTAATCACCCATGCGAATAGATACATCCGGAGCATATATTTTTGAATGCATTTGTTTACCCGGAGAAACAACTGATAATTCCCTTGGCAAACTTTTGATGCCAACATTATGCTTGGATGCAAAAGGTTGAGACATGCAAGAACATGATGCACCCGAATCAAACAAGACTTTAGCAGGTTTAAGGTTGACTGGAAGATTACCAAGTATCACATCTGGAGAATTCTCTGCTTGAGCTGCATTCATCAAATTCACTCTTGCTGACTTTGGATTATGCTTGACAATAGCAGTGCTGATAGGTGGAGGAGACGAAAGGCGCCTTGGGTTGGGGAAGTTGTTAGCATAATGTCCCTTCTGAGTGCACTTGTTGCAAACAACTAGCACGGCCACCAGAATTCTTATTGTTGTTGTTGGGAGCTCGGATCACTGGAGGAGGTGGAAGCCAAAACTTCTGTTGCTTTGCGACCACTTGAGAAGAAGAGGAGGAGTGAACAGCATCTCTGATCCTCTTTTTGGAAGCTTCCATCTTGAGCTGGGCTGCCTCTTGCTTAAGTGCCTTGTTATAGAATTGATCAAACTCATCAGGCTCGAACAAGGTGAGAGCTAGTTGGAGTTCATCCTTCAGACCACCACGGAACTGATAGATCTTGCTCTTAGCATCTGGGATGTCTTGCTTGGCATAGCGGGCAAGGTTCTGGAACTTGACATTATATTGGTAGACAGACATTGAGCTTTGCTTCAGGTTGCGGAATTGCTCACGCATACCCTTGATGACACTTTATGGAATGTGGTGAGAACGAAAGTCTTTGCAGAAGTCATCCCAGGAGATTACACGCCCTGCTCTGGAGTCTTTGTACTGCTGCCACCAATCAGCGGCTTGGTCCTTGAGTTGGAACGCGGCAAACTTCACATAGTCCTCGGGCCTGACGTTAATGCACTCGAAATGCTACTTGATATCTGTTATCCAGTCTTCAGCATCTAGAGGGTCAACACAGTAACTGAATGCCTTTGGTTGGTTTGCCAGAAACTGGTTGAGCGTAGCAAAGTGAGGTTGGTTCAACAAATTGCCTTGGCCTTGGTTCCCATGAGCACCCTGATTTGCTTGATTTGCTTGAATGTTCTGCATCATTTGCATAAGCATTTGGGTGTTCTGATCCGTCGCTTGCATAATTGCTCTCCAGGCCTCAGACGGAGGAGGAGGTGAAGGAGGACGATCAGGAACCTCTTCACCCTCTGGGTTTGTGTTGGGAACATTTTTAGGAGCCATCCTGAATGAGATGACAACTATTAGCCATTGATTGAGAAAGATATATAAGCTGAATCAATGGCTAGAAATTGCAACATAAGTCTTGACAAGAACATTCGAACAAGATGAACGAATGAAAATCTCAGTTTAATAGTAACAACAATCTTCACGAAAAGCCACTTGGGAGAACAAAAGGTAAATAAAAACAACAAGGAGCAGATAGAAGAAATACAAGATAGAAGTTTCGTTCGACATATTCGTGTTGAAAGCTTATGGAACGTGTTACAAAAGGGTTTTGCAATCCCCGGATCAGCATAGACAAGGACCCTTTAAGATGCAACTCCCGATCGGAACAACGGCCATAAAACTACTTCACTCAATGTAGAACCCCGAACTCCATATCATGCATTCGTTGGAAGAATGCCTACGAGCTACTAGATGAACCCACCTACTAATTTCCGAAAGTTTCCAGTTATGCAATCAGGTGTTGGGGATACAAGGGAAGCATCGCGCACTCAACTCTAATCCTACATCCAGTTGTATCCATCCTTCAACACATAACCAGTTTTTTTCTGGAAACCGTCTACCTCGGACCTTCGAAACGCATCTACTATACAAGCTATGGCAATACTGGGTGATGTCGGGGTTATCTTGCCACTAACCGCATAGGAGAGTTTTCGATGTCGGCCATCTTAAGTATTCCAGAACTGATGCGATATATTTGTGACGACAACACCTCGGAGCTCAACTCCCCAGAACACTGCCACAACCCCTAAATGACAGGAGGCATCGAGAACAATGTTCTCGTGACAAAGACATCGGAGCAATCCAAACAATACTCGCGAGATTCCTAAAAAAAATTTGGTGAAATTTTGAGAGTAGAAGAGACAAGAGTAATCGTCAGGAGTCCTCACTAGAGTGAAAAGAGATGAGGAGCAAAAGAAATCCTACTCTCTGATATATATATATATATAGGACTCAAAACATTTTAAGTGTGTGCCTAGACTCAACCGTCAACGATTCGATCAATCAGTGGGGGCTTCTAGGTCGGAGAAGGCTCTGAATACCAACTTGTAATGCCCAGGATGGGACAATACCTCCTACGTGTCGAGGCACGACTTAAAGGTATAAGCCCATTCTGGAATGATCGCAAGTTCGGTATCTTTGCATGATTCATGTAAAAATAGGGATGAAATTGCAAAAGGAGATAGTTGGCTTACACTCGCCACGTCACACATTTCATTACATAGTCAAACATCATCCAAATAACATCACAACCCGACTACGGGTGAAGATCCAAATGAAAGATACCAAAAACATAACCACAGGTTCGAATCGCCCCTAGTAGAAACCACTACTGATCATCAGGATAGTGCACATAGTATCGGCTACGTTCTTCATCGTACTCCCAGAACAGCTCTGTGCCGTCACCTGAGTAGTTCACCATGGTACCTGCATCTGGTGTGGTGTAGAATCTGTGAGCCACGGAGGACTCAGCAATCCCATTCCCGGGTAGCAGAACTATCTAAGCCTTGGGTGTGGAACAAGGCTGAAGAAAGAATAACAGGTTGCAGTAGCACTAGCACTAGCTTACGTAATAAGAGCGAGAAGAGAAGTGCCACGAGCGTCAAAGTGATCACGAAGTGATCCTAACTAAGCACATCAATCATAACCCCACCGTGTTCACTTCCCGAACCCCTTTCGGAAAATGACCGTCACGGTACTCACGCTGGTAGTGTGTTCTGAACATGGTGTCAAGTTTTCTACAACCGGATATTAAAGAATTCCCATCTGCCACATAACCACGGGCACGGCTTTCTAAAGTTCAAAACCCTGCAGGGGTGTTCCAACTTGGCCCATTACAAGCCCACGATCCGCGGAGTCGCAAATCCAAGGTGGGAAGGCCCGAGTATCCTCGGAATCCCGTGCTCAAGATACTCCGACTAAGGTAAGGCTAATCCAGCAAATCCTCCCGGCTTGCCGACACCCTGATAGTAGCCGCACGTATCTCGTCTTAGGCCACGACCGGATGGGTGATCCCACAGGTTTTTACCAGCCCTCGGGTTCCCCCAAGGTGGCCCCGCGTAACCCCCAGTTTGGACCAACACTCATGTGGAGCACTGGCCCGGGTTGTTGATTAAGAAGAGGGTTTATAACTCCCTATTCAAGTTTTTAGTTGTTTAGGCAAATAGTACCAATGTTGGGACTTGCTAGAAAAGAGTTAGCGCTAAGCGGTTTATCGAGGGGTTCCCATAACCCCAACCGTGTGAGGAACGCATAATCAAGGAACATAACACCGGTTTATACGGTTCCTAGGGCGGCATGAGTGGAACAAATCACCAAGCAAGAGGCTTAGCCTTCCACCCATTACCAATATATAGATGATTTAGTTAAGAATTTATATAGGTTGATATCCCAACATATACTTCAACATGAAGCAAGAAGCTTCGAATCTTCTCCTGCAACTAGCAATGCTATAAGAGGGGCTGAGCGAAGCCTACGTAGCCAATCAAAGGTTTGCATAGGTTGGGTGGTTAAACAGATTCATGGTTACAATAGGAGGCTGACAAACAAACATGGGCATCGAGGCAATAAGCTAAAGAGCGAGACTTCTAGCAATAGGCAAAGATAGTAATGATATCTGGGTCAGGTCATCTTGCCTGTCGAGTCGTCAATGGGATCGTAAGACGGCTCCTCGTTCTCAACCTCGGTAGTAACCTCGTTCTCGTACTCGGTCTCGGCTTCCGGCTCTACTCAACACAAGAACACACGAGGCACGAAATCAAACAAGGTGCAATGCACAAACTACAGGTTGCATGTATGATGCACTTAGGAAGCACTTCAGATGCACTTAGGATGCACAATATGACAACATAGGAAGCACAGAGAAACAACACAAGAAACATGACAATATGCTCAAGCAAGTAGGATGCAAGACAAGTCTATTTAGGATGCAAAACATGGCAAGGTAGGAAGCACAGAGAAACAACACAAGAAACATCAGGTTTAAATGAGGCCGGAAACTACTTAAGACAGATCCGGTAAGTCCTCATATGCATAGTGTGAAATTAGTAGAGATCTGAACAAACCTTAAGTTAAAGTTGTTAAACAGCAAGTTAACATGCACCATGATAATCTACACGAAATTCTAGTCAAGTTTCATATAAAGTTTTTTTTAAATGGAGCTACGGTCTAGAAGATATGATCAAAACAAGATAAGCATGGCAACGGTGCAAGATGCACCTAAACACCAAGCAAACATACTCCAAACATGTTAACAAGATGATATTATGAATCTACATGCAAAACCACACAAGTTTCATGTAAGGCACGCTCAAAAGGGAGCAACGGGCTAAAAGATACACCCGAAACAAGAAACAAAGCAAAGCTGAAATTAACAGCCACATAGCAACTTTGGAGCAAGAAATATATACTCTACAACACTCAAACACGGTGGCAAGAAGCATTGACATGAAGTAGACATATCCTACAGCAAACAACTCCATTGGAGCAACTCCATAGGAGGCATGGATCAATAGCAACAAGCTACAACATTTTGATCATGACACTAAAAACCTGACAGTAATATTTTATAGCAACTTGGGAGCAAGAATTAAATATGCTACAGCAACCCAAATGAGCAAGTAAGGGCATGGATGGATAGACAACAACATATACAACAAGGAATGATCAATGGCCATCCTGAAACTAACATGTATTTTCCTAGAGCAGCAAGCAAACATAGTATCAGGATATTACAGATTCCAGACTTAGTGAAATTTCATAGTGTTAAAACAGCAATATTACCATGGTATGTTTGTGAGCATGTTTTAGTCATCTCAAAGCATATCATGGCAATTGGTTTGCACCACCGCAAAGATCACATGATGGGGAATCTAAAACATATGAGCATGTGACATGGGGACAAACACATCAATAGCAACGAGCTCCTCAACAAGGCATCTCGTAACAAGTTACAAAACCTAACAGCCATATGCACTTTTGCAACAGAGATAAACATGGCAATATGAAATCTAACAAGCATGCTATACAAGCCAACATGTAGAGCATCTCATGATGAACATTTGGACATATCATTTGCTTCATTTGGATAAACATGCACCAAGTTATCGCATCTCAAACATGGCATGAAATTTATTAGTAGCAGCAGATTATAACAAGTAGCACTCTTGTCATGATGATTAAGACAGCTAGATGGACTCAAACAAGCATGACACAATGGAACAATACATAGTACACATCACCACGATCATTTTGACATATCATATGCACAAATCAGACAAGCATAGTAAAAGTTATTGCCATCACAACAATGCATCAGACAACAAAATAAACAACAAAAGATTTAGGGAAAATATCAACCTCAGAGTCAACGCGGGTCAACGGGTTGCGAGTCAATGGGTCGGGGCGGAGCGGGTCCGCGGATCGGGCGCCGGGAACCCGCTAGGGTTCAGATCGGATGGGGATCAGGCGATCCCCGCGGCGGCGACCGGACTGGATCGAAGCGACGGGGCGGCACCTCGGCCCTGCGGCGAGGGGCGGCGGAGGAGGGGCGACAGAGCATGGCCCGACGGCGAAGACTGCGAGGGCCGACGGCGAGCTCTTGAAGCCGAGGCGGCGCGGCGAGAAGGTGGCCGGCGACGGGGTCCGTGGTGCGACGGCGGACGGCGCGGCCAGCGCCGGCGAGCGCGGCGGCCGGCGGCGGCCGGGAGCGGAGCGGCACGGCGGATCGGCGGCTGCGAGCGGGCGGCGGCGCGCCGGGCCGGGAGGGCCAAAGTTGGGCCTGCGGGCCCGTGCGGCGGCTTAGGCAGACTGCTGGCACGGCGGATGTGTCCGGTGGCGGGCGGACACGTCCGCCCGACATGGTTTTCGAGGCGAGGCTGGAGGAGGAAGGAGACTAGGGTTTTTTGGACGAAAATGGCAAGGGGGACGTTTTTATAGGCACAAGGAGCTAGGAGAATCCAAATGGGGAGCGGTATTCGGCCAGGCGATCACACTTCGACGACCGAGATTGTGGGAAGGGTTGTGCTGGGTTGGTGGGCTGTTGTGGAGGGGGTCTTGGGCCTCAAAGAGGAGGGACTTTTAGCCCACTAGGTTAACCGTTGGAGTACCAAACGAACTCCAAATTCGACGAAACTTGACAGGCGGGTTACACGTACCAGAACAACATCGCACGACAAGTCTCACGCCATTACAGAAATGTTACACAGCCACACACAAAAGAAGGACTCGGGGATGCCACGGGCACGTGTGAGAGCGTCGGAACTCGAAACGGACAACGGGAAGAGACGAGTGGGACCGGATGCAAGTGACAACACAAATGCAATGCAATGAACATGACAACATGACATAGATGAAATGCACACACGCACACGACAAAACGAAAAAAACCCGAAAAGAAGAAGAACCTAGAACGGAAATGATGAAGCCAAAGTTTATATATTTCCATATAGGGAAAGTGTTACATCTGGGGCATTACACGACCGACGAGTTGGGGCGGAGCGGCGCACCGTTTCCCGTAGGCGTCATCCGAGTGACGTTCGCGGTCCGGCGGGCGCCGCATGCTCGGCGTGTGTCCACCATGGCTGTGGAGCGAAGTCGACGATGAGAGCGGGACGAGGTCGTCGGAGAGGCGAGATCTCAACACGCCCCCTACCTGGCGCTCCAAATTTCGGATTACGGGCTCCGCAAACCCAAGAAGTTGGAACACAGGGGCATGAACGAAGATCTCTCCCACTCACTTCTACCTAGCGTCTCACCCTCGTCCAGAGAAGAGATTCAAGCGTGCAAAAAGTAAAGCACACAAGAGTTTACCCAGGTTCGGGCCACCTTGCGGTGTAAAACCCTACTTCCTGCTTTGGTGGATTGGCCTCGTGAGGTCTTGAATATGGGTGAGTACAATGGTTACTGAACTCAGGAGGAGAGCTCAGGAGGGTCAGGAGGCAGGAGTTCTTACTTCCTTATGCGAGGGCCAAGTTTCTGGATCTGATCGGAATGCCTCCATAGTGCAGATCCTAGCTACTTATATAGGCGGCCATGGTCCTCTTCCCCCGAAATGTTTAGGCTGGAAGGGATCCCACAACGGCCATTTTGAGCGGGAACACAAGGACGTTCCTATCTTGACAAAAGCGGTCTTCGCCTGCAAAGGGATCAGCCGGTGACGCGGTGGTGGGCTCGGTGGTGACATCCCCCCTGTCGTCCTTGCGGTCTTCGGTCTTGTTGCACCGAGGGGGAAACCTTTGTCCCATTCCTCGGGAACCTGCGCCTGCGCTATCTCCTTTTGCACCAAAATGGCAACGGCGCCGCTGGTGGGCACTGACACCCGCTGGCGCGGTGCCTCACTGCTTGCGTCACTGCCTCCTCCTGAGGCAGGCTTGGCCTTGGATTCTCCGCCCCTCCGGAGCTACCTAGCCGAGGTCGCTCCTGAGGGGGTCTTGGTGTCGTTCTCCTCGCAAGGCCTAGCCCCCTCGCGAGGGTCTTGGGTAGCTGGTCTATCAGCTGGGCCGTACCAGGCCGTGGTAGGAGCGCGTCGCGGCCCGCAGACAGGCAAGTCTGGGTACCCTGGTTCCCAGGACGCCGACAGATGCCAAGGGCATGAGGAGCCTCTCCTCGAAGACACCCGACTCTTGGGGCAGGCGCCTGGACGCTCTCTTGGCGATGTCGTCGGCATCCTTGTTAGTGACACGGGGCACGTGCTCCAGCTCCAGGCCCAAGAACTGGTTCTCCATTTTGCGTACCTCCGCGAGGTACGCCTCCATATGCTCGTCCTTCGGCTCGTACACCTTGTTGGAGAAGTATACGAGGAGCTGGGAGTCGCCCCTAATGACGAGGCATTTCACCCACAGTGCCATCGCCGCCTTGAGACTGGCGATGAGGCCCTTGTACTCCGCGATGTTGTTGGAGACCTTATTGCCTGGCTGAAAGCAGAGCTGCACGGTGTAGTAGAGCTTGT
This sequence comes from Secale cereale, assembly GCA_902687465.1. Classification (NCBI taxonomy): domain Eukaryota; kingdom Viridiplantae; phylum Streptophyta; class Magnoliopsida; order Poales; family Poaceae; genus Secale; species Secale cereale. The sequence continues at coordinate 596,641,329 of LR738711.1, read as the reverse complement.
CTTGAGTGGGCGAGTTGAGCATAGCTCCAGCCCCCACGCCCTGGAGTGCGAACGCACCATCGAAGTACATGACCCAGCCATCCGGCGCTTCGCTCCCGGTGTGAGGGACCGGTGCTGACTTGCTTCGGGTCGTGGGGCGTCGGTCCATTCTGCCACAAAGTTAGCGAGTGCGGCTCCCTTGATGACCCTGGTTGTGCTAAATTCTAGCTGGAACGCGTGCAGCTCTATATTTCACTCTGTGGCCCTTCCTACCGCGTTTGGGGTCTAGAGTACCCTCTCTAGAGGGTAGGCTGAAACGACCTTGATGGGGTGGCCTTGGAAGTAGTGGCACGGCTTACACAAAGCGATGAGGAGCGCGAGCAGGAGCTTCTGCGGCATGGGGTAGCGTGCTCGGGCATCATGAAGCACCGTGCTTACGAAGTATACCGGGTGCTCGACGGGGGTGAAGTTCGGACTTGCCTGTGGCTGTGTGGTCTGACTAGGTAAAGGTGCTCCAGGGGCTTGGTCGCCAGTTGGGCCAGCTGCGGCCTCAGGAGAGTCATCTTGCAGGACATGGTCGTCCTCCGGCCCTGCTGGGGCCTCGAGAGTGCCGCCCTTGGGTTGCAAGGTCTTGTCTTGGCGCTCCTCTCGGACAGGCACCAACGCTGCACTGGCTGAATGTGGTGTCGCGGCCAGTTAAAGCACCAATGGTTCAAGAGGTTTGGGTGCCACCATTACCGGGGACTGGTGAGTTATCTCTTGAGGTCTTCGAACCCCGCATCAGCCTCAGGGGTCCATTCAAACGGGCCCTTCCTTTTCATTAGCTTGAAGAAAGGGAGGGTTCTCTCTCCTAGCTTGGAGATGAAACGCCCGAGCGACGTTACACAGCTGGCCAGCTTCTGCATCTCCTTGAAATTCTTGGGCGGACTCATCTTTTATATGGCCTTGACCTTCTCGGGGTTTTCCTCGATCCCTCGGTGTGACACCAGGAAGCCGAAAAGCTTGCCTGACGGGACGCCGAACACGCACTTTTCCGGGTTGAGCCGCAGGTCTACCTTGCGCAGGTTGGCGAAGGTTTCTTCCAAATCTGTGATAAGGGTTGCAGCCTCCTAAGATTTACCATAATGTCATCTACGTATGCCTCACTGTTCCTCCCGAGCTGTTTTCCCAGTGCGATGTGCATTAACCGCTGAAAGGTTGCTCCTGCATTCCGCAACACAAACGGCATGCATGTGTAGCAGTATACTCCACACGGGGTGAGGAAGGAAGTTTCTCGACGTCTTGCAGCGCCCTCTTGATCTGGTGGTAATCTGAGAAGGCATCCAGGAAGCACAACATGTCGCACTCGGTGGTGGAGTTGACGATCTGGTCGATGCGGGGCAGAGCAAACGGGTCTTGCGGACAAGCTTTGTTGAGGTTGGTGAAGTCGACACACATGCGCTCTTTTCCCCCTTTCTTGGGCACGATGACGGGGTTTGCCAAACACTCCGGGTACCGGACCTCGCGGATGACACCCGCCGCTTTAAGCTTACGAGTCTGTTGCACGATGAAGGGCCACTTCTCCATAGATTGGCACCTAGCCTTCTGCTTTACGGGGCGCATATTGGGGCATACGTTCAGGTGATGCTCGATCACCTCCCTCGGGACTCCTGCCAGGTCCTTGGGTTCCCACGCGAACACATCCCTGTTTGTGCCTAGGAATCCAACCAGTGCCTCTTCTTGAGTTGGGGGAAGACCAGCACCTATGGTGAAGGAGACACCTGATGGCTCGTCTTCATACACCGGCACCTGCTTCTTCTCGGCTCGGTCTTGGGAGAAAAGTTGCTTCTTCTTGGCCGGTGTAGCCCCCTCAGTTCCACGGGTGGCTTCACCGGACAAATGCGCCACCGCAGCGGTCCGGAAGACGTGCTTGTGGGCCGCCAGAGCTTCCTTGGTGTCCCCCGCCATGATTAGGACACCGCTGCTCCCTGGCATCATCATGAGGTCATAGGACGGATGGGTCGCGGCCATGAACTAAGCCAACGCGGGGTACCCGAGGATGGCGTTGTACGGGAGGCCGATACGGGTGATGTCGAAGTCGATCAGCTCGGTGCGGTAGTTGTTTCGGGAGCCGAAGATGACCGGGAGGCGGATCTACCCCAGAGTGCTGGTGGAACCACTGCTGACTCTGGAGAAGGGTTTGGTGGGGCACAGCCACCTGAGCGGCACGTGAAGCAAGCTGAAGCCTCCAGTAAGAGCGCATTGAGGCCGGCCCCGTTGCAGATGGTAGGGGTGCAGAGCATCGGGAGCGTGTGAGCCCGCGGTGGAAGCAGGGCCGTCCCCTGAGTCAAAGGTGAGGTCGGTCTTGGGCGCCGCTCATCCAGGAGGAGCCCCCTGGCGTATGGAGGCGACGCCCTCCTGGCGAAAGATCTTCTTGATGTGGCGGACGGAGGGTGGCGCTTGGGAGCCGTCTAGCAGGACCGCGACAACGTGGGGCGCCGGTGCCCTGAATCATGCGACGAAGAGTTCGTGCAGCTCCTCCCGGGACGCCACAGATGATTCTGGCAAGCTGAAAAACTAGTCGTGTGGCATGCTGGTGAGCGCCATGGGGAGCCAGTTGGCGATGACCTTGCTGTCGCCGCCGGCCGCCGAGATGGCCTCTTCGTAAGCCTGGAGGAAGATGGCCGATTCCGCTGCCCCGTTGTAACGGGGCGGTAGATCTGGCCTAAACCTGGGTGGCAACTTCACCCGTCGTAAGGCGGGGGTGAAGGCCCGGTGGTCCGGAGCGCCGCCACGCGCGGCCGCCAAGCCGGTCGGAGGAGGGACGCCTGCCATGGGAACTTGGCGAGCGGAAAGCGGGATGGACGGGGAGGAAATTTCGGCACACCCCTACCTTGCGCGCCAAATGTCAGATCTTGGGTTCTGGCAAAACCCTTGAGGTTCGAACTCTAGGGTGCGCACAAAGATCTCTCCTTCCGCCCTAGCTCATCTACTCACTGATCCCTAGGCCTAGCTCATCTGATCCAAAGAACAAGGGACACAACGTTTATACAGGTTCGGGCCACCGTTGTGCTGTAATACCCTAATACAGTGTGGTGAGGTGGATTGCCTTATAGGCTGAGGAAGAACTAGTACACAAGAAGGACAGCCTCCTGAGGAGAGGGGTTCTTGAGCTCGGGTGAGCTTGTGGGTGTGTGGGTGGTCTCAATGATTTGATCCCTTTCTAAGGTGGTGGCTAGTCCTATTTATAGTGGCTCGGGTCCTCTTCCCAAATATTGAGCGGGAAGGGATCCCACAACGGCCAAATTTGAAGGGGGGTAGCTAGTACAAGCTATCCTGACAAAAGGTGCTCTTCGCCTGCCAAAGGCTCTGGTGGTGACGCCATCGTGGGCTCCGCGATGACCTCCGTTCTGCTGTCATGCTGGTCTTGGTCTTGTTGCACCCATATGGAAACCTTTGCCTGATGCCTCGGGACTCCGCGCCAGCACCTGCTCCTTTAGCACCAAAGAGGAAACTGGCACTCTGCGCCCGCTGGCGCCCACCTGGCCTTGGTTATCACCGCTCACGTCACGAGGACCTCACGAGGTACCCCTTGCCTTGATATCTCCGATCCTCATGAGCCGGCATAGTGAGGCCTCCCTAGGGGATGTCTTGCGTCGTCCGCCTCGTGAGGCTTGGCCCCTCGTGAGGGTCTTGAGTGGTTTCTGAAGATGTTGGGCCGTACCAGGCCACCTGATGAGCCACATCCTGGGCCGCAAGCAGGTAAGTCTGGGTACCCCTGTTCCCAGAAGCGAACAGCAGGGGCAGAGAGAAACCTCGGTCGATGTGAGTCGCGAGGAGGACGCATTCGCCCTCTTCCACCCGTGACTCGAGTTCGTCCCCCGGCAGTCTCCAGGAATCATGGGCGATCAAGCCCCCTCCTCTAGCTCCTCCATATCTTCCACCTGCATCGTGGAGCTAATCCAATCCCCCTGGTTCCTGCCGGGCAGAAGCCCGGCCCTCGATGTTGACCCCCGATTGGTTTTCTTGCCCTTCCCCATCACCGATGCCTTCTTCGCGCGCTCCAGAGCCGCTGTCCTGTCCTTTCCCATGGGGGATAGCCGCATGAGGGCAGAGCAATGGCGAGCGAGGAGAGGTGATGCAGCGGAGGAGCAGAGGAAGAAGAAGAAGTTGGGTGCACAGTGCCCTCGCATCGGCCGTTGTGCTCTTTTATAGCTCGACGATCAAGTGACTGACTTGTGGACCCCAAGCATTCTTGTCAAATCGTGCAATAGACGCACGCCCAATACATGGCAAAAAAAGCGGCGCGGGGATCGAGGCGTCCAGGTATATCCAGTCCGATTACCACGGCTCGCTCCGTCTCGCGCACTTCCCCCAAATTAGAATCCCGTGAAATCCGGAAACCACAGCAGAGCCAATCGCGCCGAAAGCCGCGCACCCCGCAAGCACTCGAGACTATACGCGAAAGTTCACTCGATTGTTTTTGAATCGATTAAGGCGACTGAGTTAAGGTTGAAGGGCCAGCCCGATCTCCCAGTTCAAGGAAGATGCCCCTGAAGCATCAGACTTGGATTGGGATCGACCTCAACCCTCTTCTTCACTCGGACCTCAATCCATTTGGGGGCTACTGATGATACCACCGACCTAGGGTAGGGTCACAGGCCTGACCTAAGTACCCTACCCAAGATCACTGTCCTAGAAGCTCAAAGACATTCCAAAGATGACAGAAGCTGCCGACTGACATGGCCCAAGAGAGTAATTCACTCGACAGTGTACCTCACTCGGATAATCCAATTCCACTCAAAAGGATGAAGTCACTCGACCGTACAAGAAACCACTCGACTCCTAGATGTCAAAGGTCTCATAAGGCCAGCAACAATCGGGCATTTACGCCGCAGTAATGATAGCCTTTATTATCCTTTATTACAGGCGTTATCGGTAACGTCCTGCATTTATGTACATTGAACCCTCTGTAACGTGGACGGATGGGGTCCTTGCTCACTCTATATAAGCCACCCCCCTCCTTCGGTACAAGGGTTCGCACCCCTGTAACACATACACACATACATATTACAGTCGATAGCCTCCAGGCACTAAGACGTAGGGCTGTTACTTCCTCCGAGAAGGGCATGAACTCGTAAACACCTTGTGTACAACCTCACCGTAGCTAGAATGTTGCCTCCTCCTATGTACCCCATATCCTTACTGTTAGACTTAGTACCATGATAGTAGGAGGAGGTGGGTTGTTGTTGTTGTTGTTGCCTTGGTTCTAAACAAGTAGTTGCATCAAAGTGTTCTGCTGCTGGATCAAATGAGTGACCTTAGGTGGGAACTCAAATCCGGGCTCACGTCTCGGAGGCATCTGATGGGTTAGAGGGATGAGAATAAGAATGGAATGAGATCTAGGGGAAATCACTACCCATATGCACATGAGAGAACCAATTTCATATCATATCACTCAATTCAAACAAGGTCACACAAAAGATCCTAATACAAAGCTAGCAAATGATTTTAACTACTTGGAAGAATACTAATGATTACAGGGTGGTCATCTAATAACTATCATGGGAAGACTCCATAATACCTGCTCCGGCTTTGTCTTCATAATCGCTTTATCACTATCGGTGTCGTCTATCAGAATATAATTCTCCGAATGAATGCCCATCTCTGGTTCTGGCTTCACCTCGGTTGCTCCAACCTTCTTCTTCTGGGCTTCATTATGCTCCAATAGTACGGCGGTTTCTTCTTCATATCCATCACGTACTATCTTGTGTTCCTCTTCTAACTCCACGTTCCGTGTCATCACCATGTTGGTCTTCAGCATGAGCATGCACATCTGGTTCTCATAGCATCGAATCTGTTGGTCGATCTCATGAATGAATACTGCAATGGATTTGTCGTTCGTGGTGCGAATCATCTCCCATTTCTCATCTTGGCGTCCACAAATCTGGTAGATGGTTTTTTCAATATCTTTATTGTAGACTTCATATATGCGTCCAAATGTGATGTGAGCTGCCATACTCTTTCCCAAGCTCCAAGTAGGTGCATCAAATGCAAGCTCAAGAGGTTCCACGACTGGTGCAATAGTCCTCCCATGAACACTAACTTTGATCTTCCAGCACTCCTCTTTCGGCAATGTTGCATAAAAATTTCCAGTGATACTTGGTATTCCAATGTGCAGGTATATAGTGACTTCCTTCAAGTGTCTTTTGAAAAGGGTGTCCTTGTCTGGCTGAGGGAAGTTGCTCCCGGGGTCTAACATCTATAGAATAGAAATAGAGAAGAATTAGAATGAGTAGAGAAGAGCATCATGTGGCTTATCCTAGTCAACGAGTGCTCTGATACCATCTTTGTAGCGACCTCGATCCCATTGGACCGGAGTCCTTGTGCTCAGTGTCATCCCTGGATCGATAGGCTGACACACACAGTACTTCGAGGATTTATAGCAGAGTTTCAATCACACTTTATTACATCGAAAATCCTCATAAGGAGTCTTATTACAATAAAATGGCTGAAGGCCATCTAATAACAATGAACTAGTACGAATCTTGCGGATGCATCAAAGATAAGTTGAGTCCATCCAACTCCACGACAAACATTGAGTGCATGACAACAACCTAATCGCACCTTATTCTTCGTCGGTAAACTCTACAACATGAGACATTGCACCCGTGTAGGTCGGCACATTGAATATGCTGGCAAGAACACACTGTAGCAAGTAATGAAGAACAAATGTCTACAACTATATGCATAATTGTCTGTTGGAGGCTGTAAGGTTAATTTTTGCATAAAGCTAATTTTTCCCTACAACAATGGAAAAGATTTTTTTACTACTCGGTTGTATTAAGTAATATTGAGAATGGTTCCTCCATCTCAATCCCAAAATTGCCATAGTCGTTAATAACCCAACAAGTTAACTAAATAGAGTGTGGAGATCAGTCCATAATTCAAATACCAGGATACTCAAAATGTCCATAACCGGGGTCACGGCTACTCATGAATAGTTTGTACACTCTGGATAGGTTTGTGCACTTTTCCCCACAAGACTCGATCGCCTCCATTAAGTTTCTCACACTTCATGGAGAACCAGATGACTGAAACACATTCTTTCAGAAGCATTAACTCTTTACCCTGGATAGACCGGTACACCTACTTTCCCCACTGAAAGAGCTCACACAACATACTTAACTATGCCAAAGCCTATAATGGCTTGTCGCTGCACACAGAAGTTTCTAGGCATGAATGATATATGATCCCTTTGACCTTGGGTGGCATTCCATAGGATGATCACATGGTTCCTCCGGGATATCCTAGGACAACACTGGATTCTCCAGGTGCCCTGCAACCTTAAACATTCCCTTGTTTGTTATTACACTCACAACTTTCATGAATTCTCACATACCAATCCACATCTACGAGCATGGCTAAGCAAATAGTAACAAAGCGTATATTCCCTGGGTTGATCTCAAGTCATTGGGTTCCTACCTCATGAACGACATAGCAATACCACATGTATCTAAGTCCTACTCATGCAATCTTTGAGGATAGAACTAATGCAATAAAAACTAGGTATTGGAAAGTATGATCGAAGTATGAACTTGCCTTGCTGACGATCGGTGAAACCTAGTGACTCGTGGTAGCACGCTTCGCACTCGAGAAATTCTATCACAATCAAACAATAGCATACATAAGCAATCATGCAACATAATCGAAGAAGAGATCTCGAAAGATTTCAAAAACAAGCAAACGGCTCTTGTAATAGAAAACAACTTCTAACAGTACCAAAATTAATTGAATCTGGCCTTATCAGAAAGTTTAGGTCAACAACTTCGATTTACAAAAAGAATCAACTCAAACGGAGTTACGAAACTCAAGTTACGATCAAAAGAAGTTCAAATACAAATATGGTAGAATTCAAGTTCTAAAACTTTCAAAAACAGATTTGAGTTGCACTATGGGAAAGATAAGATCAACACGAAGCGTTTGGCGTTGGTTTCATCTAATTCTTACTAGCGAGCAAAAAGTAATGACCATTTGAAAACCAGGAACTAAACTGTAAAAACTTTAATCGCGAATAGGTCCTGACGAAAAATAACTGAAAAAGAAAAACTATAAATAGCGAACGTTCGTTTTTCTGATCTAAACAGCGGTCGTTCGTTGTTTAATAAAACCTAAGAAAACGTATCTAGGGTTTTCTAAAATAACCGAAAAAATGGCGGCGGTTTTACCTAGCGGTCGGGTCAGGTTCGCGGGCGTCGTGGTGGGTCGGGTCGGCAGCGGATCGGGCGTCGGCGGTGGCCGGCGGCGCGGGTGCGGGCGGCGGCGCGGGGCAGCGGTGGCGGCGGCTTGAGCTCGATGGGGGGCTCGGCTTCACCTTTTAAAGGCCGGGGGCGGCTGGCTTGAAGGAGGGGCCGGCCGGGGCCGTGTCGGCGCCGTACTCCGGTGGTGTCCCGGTCGGCCACGATGGGGAACGGCGGTGGCGCGCGCTGGGCAGGCCGGGCTTCGACTCAGTCGGTCCGATTGTTTTTTAAATTCGCTCAGCGAAAAAAGTTCAAATAAAATCCTAAAAATTTCAGAAACAAATTTTCACCGTTCCCTACTAATATTTGGGACAAAGTGAACATTTTTCTGAACTAAATTGCCTAAAAATAAAATATTTTTAATGCAATTTAAATTAAATTAACTGCAAATAAAAATCCAATAAAAATTATTTTTACTCAAAATTCAAATTTCAATTTATTTTTTATTTTTGAAGAAGTCATATTATGTTCTCTAATTTATTTTAGAATATTGAAAATGAAAATTGGCAAAATAATATTTGATCCAACCCCACTTGCAAAATAACAAAAATTTTGGGGGCTCTTTGGAAAACTTCCAACTCTCTCACTTGGGTCCTTGAGTTTCTTAAAGCCTTTGGATCAATTTCCAAATAAACTCGAATTAAAAAAATGATCAAATGATGAATGCATATGAATGACGTATGTTAACATCCAAATTGAAAATTGGGATCTTACATGTGAAAATGGTGAATATGATCTACGCCAGCCATATCCCCAAGAGGAAACGCAAGCGCGCAATCAAGGATGTTTATGCTGTAGAGCACGTCGCCCACCAAGTTCAAAGCATGGTCGGCTTGCCCGATCACCTTCGATCGCAGGGATCACCCAACCAATATCCTTCACGGAGGTTCAGCGGCCCTAGTACTCGATCCTATAATTGATGGATATCATCTTACTCGAGTCCTTATGGACGGCAGCAGCAGTCTCAACTTGATATATCAAGACTCTGTCCGCAAGATGGGGATAGACCCGTCAAGGATTAAGCCTAGCAGCACTACCTTTAAAGGAGTGATACCTCTCGTAGAGGCCCACTACATGGGCTCATTAACACTGGAAGTACTATTCGGCTATCCAGACAATGTTCGAAGTGAAGAATTAATCTTCGACATCGGTCCTTTACGAAGTGGCTATCACGCTCTACTCGAAAGAATGACCTTCACCCGCTTTAACGCAGTCCCGCACTATGCTTACTTGAAGCTCAAAATGCTTGGACCACGCGGCGTAATCACGGTCAATGGAAACATGGAGCGCTCCCTCCGTACAGAGAAGAACACTGCGGCCCCACCAGCCAAGGTTCAAAGCGGCTTATTCAAGCCGAACAGTTCATCGGTCGTCAAGACCACAGACACTGCTAAACGTGTTCGGCATGCACTACAATGCGGAAACTCACAAGAAACAGAGCTTGATTAGCAGTTACGCCCTCACCGACTGCCTTACAAGGTGGTAGCATACGTACCTCGCGTACACAATTATGCCCTTAAAATACCTTGGGCGGCGCCGGGGGCGCACTGCATAAAAACAGTCCATAGTTCGGCTTGACCATATTCGGACACTAAAATATTTTTTTAAAGGTTTATTAAAAGAGCCCACCTTATCTACGGCTGTGCAGGGCATTCTTTTCCAGAGTGTCCCTTTCCTTTTTTGTAGATGGCCATCATAACTCACCTCTTCAAGGACATATTACAAAGGAGAAAGCAGCGCAGACGTGCAGTAGGGCCCCCCTGTCGAAATTTCTTTTTTCGTTAGATTCAGGCTATATGTAAACCTTCTTCCTTTTTTCGTTTATTTTCTTCTTTTGGCATGTAAAATGCCCAGGATGTTATCGACATTATCTGTAACCACGCGGTTCGCCGTATTGAATGGGATATAAAAGAAGCAGTTTGGTACCAATTCGCTTGGAGTTTGTCCCTGCGTCAGATTGCCACATGTGCCTTAAATCTGGACTTAATACTAGGGGCTGTATTCGCCCTAGCACACCTCCAAGTCCGAACACCTGTAGGGAACTGTTCAGCGTCCCGGATATTGCACTATATGCATCAGCTCCGAATCATGTCTTGGGTCTATAGTTGGGTTGCCTGACTCCTATGCTTACCACCTTAGGTTCCCCATTTTTCGGGTAAGGTCATAAAGGGATAACTACAGCGATTGTATTTCTGGTCTTCGCCTAGCCGCGTGAAGTGGGCACCATACTTCGGGTAGCCGCACCCACACGAAGGGCTAGTACTTAGCCCCACAAGTCAAGCTCCTATGGCTAAGTGAAAGCAATAAAGCCGCATAGTCTGATTGCCTCGTTCGCTTCGCAGACACCTCCTTTACGGACCAAGACATTGGATAAAGAGTGATCATGCGCAATACCGAACACCCTTGTAGTATCTACATGCGGGCTGAAGCCGATGACTAGAAACTTTCAAACATTATAAACGGCTGCACAGGAGGAAAAGTCGCTTGAAACATAAAGCGCAAAATTATATAGACATCAGTTCATAAGCTTAGACTTTACAATCCAAATACAATTACTCAAAGACTATGTCCTTTGAGCACTGGCCCTCTACAACGCAGGCTTCTTCTAGGACATCATCAAAGTACCTTTCTGGCCTCCGATGATCCTTGCCCTCCGACGGGCTAGCAGTTACCACATCGACGGCCTTCATCTTCGCCCAATGCATCTTGACGCGGGCAAAGGCCATCCCTGCACCTTCTATACAGGTTGAACGCTTCACAGCATCGATCGGTGGCCTCGCATCGACGAGCCGCCTGACCAATCCAAACTAGCTACTCAGGATTGGCTCAGCGGGCCATAGCCGGACTATCAAGTCCTTCATGGTTGTGCCCGCCATGTTGTGCAGCTCGACCAACTGCTTCAACTGGTCATTGAGAGGTACTGGATGTTCTAGCGCAGGAAAATGCGACAGGAACAACTTCTCTGTGCTATTCCCCTCCTGGGCTCGAAAGAATTGGGCGCCATCGGCGATGCTCTTCGAGAGATCCGCAAACGTGCTTGGAGAACTCCACAATCACGTTAGCGCAAGATACCTCTGACCTCCATAGATACTCTGCAAAAGAAAGGCCTTACCAGCCGCTATCTGCCGTGCCTGTTTGATCTCCTTGCGCGCACTGCGCGACTCAATCCACACCTCCTTGGCAGCATTGACAACCTTGTTGAGTTCGGATGCTTGATTCGAAGTCTTCTGCTCCAGATCCTCGCACTAGCGAATAGCGTCTCGCAGTTCTTGTTCAACTTCGGACACCCGAGACTCTTGTCTCCGGTGGGAGGCCTGTTCAGCCTCCAGATCGGCAGCCGCTTTGTTAGCCGCCGCCTTGATTATCTCGGCCTCTTTCTTGGCCTATACAAGTGCACCCTTGAGGGTCTCGACCTCGGCACCGCCAACTGTGATATAATCACATAGCATAATGAGTTCATACTCTTAGAATCAAAGCACATTAACTTTTGATATAATAACTATTTGAAAATTCACATACCTTGTTTTTCATCAAACCGCTTGTTGACGCGGTCGAGCTCCTCATCAGCTAATTGAAGCTTCCGATTGGGCCCGGAAACATCTGCGGCATGGGCGGATGCCGCCACCAGGGAAGCCCGTCACAAATAAAGACAATATTAGCTGACACTGTATGGATCCTCTGTCCGATTCTTTTCTGAATCAAACAAAGTATCAGGGGCTAATGTCTGTATACAAGTTTGTTTCTTTATAAAAATAAAACGTGAAGTCCTTTTAAGAATATTACATCGCATACCTCGAAGCCTATTAGTAGGCTGGTGAACGCATCGTTCAGTCTGTTCTTGGCGGACTGAATCTTTCCCATAACCGCACCCATCAGGATATGGTGTTCCGCCACGATGGAATCACCTTGCAGTGCTTCCTCGAGCGTGCTCAGCGCCTCCGGAGTGGAGGACGCCGTCGGAGCTGACGCTCCTCCCCCTATCGTAGGGGGCTGACTTCCCAATTCCGGAGCCGTACTGGCCTCTGGAATAGTGTTCAGCGGGAGCCCTATTGCTCGGGCTCCCCGTCGTCGGTCGCCATAGGGATTACTCTCCCTTGGCCGACGGTGGCCGAGGTGTTGGCCTCGGGCGCCTTCTCGTCCCCCCCCCCCCGCTCCCACCTGCTCGTGCAGACGCCCACAAGGAGGACACTTCGGTATCCCTTAGGATGGGCGATTGAGCCCGCGGCGGCATGTCACTCTCCACCATCTCAGCAGGCACATAATTCGCTGATCAGAGTGAAGCCTCAGGGAATCTGCGGGGAGGGCTGCAAAATAAACAAATAAAGTTGCTTAGGCAATGGTAGCTAATTAAAACCAAACACAATAGCGAAAAGTTCAAATACTTGTGAATCTGCGGGGAGGGCTTGATGCTGGGCTGTACTCAGAAACTATGCTCGGATGTTGAATCTGAGCTGTCCGGGATGTTCCATTTCGTCCTGGGCGCCCCCTTACCCGCAACTACGAGGGCCGCTCTCTTCTTCCCCCTTGCCTTGATGGGGGAGTCACTCTCTTCCTCTTCCTCCTCCTCCTCTTCTTCGTCGTGGGAGGAGTGGGCATCGGTGTCCTTGGACACTGTGTCCGCAGGACCCTTAGGGCGGGGATCGCTCTTAACCTCCTTGCCCTTCTTCCTGGCCTTCTTCTCTGGCGCCTTGTACGGCGCCGAAACCAGCATCGCCGTCAGTTGAGGCGTGGCTAGGTTTTCGGGCAACAGAGCCGGACCCTTGATCTGCTCCGCTTTCTTCATCCAGGCCTGAATGGAACGAAAAATTCCTTACTCCTGTTATAATTGAAATATGGACATGGTACATATTGAGCGGAATTGTGTTTACCTCTGAGGCCGAAACCATGCTGTTGTAGACCTTGTCTTCGGTCTCCTTAGGACACTCCTTCTGGGCCTTGAAGAGCTGCTTCCAAATGTCTTCGTGCGTGGTGCCGAAGAAGCACTTCAAGGTCCGTGATCCCTTCGGATTGAACTCCCATAGGTGGGAGGCCCAGAGTTGGCAAGGAAGTGTGCAGCCGAAGAGCATGACATGTATCACGTCAGTGAGGTGGGTGCCCTTCGCCATCTTGCCGGAGATGCGGTTTTGGAGTGTCTTCACCTCCGTCTGAGACCCCCATTCAAGGACCTTGGTGGTCCATGAGGTAAGCCTCTCCGGGGGTCTGGATATGAATTCGGGCGTGGCCGTCCAATTGGCATCACGAGGTTCGGTGATGTAGAACCATTCCTGCTGCCATATCTTGTTGGTCTCCACAAAGGCCCCCTTGGGCCAGGTGGTGTTCAGGATCTTTCTCACCATAGCTCCCCCGTAGTCCGCGTGCTGCCCGACAAGCACCTTCGGCTTCAGATTGAAGGTCTTGAGCCATAAGGCGAAGTGTGGAGGGACGTGGAGGAAAGCCATGTATACGACTATAAAAGCCAATATGTGGACGATAGAGTTCGGGGCTAGATCATGAAAATCCAGCGCGTAGAAGAATAGGAGGCCTCGGACAAAGGGGTGAAGTGGAAACTGCAACCCCTGAATAAAGTGAGGGATGAATACCACCCTCTCACCCGACTCAGGAATGGGCCGGGATTACTGATATATCTCCAATGTATCTATAATTTTTGATTGTTCCATGCTATTATATATTCTATTTTGGATGTTTAATGGGCTTTATTATACACTTTTATATTATTTTTGGGACTAACCTACTAACCCAAGGCCAAGTGCAAATTGTTGTTTTTTTGCCTATTTTAGTATTTCGCAGAAAAGGAATATCAAACGGAGTCAAAATGGAATGAAACCTTCGGGAGAGTTATTTTTGGAACAATATCAACGCGAAAGACTTGGAGTACACGCCAGGAAGCGAAGGAGGTGGCCACGAGGGCAGGGGTGCGCCCAGGGGGTTAGCCGCGCCCCTCACCCTCGTGGCCACCTGTTGACCCCCTGACGTGCCTCTTTAGCCTATATATACTCTCATACCCTGAAAACATCGAGGCAACAGACGAAACCCTAATTCCACCACCGCAACCTTCTGTTCCCGTGAGATCCCATCTTGGGGCCTGTTTCGGAGCTCCGCCAGAGGGGGCATCTGTCAGGACCCCGATCCTAAGTCACACCGATCTAGCATGTAACACATCATATCACTTTGCGGCCTCACGCACGGTATCCCCACGGGTGCCACCTTACCTGACTCGGGACCATTTGCGCATTTTGGCTCAGGTCTATGATAGTGTCGCTAGCATCCATATGACAGAGAACCCGAGCCGACATGACTAGTTGTAAACCAAAAGTGGCGCTAAATTACAGAGACAGGCATACATGACCCAGCGACGAACGTGTCGGTCATCAACGTATGTACCCAAGTCGTAGCAAGCTACAAGGACTTAAAGGAACAACGCGTGACATTTCCCCTAAGGGACAGACACAGGAACGTAGAAGGACACATGCCGGCCAGCCTAAGTGTTCTAGTGTAGTAGTAAGCTACCAAGGCTCAGTGGAAGCACTAGGAGGCATTTCCCTGTAAGATAGGCTACCAACGGTAAACAACTAGGTGTCGGATTCCACACATAGAAATACACATTACACATACGCATAACATGCAAGTATGTGTTGTACAACATGGCATCACAACATAACTCAACAACTCATATAGATAAAGGCCCAAAAGAGCCATCATAAAATTTATTACAAGCAGTGGGTCTCATGACCCAACATATAGAGTATACAGGCAACGGAAGCATAACATGTATGAGTAGAGACAACTACAAAAGAAAAAGACTGAGCAGCCTGACTAACTACAAGACCCTCCCAAGGGTACAAGATCGTAGCTGAGGTAACAAGCTAAACATCGAAGTCCACGCGGAACCACTAGTGAGACTGATGTCTCTCTGCAAAAACATAAATTTAGCAAACGTGAGTACAAAGCTACTCAGCAAGACTTACATCAGAACTAGCTACATATGCATCAGTATCAACAAAGGGGTGGTGGAGTTTGACTGCAGCCAGCCAGCTTTGACACAGTGGCTATCCTATACTACGACTACAAGTAACTCTTTGAGGTGGCGCACATGAGTCCACATATTCACCAATCAATACACTACTATGGATCCGCTCCCGTCTCCCTACGAGAAGGCCATCCATAGCACTCGCGCTTATCTTGCGCATTTTAGAGTATCCACTTCCACTTGTCTATGAACTGTATAAGCAACCCAGAAGTCCTTCACCGTGGACACAGCTATTCAAATAGATCATTTGCAACCCTGCAGGGGTGTACTTCTTCACACGTGTTTCCACCACTTAGCATTTGCACACGACATGTGCTCGGCAGACTTCAAGAGAAAGCCAACGTGGGTGTAGACCACGACCTGACTAACCACACAAGTCCCTAGTCCAGCTTTATCGCCTATTCAGGTTCCATCTGAAGGGAGTCCGGCCGAGGTTTCCACTTACGGCCCCGAACGATGTGTACAGGGTTCTGAGTCACCAAACGGGCGACTCGGTACACCGGGCCACTTGCCTACCGCATCACAGCCCATCCCTTCGGTCAGCGCTGTGCACGGCCTCCAGCATACTAGAAACACCATACACTAATTGCAACTCCTGGACACAGGACAAGGGGGGTTAATAAGTCGAGCAGGTCATATTTCAGGGCCCAACGTGTGGTAGTAGTTGTTCATGGATCAACAAACACAGAACTCAGTTCCTGAGGACAATTTCAATGAGACAACCCACCATGTACTCCTACATGGCCTCTCATCGCTACCTTTACCAAATCGTGTTCACACACTTAGCTCTCAACAGCAGGACATGATGACCACTTTCCAATTCATCCCCGATGAATTAGACCTGACACAACTCTAAGCAATAACAGGCATAACTAGAAAGCATGAATGAGTAGGCACATCATGGCTCAAACAACTCCTACTCATGCTAGTGGGTTTCAACTATTTACTCTGGCAAAGACAGGTCATGCAGAGGAATAGGGGATCAGCTACCGCAACAATTAGCAGTTGAATCGTTGTTGTCCTAATGCAGTAAAATAGAGCAAGAAAGAGAGAGTGGGATTGTATCGGAATGCTCAATGGGGTTTTGTTTGCCTGGCACTTCTTAAGATATCACTGTGTCTTCATAAGTGCCATCAATGACATCGTCGGAACAAGTCTACTGAGAGGGGACAAACACCGGCAAAAAAGAGAGAGCACAATCAATGCAATGCTACAATATGATGCATGATCATGACATGGCAATATGTTATTGACTGAGCTAATGCAACTAGCAACTATATTAAATGAAGTTGGTTCGAACCAAAGGTTCAAATTTAAACTCCATATGTTAATATTCAAATGGCATTTAATTGATTTGACCTGATCAGCAGGCATAAGTTGCTCAAACATGCATGATAATTCCATAAACCGATTCCTTGAATTTTTCTGATCATTTTTTATATATACATTATTTCCATCTAAGCTACGGTTGATTTTATATGATTTTAAGAAGCACAAAGCATTTTCTGAAAATAAATAAATCATTTAGATTTATCTAAATTCCAGAAAAGTCCTTACTGTGTCAGCACTAGGTCATGCTGGCATTAGCAAGTCAACAAGGCACGGTCTAGGTCAAACCTGACCAATGGGTCCCACTGGTCAGTCTCTCAGGGCTAACGAAATGAGTTTAAAACTAAACTAAAGGTTAACAGAGTCTGGGCCCCACGTGTGAGTGACACAACTAACTAACAGGGTTAGTTAGCCTTAAGTTAATACTAACTAAACTGTCAGTGGGGCCAGGGCCCACATGTCAGTGTCTAGGTGGTTAACTAAAATTAGTTTAGTAGCTAAACTAATTTAGTAGGGCCCTGGGTCCACCTGTCATTGACCCAGGGGCGTCATTAGCACTAACTAAACGTGTACCCGCTGAAGTTAGGTCGTTGGCGAGGACCCGAGGCAGTGGAGGACGTCGGAAACACCGCTCCGCGACCACTTGGACGGCGGCTTGGTGCTACGCGCAGCGAGGGCTCTCGCGCATCTAGTGGAGGCGACGGGAGGACACAGGGGCAGCGGGGCTCGCCGGAATGGAGCTCGCGGCGGCGTCGTAGTTCGGGCGCCCACGGGAACGGTCTTCTAGCACACGACAGGAGCAGGAGGTGGGTGTTCTAGGCTGCTAACGGCGTGCTGAGCACGGTGACGAGCTCATAAACGGGCTGTAATGGCCGCAACGACGACAGCGACATGGCCGGCGGCGGTGAGCTCACGGGTGCGGCAGCTAGCACGTCTAGAGGCGTAAACGAGCTCTGGGATTAGGGGGAAACGAAGACGGAGCTCACTGGGGTTCGATGAGCAGCTCAGTGGGCTCGGGGAGGCATCGGAGTCGGCGAATCGATGAGCGGCGTCCGGCGACCGTGCTCGGGGAAGACGGGTCAATTGCGGCCTCACGCACGGTAACCCCACGGGTGCCACCTTACCTGGCCCGGGACCGTTTGCGCATTTTGGCACACGTATATGACAGTGTCGCTAGCATCCATATGACAGAGAACCCGGGCCGACATGGCTAGTTATAAACCAAAAGTGGCACTAAATTATAGAGAGAGGCATCCATGACCCAGCAACGAACGTGTCGGTCATCAACGTATGAACCCAAGTCGTAGCAAGCTACATGGACTTAAAGGAACAACGCGTGACATTTCCCCTAAGGGACAGACACAGGAACGAAGAAGGACACATGCCGGCCAGCCTACGTGTTCCGAGTAGTAGCAAGCTACCAAGGCTCATTGGAATCACTAGGAGGCATTTCCCTGTAAGGTAGGCTACCAAAGGAAAACAACTAGGTGTCGGATCCCACACATACCAAGCATTTCAAACATACACACAATATGCTCAATATGTGCAAATACAACATTGCATCACAACAGAACACTATGACTCAAAGTACTTTATTTAAAAGGCTCCAAGAGCCATACATAACATATCCATACAGATAGGGGTCACATGACCCAACACTCAAGTCATACAGTCATACAAGCACAAGCGGAAGCTACATGCCTGAGTACAGACAACTTAGAAAATAAAACAGGCTTGGTGTAGCCTGACTATCTACAAGGCCCTTCACAAGCTCCAGATCTCCGTCTGGGTGTCAAGCTACTCGTCGACGTCAACGTCTATGTAGAACCCATCAGCAGGGGCAGGGTTCTCCTCTGCAACAGTTATTAAGCAAACATGAGTACAAAGGTACTCAGCAAGTCTTACCACAGAACCTATCATACATGCAACATTATCAAAGGGGGATAGTGGAGTTTATAGCAGAATGCCAGCTTTGACCTTGGCTAACCTATACTACAACTCTCAACAGATTGCAAGATGTTATTACGAACACGAGTCCTCTACTCACCACATCAATACACTACCGAGGATTCTCTTCCATTATCCTACGGAAGGGCCATCCACGGCACTCACACTTATCTTGAGGCTTTTAGTAGTATCCATCAACTTGTCTATGAACTGTAAGAGTAACCAAGTAGTTCGTACCGCGAACAACGGCTATTCGAATAGTTTGATAACCCTGCAGGGGTGTACCTCTTCACACACACTTTCACCACTTATTGCCATTTACTTGGCGTGTACTCGGCAACCTTCAAGCGGAAGCCCAGCAGGGGTGTCGGCCACGACCTGACTAACTACTCAAGTCTCTCGTCCAGGTTTATCGCCTATTTGGGTTCCATCCGTGGGGAGATCCGGCCGGGGTGTCGCTCACGGCCCCAAACGATGTGTACAGGGTTCCCGAGTCACCAAACGGGCAACCGGTACACCGTGCCACGTACCTGTCGCATCACAACCCACCCCGAGGGTCAGCGTTGTGCACGACCTCCAGTAAGCTATAAACACCAGAAACTAGTTGCAACTCCTGGACAGAGATCGAGGGTAATTAATAAGTCGAGAAGGTCCATTGGTTTCGGGCCCAATGCATGGTAGTAACTGCAAATTGAACCACACATACAGATCTCAGGTCCTATGGACGATTCCAATGAAACAACCCACCATGTACTCCTACATGGCCTTTCATCGATACCTTTACCAAGCGTGTTCCACACCTCCTTCTCTTTATCGGTAAGATTATTTCACTCTGATCCATCACCCAGATGAACCAGACCAGACACAACTCTAAGCATAGCAGGCAACATAAACAAATAGCATGGTGGATCACACATCACATGGCTCAATCAACTCCTACACATGGTAGTGGGTTTCAACTATTTACTGTGGCAATGACAGGTCATGCAAGGGAATAGGGTTCAACTACCGCAGCAAGTAGCAGTTCACACGTTGTTGCCTTAATGCAGTAAAAGAGAGCAGGAGCGAGAAGATTGGGTTTGTATCGGAATGATCAATGATTGCTTGCCTGACAAAGTGGTTGTCGGGTACTGCTCTTCAACTGGATACGCAGCAGTATCCTCGGGAGCAGGACCTAACACAGAGAATACCGGCGATACAATCATTAACAAACAAATGCAACAATATGATGCATGCTCATGACATGGCAAGATGCATGTGTGTTGGCTAATGCAACTAAAACCAGAAGGGTTTGAACCTATTTGAATCAAGATTCAAATTGAAGTTCAAACTATTATTTAAATAAGTGCATTATCATGTTTTTGAAGTATACAACAAGTTAACTTGTTCAAACATGCATGAAACCAGTGCCATTGGAAAGATCGGATTTTTCTGATCATTTTTCATATATAAATCTTTTCCATCTGAGCTATGGTTGATTTTATATGATTTTTAGAAGTTTTGGGTATTTTCTGGAATTTCCTGAATTATTTTAAATCTAAAATCCCAGAAAAACCTTTACTGCATCAGCATGACATCATGCTGACGTCAGCCCGTCAACAGGGCCAGTCCAAGTCAAACCTGACTGGTGGGTCCCTCATGTCAGTGTCTCAGGAGCTAATTCCGGTCATAACCAGGGTTGACTGGGTTTGACTAACAAATGGGGCCCACTGTCAGTGACTGTGGTGATTAAACTAATTACTGTTAGCTCCTAACTAACAGGCCACGTCAGCCCGCCGGAGTTTGGCCAGCGGCGACCATTTCGCACGGCGGTGACTCGTCGGAATCCTTATTCCGGCAGCCATTTGCCGCGCGGATGGGCTCGGTGTGCTCCTGGTGATGCACCGCATCCAACGATGCCACTGGTTGGTCGAGAGGTCGCCGGAGTCGACGGCAACGAGCTCGTCCACGGCGGTGCTTGCACGGAGTTGGTCGGGATGGAGTTGTAGTGCACGGTAGGAGGAGCTAAAGCTTGCTTTAGCTTGCTGGTGACCTACTGAAGCTAATGGCATGCTCAGCCACGAGGTATGGTGCCTATGGCCACGGCGGTGAGTTGGCCGGCGGCGGTAATCGTCGGTCAGCAAAGGGGGCGGCGGCTACAAAGCATAAACGAGCCCGTGGAGAGGGGGGTTCGAAGCATGAGCTCACAACGGTCGCAGAGGGCGTCGAAGTGAGCTCGGGGACGGTCGGACGACGGCGTACGGGCGGCGGCGATCTCCGGTGCCGAAGGTTGAAGACGACGGCGAGGAGGACGTTGCGAGGCTCCTGGCGTCGTGTGCGTCGGTGGGGAGCTTCGGAGCGATGTGGCGGAGCTAGTGGTGCGTCGGGGAGGCGAGGGAGTGGCGTAGAGCGCGGTGTCAGCGGTCGTCGGCGACGAGCTCGCTCGGGGGAGCTCGGCGGAGGGGAGAAAGGAGGGGGAGAGACACGGGGGAGAGGGGAAACGGTCGAGGGGGCTTCGTGGCGTCGTCCTAGTCCATCCAGGGGGTCGAGGGACCAGCCAGGCAGGCAGGAGGTGGCCGGCACATCGGCGGCACTCGCCACCGAGCTGCTTCGTGCGCTGGCGCGGTGAAGAAGACGGGGATGCCCCTGGTGGGCTGGGCCGGCTGGGCCAGCAGGTAAGTGGCACAGGTAAGTCTTTCTTCCTATTTTTCTTTCTGTTTTATTTCTTTTGCAGCTTTGTTCATTTAAATAAAATGCCAGAGCATTTTTGTAACTCATAACACTTGTCATACCTACTGTATATATTATGAACAGTAGGAAACATTATAGTTTATGATTATTTGAGCATTTAAAATATTTTATAGCATTTAAATAACCAAATTCAAATACCATATGATTTAATCCAAAGCCCTTGAGTGTCCTAGAAAATTGTGCACCATTTTTAGCAGAGGTTTAAGACCAAGGCAGAAATGATGAACATATTTGAAGGGCATTTTGGGTACATTGGAAAATATTTTAGCAAACCCTAGTTGTTAGGGGAGGGGTGCTGGGGTTTCTGTTAATCCAGTTTCAAGTTTCTTTGAAAGTAGACATGATGCACACTCTAGTTAGGTCCTAATGCAAGTGCTAGCTAGGGATGTGACAACTCACCCCCACTTAAAAGAATCGCGTCCCGAGATTCGGGTTCCTCCGGAAAGAGGGTGGGGTACTCAAGTCGAAGACGATCCTCCCTTTCCCAAGTAGCTTCACTCTCGGAATGATGTGACCATTGAACCTTGAGAAACTTGATATTGTGGCGTCGAGTGGTGCGCTCAGTTTGATCAAGAATACGAACGGGGTATTCTCGATATGTGAGATTGTCTTGGAGATCAAGCGTTTCGTGGTCCACTCCGCGGATAGGATCCGAGAAGCAACGCCTGAGTTGAGAAACGTGGAAAACATCATGAACAACGGAGAGGTGCGGAGGTAGTTCCAATTGGTAGGCAACTTCTCCTCGTTTGGCAAGAATGCGAAAAGGACCGATGAAACGAGGGGCCAATTTGCCTTTGATACCGAAGCGATGTGTTCCCTTAAGAGGAGTAACCCGAAGGTAAGCCTTATCGCCGACTTCAAAAGTCACAGCCTTATGATGACTATCATATTGGCTCCTTTGGCGAGACTGGGCTGTTTTCAATCTCTCACGAACGATGCGAACTTGTTCCTCTGCTTCCTGAATCATATCCGGGCCAAAGAATTGTCTTTCGCCGGTTTCTGACCAGTTAAGAGGTGTTCGACACCTTCGTCCATATAGAACTTCGAAGGGGGCTTTACCCAGGCTGGCTTGATAACTATTGTTATAAGCGAATTCGGCAAATGGAAGACATTTTTCCCATTCCATACCGAAAGAAATGACAAAGGCTCGAAGCATGTCTTCCAGAATTTGATTGACTCGTTCCACTTGACCACTTGACTGCGGATGGAAGGCAGTACTGAAAGAGAGATGAGTTCCCATAGCATTCTGGAAACTTTCCCAAAATCGGGAAGTGAAAAGACTTCCACGGTCTGAGTTAATCTCCAACGGTACACCATGAAGTGATACTATCTGAGAGACATACAAATCTGCTAGCTGGCTAGCGGTAATACTCTCCCGAACAGGCAGAGAATGAGCTACTTTAGAGAGGCGGTCGATAACGACGAAGATAGCATTATTCCCTTTCCTGGACCTGGGAAACCCGGTAATGAAGTCCATACCGACTTTGTCCCATTTCCATTCAGGAATAGCTAAAGGTTGAAGGGTGCCAGCAGGCCGTTGATGCTCTGCTTTGACTCGGCGACAAACGTCGCAGTTAGCAATGAATTGAGCGATTTCTCTCTTCATCCTAGTCCACCAGAATCTCTGACGTAAGTCCTGATACATTTTGGTACTACCGGGATGAATCGTGAGAGGAGATTCATGAGCCTCCTTAATGATCAAACGTCTTAGGTTTCGTACCTTAGGAACCACTAAACGGTTGCTAAAGAATACGACTCCTTGATCATCAATTGAGAAACATCCTGCAACTCCTTTCTTGATGTTCCTCTTAATACGGGAAATTCCGGGATCAACCTTCTGTGCTTTGATGACCTGATCCATAAGGGTAGGTTTCGCCACCAAGGTGGAAAGGAATCCTCGAGGAACAATGTGAAGGTTAAGCTTGCGAAATTCCTCGTGGAGAAGTGGTTGACTTTGTTGTAACATTAAGTTGTTACAATATGACTTACGACTTAGTGCATCAGCCATGACATTGGCCTTTCCAGGAGTGTAAGTGATTCCTAAGTCGTAGTCGGTGAGCAACTCAACCCAACGTCTTTGCCTGAGATTTAGATCCGGTTGAGTGAAGATATACTTCAAACTTTGGTGATCAGTGAAGATTTCACAGCGATTATCAAGGAGGTAATGTCGCCACATTTTGAGTGCATGGACTACAGCTGCCAGTTCTAAATCATGAGTAGGATAGTTATCTTCATGTGGACGCAACTGTTGAGATGCGTATGCAATCACTTGACGATCTTGCATGAGAATGCAACCTAGTCCTTGTCGCGAGGCGTCGCAGTAGATTATAAAATCCTTGGAAAAATCTGGTGGTACCAGTACAGGTGCAGATGTCAGGCGCCTTTTCAGTTCCTGAAAACTAGACTCGCACTGTGGGGTCCACTCAAACTTTTTATCTTTCTTGAGGAGTTCGGTTAGAGGTTTAGCAACCTTGGAGAAATTCTCGACGAAACGTCGGCAATAGCTCGCTAAGCCAAGAAAACTCCTAACTTGCTTGACCGATTCAGGAGGAGTCCAATCAAGTACGGCTTGAACTCGCTCGGGATTGGCAGCAATACCCTTGCCAGAGATCACATGACCTAGATAGGTTACTTCTGGCAACCAAAATTCACATTTAGAGAATTTGGCATAAAGGCGGTGCTCTCGAAGCTTCGTCAATACCAGCCTTAAATGCTCGGCATGATCTGCCTTGTTCTTGGAATAGATGAGTATATCATCGAGGTATACCACGATGAATTTATCCAAATACTCCATGAATATAGAATTCATTAACCGAGAAAAGGTAGCTGGGGCATTGGTTAATCCGAAGGACATAACGGTGTACTCATATTGGCCATAACGAGTAACGAAAGCCGTTTTAGGAATGTCCCCGTTCTTGATTTTGATTTGATGCTAGCCCAACCTCAAATCCATCTTAGAGAAGACTGAGGATCCAGCGAGCTGATCATACAGGTCGTTGATCCTGGGGAGCGGATACTTATTCTTTATGGTGAGCAGATTAAAAGGTCGGTAATCTACAACCATCCGCTCTGTTCCATCCTTCTTCTTGACGAAGAGGACGGGGCAAGCCCAAGGGGAAGAACTAGGACGGATGAAACCTTTTTGCAAGGACTCATCGAGTTGTTTCTTTAGCTCAGCTAATTCTAGTGGTGCCATCTTATAAGGTCTCCTAGAGATTGGGACAGTTCCAGGGATAAGATCTATCACGAACTCGACATCTCTGTCAGGTGGAATTCCTGGCAGTTCTTCTTGGAAAACATCCGGGAAGTCACGGACTACCGGGCTATCTTCGAGTTCTGGTAGAGGGCTGGCATTAAGAGAATAGAGCTGACGTTCAGCCATTCGGGCCAAGACATTGACTTTCTTGCCGGATGGATGTGTAAGTTGAACGGTCCTAGTAAAGCAATCAATCTTGGCGTAGTGGGTTGTCATCCAATCCATACCCAAAATGATATTTATGTCCGGGGACTTGAGAGCGATTAGAGATGCAAGGAAAACAAGTCTATCGACAAGGATTTCATTTCCATGGCTTACCCTAGAGGTTTGCCACTTTGAACCAGGAGTTTGAATAACCATGGAAGTAGGCATGTCACAAAAAGTCATGTTGTGCAATCGAGCATAGCTCTCAGATATGAACGAATGGGATGCTCCAGTATCGAAAAGAACAGATGCCGGATGGCAGTGGACGAGAAGCATACCAAGGACGACGTTAGGATCCTCATAAGCTTCTTCGGCAGAAACATAGTTGACATGACCACGTGCAGTGGGGATTGGCTTGACATAGTTCACCTTGCCGGTTGGCTTACCACGGCCAATGGGTTTTCCTGGCTGGTTCTGGGGACAATCACGCATGTAGTGTCCCGGTTCTCCACACTTGAAACATGTCACAGTGGTGGTGCGTGGAGCAAAGTTGGAAGGTGGACCTCCATAGGTCTTGGCAGGTGCAAACTGTTGAGTTGGGCGAGGCGCCTCATAGGATGGCCTCGGTGTATACTTGGGTGGCAGAGCAGTGTTAGGAACCCACACACGGCGCTTGTGAGAGCCAGAGCCGGATGAGGAACCAAAGTCTCGAGTATGCTTGCGGGTGGCCTCGAAGTCGGTCTGGCCTGTTTCAGCACTGATAGCCTTGTTTACCAACTTCTGGAAGGAAGTGCACTCGTGCAGACGTAGATCTCGACGGAGTTCAGGGCTGAGTCCCTTGCGGAACCTCGCCTGTTTCTTGGCATCGGTGGATACTTCCTCAGGTGCATAGCGTGCCAAGTTACCAAACTCGCGACTGTAGCCATCCACAGTTAAAAGGCCCTGGGTGAAATTGCAGAATTCCTCCCGCTTGCGATCCATGAGACCTTCCGGAATGTGGTGTTCACGGAATGCCTCACTGAACTCAACCCAGGTAGTGACTTGGCCAGCAGGACGCATAGCTTCAAAGTTTTCCCACCAAAGACTGGCAGGGCCCTCAAGATGATAGGCGGCGTAGATAACCTTGTCAGCTTCGGCCACACGGGCAGAGTGTAGCTTGTGGGTGATACTACGTAGCCAGTCATCAGCATCCAGAGGTTCAGTGGAGTGATGGAACTTCGGTGGACACATCTTGATAAAATCGTGGATTGACACCACGTCATTCCTCTGGCGGAACCCAGTGTTTTGCTCTATGCGTTCCAGCAGGCGGTTGGTATCTCTCTTATTCCGTTCTGCTTCAAGCATAACTTCCGCCAAAGAGGGTGGCTGGGGCAGATTTCCATCTCTAGCCCCACTAGCCTCACCCTGCTCCTGAGCAGTAGGAGTGTTGCGAGTGTTGACCATCCTAGGAAAACAAAACAACGGTTTAGACAAGGATGGCAAAAAAATTGACATAGAAGTGCAGAATGTAATGGATGACACAGAATGCAGAGATGTTCATCCGTACGACATGGTAATATAGGAACTGCTATATATACACCAGTGGTCATACACACCATACAAAGTTTAGTACAAGCCAAGGCTAAAGTACAACTGCGGTGAAAGACGATACATCCCATCAGAGGCATTCCAAGCTCCTATACATTATTTAACTACACCTCCGGAACTCAGTACACACTAAGTCATATTCCACAAGACGCGCAGGACTGTGAAAATACAACTACTACCATACTACTACTACCACGGACTAGCTCAGACATTCGCGTAGTAATCCTCGTAGAGATTACCACCGTAGCCTGGAAGTGGTACAGACGGATCTTGGAACTCGCGAGCACTCGAAGGCTGTGGACCATAGGGGCATGGGTGTGGTCTTGGTCCCGATGCTGGTGGTAACCGACGCCCACGTGGAGGTGTAATACCCCCAACGTCACGCCAATCCATGCGATCAGGCAGACGAGTTCGCATAGGATACAAATCCCGCATGTCCAGATATCCGGCGTGCACAGCAGGTGCAAGCCGTGTCAAAGTAGTCCAATGAGCGGCTCGAGTGTTATACAGCTCCATTCGGAGGGCACGGACCTCACGGTCCCTATCCTCCAACATCTGAACAGTGGTCTGAAGCAGTGGCTCTTCATGAGCAGCATCAGTATACAGACCAGTGTAGTAGCCTTCCTCTCCGGGGAGTGAGGCTGGCATGTAACAGAACTCAGTGTTTAGCAACAGTGCATGCCTAGCACGAAGAATGGTCATCATCGAATAAGCGGCATCCTGCACTGCCATCTCGATGGTAATCCCGAGTCCATAAGACCAATGGATGGGATCATTAGCTCCGGGATACGAGGGGTATATCCGGACTGTGCAGAAATACTGACTTTGATTGAAATCCCGGTACTATTCCTCCACAGTGTATTCAGGATACCAGCGATAACCGGTCTCAGTCATCACACGGACTAGCATGGCCGTGTGACCGGGCACATTAATGCACCGAGTCAAACGAACCACTTGGTGAGGGATGCGGCCAGACATCTGAAACACGAAATAATGCAAAGGCATTAGTGTTTCTGGAAGAAATCGGGCAGCATAACAACTGTAAATGCTCAAACAAAGATTTGAGACATCATACAAATGATAGCATAGCCACTCAACAATTCCATATCAAGGTTCCGGGTTCAACAATCATCATACTCAAGGATAGAAACTAAACTGAGGCTTAAAACCAACAATCCTAAGAGTCTACGGATTAGTAACACGTGAACCTAGTAAGGATAAGAGGCCTAATCCTAAATCCCCGTAGAAAGAATAGACAGACTCAGATCAGAAGGGCATAAGGTAAAGGAGTAAAAAGAGCCTTACGTTCCCTTCCACAATCAATTCCCCTACATATAACTAAGAATTTTTCTAGACTCGACATCGACCAGTTTGGCTTGAGAAACCTACAGGCAGTCCAGCTCTGATGCCAATGCTGTCAGTTCCCCGATCCTAAGTCACACCGATCTAGCTGTAACACGTCATATCACTTTGCGGCCTCACGCACGGTAACCCCACGGGTGCCACCTTACCTGGCCCGGGACCGTTTGCGCATTTTGGCACACGTATATGACAGTGTCGCTAGCATCCATATGACAGAGAACCCGGGCCGACATGGCTAGTTATAAACCAAAAGTGGCACTAAATTATAGAGAGAGGCATCCATGACCCAGCAACAAACGTGTCGGTCATCAACGTATGAACCCAAGTCGTAGCAAGCTACATGGACTTAAAGGAACAACGCGTGACATTTCCCCTAAGGACAGACACAGGAACGAAGAAGGACACATGCCGGCCAGCCTACGTGTTCCGAGCAGTAGCAAGCTACCAAGGCTCATTGGAATCACTAGGAGGCATTTCCCTGTAAGGTAGGCTACCAAAGGAAAACAACTAGGTGTCGGATCCCACACATACCAAGCATTTCAAACATACACACAATTTGCTCAATATGTGCAAATACAACATTGCATCACAACAGAACTCTATGACTCAAAGTACTTTATTTAAAAGGCTCCAAGAGCCATACATAACATATCCATACAGATAGGGGTCACATGACCCAACACTCAAGTCATACAGTCATACAAGCACAAGCGGAAGCTACATGTCTGAGTACAGACAACTTAGAAAATAAAACAGGCTTGGTGTAGCCTGACTATCTACAAGGCCCTTCACAAGCTCCAGATCTCCATCTGGGTGTCAAGCTACTCGTCGACGTCAACGTCTATGTAGAACCCATCAGCAGGGGCAGGGTTCTCCTCTGCAACAGTTATTAAGCAAACATGAGTACAAAGGTACTCAGCAAGTCTTACCACATAACCTATCATACATGCAACATTATCAAAGGGGGATAGTGGAGTTTATAGCAGAATGCCAGCTTTGACCTTGGCTAACCTATACTACAACTCTCAACAGATTGCAAGATGTTATTACGAACACGAGTCCTCTACTCACCACATCAATACACTACCGAGGATTCTCTTCCATTATCCTACGGAAGGGCCATCCACGGCACTCACACTTATCTTGAGGCTTTTAGTAGTATCCATCAACTTGTCTATGAACTGTAAGAGTAACCAAGTAGTTCGTACCGCGAACAACGGCTATTCGAATAGTTTGATAACCCTGCAGGGGTGTACCTCTTCACACACGCTTTTACCACTTATCGCCGTTTAATCGGCGTGTACTCGGCAACCTTCAAGCGGAAGCCCAGCGGGGGTGTCGGCCACGACCTGACTAACTACTCAAGTCTCTCGTCCAGGTTTATCGCCTATTTGGGTTCCATCCGTGGGGAGATCCGGCCGGGGTGTCGCTCACGGCCCCAAACGATGTGTACAGGGTTCCCGAGTCACCAAACGGGCAACCGGTACACCGTGCCACGTACCTGTCGCATCACAACCCACCCCGAGGGTCAGCGTTGTGCACGACCTCCAGTAAGCTATAAACACCAGAAACTAGTTGCAACTCCTGGACAGAGATCGAGGGTAATTAATAAGCCGAGAGGGTCCATTGGTTTCGGGCCCAATGCATGGTAGTAACTGCAACTTGAACCACACATACAGATCTCAGGTCCTATGGACGATTCCAATGAAACAACCCACCATGTACTCCTACATGGCCTTTCATCGATACCTTTACCAAGTGTGTTCCACACCTCCTTCTCTTTATCAGTAAGATTATTTCACTCTGATCCATCACCCAGATGAACCAGACCAGACACAACTCTAAGCATAGCAGGCAACATAAACAAATAGCATGGTGGATCACACATCACATGGCTCAATAAACTCCTACACATGCTAGTGGGTTTCAACTATTTACTGTGGCAATGACAGGTCATGCAAGGGAATAGGGTTCAACTACCGCAGCAAGTAGCAGTTCACACGCTGTTGCCTTAATGCAGTAAAAGAGAGCAGGAGCGAGAAGATTCGGTTTGTATCGGAATGATCAATGATTGCTTGCCTGACAAAGTGGTTGTCGGGTACTGCTCTTCAACTGGATATGCAGCAGTATCCTCGGGAGCAGGACCTAACACAGAGAATACCGGCGATACAATCATTAACAAACAAATGCAACAATATGATGCATGCTCATGACATGGCAAGATGCATGTGTGTTGGCTAATGCAACTAAAACCAGAAGGGTTTGAACCTATTTGAATCAAGATTCAAATTGAAGTTTAAACTATTATTTAAATAAGTGCATTATCATGTTTTTGAAGTATACAGCAAGTTAACTTGTTCAAACATGCATGAAACCAGTGCCATTGGAAAGATTGGATTTTTCTGATCATTTTTCATATATAAATCTTTTCCATCTGAGCTATGGTTGATTTTATATGATTTTTAGAAGTTTTGGGTATTTTCTGGAATTTCCTGAATTATTTTAAATCTAAAATCCCAGAAAAACCTTTACTGCGTCAGCATGACATCATGCTGACGTCAGCCAGTCAACAGGGCCAGTCCAAGTCAAACCTGACTGGTGGGTCCCTCATGTCAGTGTCTCAGGAGCTAATTCCGGTCATAACCAGGGTTGACTGGGTTTGACTAACAAATGGGGCCCACTGTCAGTGACTGTGGTGATTAAACTAATTACTGTTAGCTCCTAACTAACAGGCCACGTCAGCTCGCCGGAGTTTGGCCGACGGCGACCATTTCGCACGGCGGTGACTCGTCGGAATCCTTATTCCGGCAGCCATTTGCCGCGCGGATGGGCTCGGTGTGCTCCTGGTGATGCACCGCATCCAACGGTGCCACTGGTTGGTCGAGAGGTCGCCGGAGTCGACGGCAACGAGCTCGTCCGCGGCGGTGCTCGCACGGAGTTGGTCGGGATGGAGTTGTAGTGCATGGTAGGAGGAGCTAAAGCTTGCTTTAGCTTGCTGGTGACCTACTGAAGCTAATGGCGTGCTCAACCACGAGGTACGGTGCCTATGGCCACGGCGGTGAGTTGGCCGGCGGCGGTGATCGTCGGTCAGCAAAGGGGGCGGCGGCTACAAAGCATAAACGAGCCCGTGGAGAGGGGGGTTCGAAGCGTGAGCTCACAGCGGTCGCAGAGGGCGTCGAAGTGAGCTCGGGGACGGTCGGACGACGGCGTACGGGCGGCGGCGATCTCCGGTGCCGAAGGTTGAAGACGACGGCGAGGAGGACGTTGCGAGGCTCCTGGCGTCGTGTGCGTCGGTGGGGAGCTTCAGGGTGATGTGGCGGAGCTAGTGGTGCGTCTGGGAGGCGAGGGAGTGGCGTAGAGCGCGGTGTCAGCGGTCGTCGGCGACGAGCTCGCTCGGGGGAGCTCGGCGGAGGGGAGAAAGGAGGGGAGAGACACGGGGGAGAGGGGCAACGGTCGAGGGGGCTTCGTGGCGTCGTCCTAGTCCATCCAGGGGGTCGAGGGACCAGCCAGGCAGGCAGGAGGTGGCCGGCGCATCGGCGGCGCTCGCCACCGAGCTGCTTCGTGCGCTGGCGCGGCGAAGAAGACGGGGATGCCCCTGGTGGGCTGGGCCAGCTGGGCCAGCAGGTAAGTGGCACAGGTAAGTCTTTCTTCCTATTTTTCTTTCTGTTTTATTTCTTTTGCAGCTTTGTTCATTTAAATAAAATGCCAGAGCATTTTTGTAACTCATAACACTTGTCATACCTACTGTATATATTATGAACAGTAGGAAACATTATAGTTTATGATTATTTGAGCATTTAAAATATTTTATAGCATTTAAATGCCCAAATTCAAATACCATATGATTTAATCCAAAGCCCTTGAGTGTCCTAGAAAATTGTGAACCATTTTTAGCAGAGGTTTAAGACCAAGGCAGAAATGATGAACATTTTGAAGGGCATTTTGGGTACATTGGAAAATATTTTAGCAAACCCTAGTTGTTAGGGGAGGGGTGCTGGGGTTTCTGTTAATCCCATTTCAAGTTTCTTTGAAAGTAGACATGATGCACACTCTAGTTAGGTCCTAATGCAAGTGCTAGCTAGGGATGTGACAAGACGACTCCGTATGAACTTTGGTTTGGCAAGAAACCGAAGCTGTCGTTTCTAAAAGTTTGGGGTTGCGATGCTTATGTCAAGAGACTTCAACCTGAAAAGCTCGAACCCAAATCTTAAAAATGCGTCTTCATAGGATACCCAAAGGAAACGATTGGGTACACCTTCTACCACAGATCCGAAGGCAAAGTCTTTGTTGCCAAGAATGGATGTTTTCTGGAGAAAGAGTTTCTCTCGAAAGAAGTGAGTGGGAGGAAAGTAGAACTTGATGAGGTGACAGTCACCCCTCCTGGACCGGAAAGTAGCGCAGCGCAGGAAACTGTTCCTGAGGTGCCTGCACCGACAAGGGAGGAAGTTAATGATAATGATCATGAAGAAACAGATCAAGTTACTACTGAACTTCGAAGGTCCACAAGGGCACGTTCCGCACCAGAGTGGTACGGCAACCCTGTACTAGAAATCATGTTGTTAGACAACGGTGAACCTTCAAACTATGAAGAAGCGATGGCGGGCCCGGATTCCAATAAATGGCTTGGAGCCATGAAATCCGAGATAGAATCCATGTATGAAAACAAAGTATGGACTTTGGTGGACTTGCCTGTTGATAGGCACGCCATAGAAAACAAATGGATATTTAAGAAGAAGACAAACGCGGATGGTAATGTGACCATCTATAAGGCTTGGCTTGTCGCTAAGGGTTACCGACAAGTTCAAGGGATTGACTACGACGAGACTTTCTCTCCCGTAGCGATGCTGAAGTCAGTCAGAATCATGTTAGCTATTGCCGCATTCTATGATTAGGAGATATGGCAAATGGACGTCAAAACAGCATTCCTTAATGGCTTCCTCAATGAAGAGTTGTATATGATGCAACTGGAAGGTTTTGTCCATCCAGAGAACGCTAACAAGGTATGCAAGCTCCAGCGCTCGATTTACGGGCTGGTGCAAGCATCTCGGAGTTGGAATATTCGCTTTGATGAAGTGATCAAAGCGTTTGGCTTTATACAAACTTATGGAGAAGCCTGTATTTACAAAAAAGTGAGTGGGAGCTCTGTGGCATTTCTCATATTATATGTGGATGACATATTGCTGATGGGAGATGATATATAATTCTTGGAAAATGTAAAGGCCTACTTGAATAAAAGTTTTTCAATGAAGGACCTTGGAGAAGCTGCTTACATATTAGGCATCAAAATCTATAGAGATAGATCAAGACGCCTCATTGGTCTTTCACAAAGTACATACCTTGACAAGATATTGAAAAAGTTCAATATGGATCAGTCAAAGAAAGGATTCTTGCCTGTTTTGCAAGGTATGAGATTGAGCAAGGCTCAGTCGCCGACCACGGCAGAAGATAGAGAAAAGATGAGTGTCATTCCCTATGCCTCGGCCATAGGTTCTATCATGTATGCCATGCTGTGTACCAGACCTGATGTGAACCTTGTCATAAGTTTGGTAGGGAGGTACCAAAGTGATCCCCGTACGGAACACTGGACATCGGTCAAGAACATCCTGAAGTACCTGAAAAGGACTAAGGATATGTTTCTCCTTTATGGAGGTGACGAAGAGCTCGTCGTAAAGGGTTACGTCGATGCTAGCTTCGACACAGATCTGGATGACTCTAAGTCACAAACCGGATACATGTATATTTTGAACGGAGGGGCAGTCAGCTGGTGCAGTTGCAAGCAAAGCGTCGTGGCAGCATCTACATGTGAAGCGGAGTACATAGCTGCTTCCGAAGCAGCGCAGGAAGGAGTCTAGATGAAGGAGTTCATCACCGACCTAGGAGTCATTCCAAGCGCGTCAAGCCCAATGACTCTCTTCTGTGACAACACTGGTGCTATTGCCATTACCAAGGAGCCCAGGTTCCACAAGAAGACCAAGCACATCAAGCGCCGTTTCAACTCCATCCGGAATTATGTTCAGGATGGAGATATAGATATTTGTAAAGTGCATACGGATCTGAATGTAGCAGACCCGTTGACTAAACCTCTTCCACGGGCGAAACATGATCAACACCAGAACTCTATGGGTGTTCGATTCATCACAATGTAACTAGATTATTGACTCTAGTGCCAGTGGGAGACTGTTGGAAATATGCCCTAGAGGCAATAATAAAAGTATTATTATTATATTTCCTTGTTCATGATAATCATCTGTTATTCATGCTTGAATTGTATTGTATGGAAACAGCGATACATGTGTGAATATATAGACCACAATGAGTCCCTGGTGAGCCTCTAGTGACCAGCTCGTTGATCAACAGATGGTCATGGTTTCCTGACCATGGACATGGGATGTCAGTGATAACAGGATCACATCATTAGGAGAATGATGTGATGGACAAGACCCAATCCTGAGCATAGCACGAGATCGTATAGTTCGTAATGCATAAGCTTTTCGGTGTCAAGTATTTATTCCTTAGACCATGAGGTTCTACAACTCCCGGATGCCGTAGGAATACTTTGGGTGTGCCAAACGTCACAACGTAACTGGGTGGCTATAAAGGTACGCATCGGGTATCTCCGAAAGTGTCTGTTGAGTTGGTACGAACCGAGACTGGGATGTTGTCACTCCGGGTGACGGAGAGGTACCTCTGGGCCCACTCGGTAAGACATCATCATAATGAGCTCAATGTGACTAAGTGGTTAGTCAAGGGATGATGGATTACGGATCGAGTAAAGAGACTTGCCATGACGAGATTGAACAAGGTATCGGGAATACCGACGATCGAATCTCGGGCAAGTACCGTACCGATGGACAAAGGGAATAACATACGGGATTGAGTGAATCCTTGACACGGTGGTTCATCCGATGAAGATCATCGAGGAACACGTGGGAACCAACATGGGTATCCAGATCCCGCTGTTGGTTATTGACCGGAGAGTAGTCTCGGTCATGTCCACGTGTCTCCCGAACCCATAGGGTCTACACACTTAAGGTTCGGTAACGCTAGGGTCGTAGAGATAAATGCACGTGGAAACCCGAAAGTTTTTCGGAGTCCCGGATGAGATCCCGGATGTCACGAGGAGTTCCAGAATGGTCCGGAGGTAAAGATTGATATATAGGAAGTCCAGTTTCGGCCATTGGGTGATCTCCGGGGGTCACCAGGAGCGTCCCGGGACCACCGGAGGGGCCCCGGGGGTCCACCGGGTGGGGCCACCCATCCCGGTGGGGCCCCTAGGCCGCAAGGGGAGGTGTCCAGCCCTAATGGGCTGGCGCACCACTAGGGGGCCCACCTCCCCATGCGCCTTGGGTTGAAACCCTAGGGGGGAGGGGGCGCCCCACTTGCCTTGGGGGGCAAGGACTCCCTCCTGGCCGCCGCCCCCCCTGCAGATTGGATCTGCAGGGCCCTGGCGCACCCCCCTGCCCCCCTATATATATGTGGGGGGGGGGGGAGAGGGCGGCCGCACCCAAGCCCTGGCGCCTCTCCCCCTCCCGTCACACCTCCATACTCCCAACGCAGGGCGCCCGGCGAAGCCCTGCTGCGATCTCCACTGCATCCACCACGACGCCGTTGTGCTGCTGGATCTCTGACGACTTCTCCTCCCCCCTTGCTGGATCAAGAAGGAGGTGACGTTGCTGTACCAGACGTGTGTTGAACGCGGATGTGCCGTCCGTTCGGCGCTAGATCATCGATGACGAAGAACGCGAGGAGTATGACTACTTCATCCACGCTTCTTTGAAAGCTTCCGCACGCGATCTGCATAACGGTATGTAGATGCACTCTTACTTGCTCGTTGCTAGATGTCTCCTTAGTTGGATCTTGGTGAAAGCGTAGAAATTTTTTGAATTCTGCTACGTTCCCCAACACAACTAGTACAAGCTATCCTAACAAAAGGTGGTCTTCGCCTGCCAAAGGCTCTGGTGGTGACGCCACCATAGGCTCCGCGATGACCTCCACTCTGCCGTCCTGCTGGTCTTGGTCTCATTGCACCGACATGGAAACCTTTGCCTGACGCCTCGGGACTCCTCGCCCGCACCTGCTTCTTTAGCACCAAAGAGGAAACTAGCAATCTACGTCTGCTGGCGCCCGCCTGGCCTTGGTCATCACTGCTCACGTCACGAGGACCTCGCGAGATGCCCCTGGCCTTGACATCTCTAATCCTTAGGAGCCAGCCTAGTGAGGCCGCCCCAGGGAACGTCTTGTGTCGTCCGCCTCGCGAGGCTCGGCCCCTCACGAGGGTCTTGAGTGGTTGCTGAAGAGGTTGGGCCGTACCAAGCCGCCTGATGAGCCATGCTCTAGGCTGCAGGCAGGCAACTCTGGGTACCCCCGTTCCCAGAACACCGTCAGTAGCCCCCGGGCCCAAGGTGCGCTCGGGCTTGGCTTCGCGGCGAAGCCAAGGGTCAAGTGTGGAGTGTCGAGGGCCCCAAAAGCCTGCGGCCTTGATTGACGCGTGGCGATTGATTGGACGTGGGCATCTGCGCTCCCCACGCCGCCTCGGCAACCGCACGGCTGACAAAAGGCAAGTGCGTGCTGCTGTGCCTTCATTGCTAGCCTTTGCCTTGCTCCAGATCCCCTTTCTTGCTACTCTCCTCCACAATACCACAGATCTTTGCCGTCTCACCTCTGAGCTCGGAGCTTATGGCGTTCGGCAAGTCGAAGGCCGCTGCTCCGCACGCCTGGTACGAGCCGGCCTTGTGGGCGCCCATCGTCACATAGACGAATCATGCCACCGTGCTCTTGATGACGGCGGAGGAAACCAATGAGAAGGGGAAGACCATGGTCCGAACCGCCTCCGCTGAGCCGGAGGACTCCAAGAGTACCATCTATCCCTTCTTTATGAGTAGTGTTGTTGCGGGGCTTGTCCCTCCTTTCTCTGATTTCTTTTTCTCCATCCTAAACCACTATAAGCTCCATGCCCTTCATCTTTATCCTAATTATGTCCTCCTCCTATTGATCTTTGCCTTCTACTGCGAAGCATTTGTTGGGGTGATGCCATTCGTGACGCTGCTTCGCCACTTCTTCTACCTCAGGAACAAGGGCACACTTTGTTCTGGGAGTGCCAATTTTGTCACGGTGTACGAGGCCAACGCGATCTCAGAGGCCAGGAAGAAGGACGAGAACTTTAGGAACAAGTGGGTCCTCATGGACACCAAGTGCTCCCATCCTCGGCTAGTGCTACCGACAACGATGCCCGAGTCGAGCGATAGGTGGCTCAGCGCGAAGCTCACCGACCCTCGGGCGGGGAAGGTGTTGAAGAAGATGACTGCAAACCTGAAGCCTGATGACCCCGAGGCATGGAAGCTGATGCGGGCCATGATCGTCAAGGAATTCGTCGCACGCCGGGTGGCTCCACTTCAGCCACGCTCGCACCCCTTGTGGACACTCGAGGACGAGGCGGACAACCTCTGACTGCGCCGTGACGCACTGTCCGCCGAGCAACTTAGGGCATCTCTCTGGCTCCTGATTGGGGACGATCTGGGATATCCGCCTGCTACCCATGTCCCCTTGTATCGCTGCAAGGACAGGGCGACGGTGGCGGCTTACATGCCCACCTTCGACGGGCGTGGGCTCGTGCCTCCGGCGCCCCTGAAGCTCAAGTGGCGGCAGAATCGGTGGAGCTTTCTTCGGGCGACTCGAACGGGGAAGATGGCTCAGAGGCGACCGCGGAGGGGACCGGGGTATTCTCCCCTCCATGCAAGGCCGACCTCCTTCATGCCTTGCCTGATGACGATGACACCAACGACCACCCGGTGAAGGAGGTGGCAACCCCGGCTGGGGTTGTCACAAGGTCCAAGCTCACCCTCTCGAAGAAGCCACCGGCTGGGGTCCCGACGAAGAGCAGGTTGGCGCTAATCTCCCGAGGTGGCACCTCGGCCTCGACACCGCCAGACGTTGTTGCTGTGTCGGCTGATACGGCTTTGTTTGCCTTGGAGGCTTGTGTTCCCGTAGCGCAAGCTGCGGGGCCCTTGGGCTCCATGGTTCTGAAGAGGCCTCGAGGTTTCGCCGCCGTGGACCAGTGAGTACTTTGGCCTGGTTTTGTCTTCATTCTTGATTCCGTTGTTGATTCATGACATCTTGCCCTGCATTGCTAGGCCAGCGCCGTCAACAAAGAAGAAGAAGGGGGAGGCGGCCGCATCAGAGGCCCAGCAGCTTGGCCTCTGACGTAGAAGGGTGGTGGAGGAGCTCCTGCTTCTGCTGCTCGATCGCCATGACAAAGCCTAGTGGACCAACCTCAGGTGGGGGTCACTTCCTTGGTCGAGCAAGTTTCGGAGGCTCTCGTATTTAGCTCCTCTGCTGGCGTTGCCAGGGCTCAGGAGGTCTTGACCACGCCTCGACCCCCTACTGAGATCGTGCCGCTAGCTCACAGTCCTCCGGCTTTGCCCGGTGCCCTGAAGGAGGCTTTTTCCGTGCTGCCGCAGCTCCAGAATGACCTTCAAGGTGCCGACCATCGTCTGGTGGCTGGGCGCTTGGAGCTGGTTTCCGGCTGGCTGAACTCTAACACGTATGTCCGGGATGTGCTGAGCCAAGTCATGGAGGCCTCCGAAGAGGACAAGCAGGTCGCCGACCAGGCCGCAGCCGCCCGCGAGGCGGTGCTGAAGGATGCGTAGGCCGTCCAGGAGCGCTGCCAGTCGATGGAGACCGAGCTGCAAGCCATGCCTTGCAAGTGGAAGGCGAACGAGGAGAGGATGAAGGCCCGAGAAGATGCCGTAGCCAGTAGTGACGCCAAGTTGGAGCAGTTGGCGAAGGAGTTGTGTGCGAAGCGCAGTCGCCTGGAGGAGATGAAGCAGGCGACCGAAGCAAAGGAGGCCCAGCTGGCAACCAAGGCGAAGGTTCTGGCTGAGGACCGCGCGGCCTTCAAGTCCTTCGAGGAGAGGTCCCGCCAGGCGGTGAGGGCGCTCTATGAGAAGGGCTTGGAGAAACCGCTGGTGACGGACGATGAAGGCCCCGCCCAGCTGCTTCCTTATCTTGTCTTGGCGCTCGAGGCTGTCATCCGTGAGATCGGCCCCCTGGCTGAGGAGGAAGCTCGCGTGCTTTCTTCTTCCGCCTTGATGCGCGTTCTTAGCCACCTGCACCTTCGCGATCCCAACGCCGATCTTGGGGCACTGCTCGAGCCCGTGGAGGCGGAGCGCTGCGAGGGTGCCGCTAAAGTCGTGAAGGACCATGTGGAGGCCTTGTTGAAGAAGTTCCTCGCCATCGACCCTTCGCCCCCAGCCGACGGCGCCACCAATCCCGCGGCCAAGACCGACTCCACAGGGCATGGTGATGCCGTTGGCGAGGAAGTGCTTCCTGGCAGCTGCGCCTAAGGCTAAAGGAAGGACCTGCTGGTGAGTGACGGTGCTCCTCCCTATCTTCGTTTTCCTGCACCATGTTACATGCTTCGTGGAGGCGTTAAAACTTCTATTTGATGCTTCAAGAACAATTTGGCTTATAATAATTGCTAGATGTTTGCGGTTCCCTTCCTATTTGTCGTTCTACGTCGGCAGAGCCCGGCCCCGCGCGTACCTCAGCCGCCGTTGACTTGTCCGGATCACCGGGACAAGACCAGGGAGTGAGGGGCTACGTGGTCAGTTAGGCTCCTGAGTCACGATGCTCAGGAGTCCCCCTTGACATGCAAACGGTCCCTAGGTAGGAAGCACCAGGCAGGGCTTTTGCGTTCTACGTCCGCAGGGCCCGGCCCCACACGTACATCAGCCGCCGCTGGCTTGACCGGATCACCAGGACAAGACTAGGGGGTGAAGGGCTACGGGACCAGTTAGACCCTTGGGTCGCGATGCCCAAGGTTCCCCCTTGACGTACGAAAAGCCCTGAGAGATGTAGTGCGCGAGCAGGCCTTAGCATTCTTCGTTGGCAGGGCCCGGCCCCGCGCGTACCTCAGCCACCGCTGGCATGACCAGACCACCAGGACAAGACCAGGGAGTGAGAGGCTAAGGGACCAGTTAGGCCCTTGGGTCGCGACGCCCAAGGGTCCCCCTTGACGTACGAACAGACCTCATACCTGTCCTCGCCAGTCTTGGGCTCGGGAGGGTTGCATGTCAACCAGGCCCAGGGGACCTGTTGGGGTGTATGCCAGGCATGACCTGAGCGTAGTCCCCGTGCCCAGCCCCATCACGCTACCCTCCCGTGGGGAGCGCAGCGCGGTGGGGCTGGTCACCGAGCCAAGGGGCTCCCTGAGGTTAATGCGGTCGTGAGGCCAGCCCGAGTTGTTTATCACCAGCGCGGAGCATGGCACTACCATTCTTGCATGGGCATAGCTGCTCCTCGACCGTGTCGACTGCCAGTCCGGAGCATGCTTCTTCCACTGGAACGTGGGAGGGGACTCCCTACTGCAGAGAGCCCCCAGGGCGTGTGCAGCCCCGCCCTGACGCGTGGCTGGCATGGTAGGGCTAGACGAGGTGTATCTGGGCACCCATGAGCCAGCGCGGGACTCACGAGGCCCTACCTCAAGGCGGGTTGCACCTGGTCTTGAGTGAGAGCGCTTGAGGTGGTCCTGGAAGATGGTTAAGCAATCTTGCGCCGAGTGAATCCCTTGAAGCTGCCACATGAGAAGGTCGTGCACCAACGACCCCAGGAGGTGACGTGAACGGGGCTGGCCCACCAGACAGAGCTCACCCGTTGGGTTTATCGACGCCACAGGGACGAACCCGAGCATAGACACCGTGCCTAGTCTTCTCATGTGAATGCCTTAAGAAAAGACAACCGGCGCGCGGCTCCCGTAGGGACGGTGCACCCCAACTCACCTGCTAGCATCTGGCTCGAGCGTGGGTGAGGCACCAAGGGCCACGGGAGGTGATGTACATGGGCCTGACCCGCGAGCCAGAGCTCAGCCGCTTGGATTTGGTGACGCTGCAGGGACGGACCCGAGCACAGACGCGTGCCTGCCCTTGACCATAAGGTGGGTGCAAGCAAGCTTGCGAGGGTGCACGAGGTTCATGGCATCGAAGTCATGGTCAGATAGATGAGTGATTCTAATGCAGCTAACAGAAATGGTAACCCTAGCTCAAGTAAGATGCAAGGGCGATACATGCCACAAGGACGGACCTGTGTGGCCTGGTGATGATGCAGCCCGAGGGGCACCCCCAACAAGGTAAGCTAAAGATGCAAAAGGATACACGCCGCAGGGATAGGCCCGTGTGACCTGGGAGCGATGCAGCCCGAGGGGTGCTCCTAGTTGAATAAAAACCGGGAAATGTCACCTGTCACAGTTGCTGAAGTAGTGTTGGTGTAGCTGAAGATGCTCAATGCAGATGCTGCTCCTCATGCGCCGCCTGGCTCCAGCACCCCGCGAGGCTCCAGGGTTTCCTAGATCTTGAGCATGACCGAGTCCAACTCCGCCTGGATCTCCTGATGCTTGGCCTCACGAGCCGCCAGGGCCTCCCGCATATGGCACTGGTGCAGGGACGCTTGGTTTGGCAGGCCAAAAGGCATGCGAACGTAGCTGTGAGGGGGCCCATCGCACCGGCCCACCTGGGAAGGCCAGTAGTGCTCCTGAGATGCGATCCTGTTGAGTGCGGGGACGTTGATGTAGACGCGCAGCCCGTTGCCTGAGTCTGGGGCGATAGCTACACTTTGAGGCGCGGGGCGGCGTTCACCCCGCATTGCCCTTGGCACCTTTAGGTCTTCGATGGTCTGGCTAATGAACTCCTCAGCGCTTGGTGCCTTTCGCCTTGAGGCCTCTGGAGGGAAACGTGCGGTGCTGCACTCCTCCACATGGTGCCCGAGTGCCTTCCTTGTGACATTGGCTAAGTCAGAGGTCGTCCAAAGGAGAGCCCCCGAGCCCATCCTGAGGGGGGCGCCAGGCGCGCCTTTCTATGCGAGGGAGGGAGGCGGCCCCTCCCTAGGTGCAGGTCACGAGGTGCTGCCGCCAGGTGCTCCATCCCCATGAGGCTCCTGGGCGGACAACTGCTTCTTCTTCTTGGGGACGACCTCAGGAGGGTAGATGATGATGTCGTTCTATGGATCCTCGACTGCTGCCACCTGGTAAGCGCGCTCGAGTGGGCACACTCCGTCCTTCTCTTCACAGGAGACGGTGATGATGCCACCTTTTCCCGGCATCTTGAGGACGTTGTAGCCGTGGTGAGTCACTGCCATGAACTTGGCCAGGGCAAGGTACCCGAGGATGGCATTGTAAGGGAAATGGATGTGGGCGACATCGAAGTCGATGAGCACAGTGTGGTAGTTGTCGTGCTTGCCAATGGTGGCAGGCAGGAGGACCTTCCCTACGGGGTGGTGGAGCCGTCAGTCACTCCGGAGAAGGGCTTGGTAGACAACAACTGATTGTAGGGTACTTGGAGGCTGTCGAATGTCTCGATGGATAGGACATTGAGCCTTGCGCCACCATTGATGAGAGTCTTGGTAACTTGGACGTTGCTGATGACGGGCGAACAAAGCATCGGGAGGGCGCCGGCCGTAGCTGCACACTTGAGCTGGTCTGCTGAACTGAAGGTGATGGGGCACCTGGACGACCGGAGTGGGCGAGTATCCCCGAGCTTGGGGAGTGTCATGTTTACTTCCCTGGCGAACTACTTGAAGAGGCACTGAGAGGCTGGGGCCTGTGCTCCGCCCAAGATGCAACCGACGGTGCGAGGCTCTTAGAAGCCCCCAGCCCCCTCGTCCTGGTCGTCGTTCCTCCTTGGTTGCGGGATAGGTGGAAGGCCAGCCTTGCCCCGAGGGCGGTCCTCACGAGGTTGGTTCCTCTAGGCGCCCTCACAGGGCTGGTCGCGCCAACAGTCCTCCCGAGGTTGATCACGCCACTCCTAGCGGGGGCCGCGGTCGTCCCAGCGTCCCCCGGTCCGGCTTCCCCCACGGTCATAGCCACGGTTGCTGCGCTCGGGGCGCTGGATGATGCGTCCTTCGCGGAGGGGCCTGAGCTCTTGATAGTCGTGGGTGTTGTGGCTGTGCACGTTGTGGAAGGCGCAAAACCCCGGCTATTCCTGGACGATTCTAGGTAGTCGCAGCCATGCTTCATCTCCGGTTCCGCCGCGAGCACTGCCGCTCCTTTGCGCTTTACGTCCTTGCCCTTGGCCTTCTTGTCTTCGGGCTCAGCAACGGGGAGCTCGACGAGGGAGAGGAGCCCCTCCGCAGCTTTGACGCACTTGGTCGCGAGGTTGATTAGCGCCAGGGACGTGCACATATCTTCGTGGATGGCGTGCTCCTCCTTCATCTTGACATCGCATACACAATCTGAGAATGCCGAAATGATGGCCTCATCTGTGACCTTGGGGATCTTGACGCGGACACTGTTGAAGCATTGGATGAACTTCTGTAGGGTTTCCCCTAGTTGTTGCTTGATGCGCCGCAGGTCACCCGCAGCCGGGAGGTGGTCTCGGGTGCCCTGGAAGTTGGCGATGAACCACTCGCTCATCTCGCTCCAGGTGGAGATCGATCCCGCGGGTCGGTTCAGGAGCCACGAGCGCACGCCATCTTTAAGGGCCATGGGGAACCTGTTCGCCATGATCTTCTTGTTGCCGCCAGATGCTTCGATGCTCAGCTCATAGAGCTACAGGAACTCTGCAGGGTCGGGGCTGCCGTCGTAGCATGGAGGCAGGTCGGACTTGAACTTCCCAGGCCAGTTGACGTTGCATAGCTCGGGGGCGAGGGCCTTGCAGCCTACTGTCGACAACGGAGCTTTTCGAGGAGGCGGAAAGTGATCTTGGTCCTCGCATGCCACCACGGCGGGGGGCGCGCGGTCCCGACGCGACGGTGGAGGGAGCAATGGATCTCTTGGCAGCTTCCTTCTCCGTGCACTGGCGCCGTGCATGGGCGATCACACCGCGGGCCCATGTGCCTTGGTTCTTGGATGACGCCTTGACGCGGAGGTGGCAGAGGAGCTTCATGGGCCATGCCGTCCGCATGGGGAGGCGGACAAGGTAGCGAGAGGGACGACGCTGGAGAGCCCCCAGCGCCGCTGACGAGCTCAGGGATGCGGTCGAGCCATTCTTTGTAGAAGTTGTCGACTGGGCGATAGCGCAGGAGCTCGTGTGCTATGAGCAACGCAGCCTGCGCGTCCGTGGGTCCGCGACGAGCATGGAATGACGAGACTGCTGGGGTTAGTGACAGGGTCACGGTGCGTCTGTCTCGCCGCACGGAGGGGTGTAGGGACGAGGCCTGCTATTCATGCCGCACCGGGCCGGTGGCGGCATTGGCGGCAGTCGATGGAGAGCGGCGGGGCGGTCCGCCGACAGGGGCATTCTCAGCGACGCGGG
Organism: Secale cereale; assembly: GCA_902687465.1. Lineage (NCBI taxonomy): Eukaryota > Viridiplantae > Streptophyta > Magnoliopsida > Poales > Poaceae > Secale > Secale cereale. Next base: position 596,597,448 of record LR738711.1, on the reverse strand, counting down.
CGGCAAGGGCAGCCCGCCGCTCAACACGGACTCTGCGAGCGTCGGTGATGGAACCGGTGGGACGGCGAAGCAGACCGACGGAAGGGAAGTTTCGGCACACCCCTACCTGGCGCGCCAAATGTCGGATCTTGGGATCCAGCAAAACCCTTATGGTTCAAACTCTAGGGTGCGCACAAAGATCTCTCCTCCCGCCCTAGCTCATCTACTCGCTGATCCCTAGGCCTAGCTCGTCAAATCCGAAGAACAAGGGACACAAGGTTTATACTTGTTCGGGCCACCGTTGTGGTTTAATACCCTAATCCAGTGTGGTGTGGTGGATTGCCTTGTAGGCTGAGGAGGAACTAGTACATGGGGAGAACTGCCTCCTGAGAAGAGGTGTTCTTGTGCTCGAGTGAGCTTGTGGGTGTTTGTCCTTCTATCTGATCAACTCCAGATGAGATCAATGTTGGTGGCTAGTCCTATTTATAGTGGCCCGGGTCCTCTTCCCAAATATTGAGCGGGAAGGGATCCCACAATGGCCAAATTTGAAGAGGGACAGCTAGTACAAGCTATCCTGACAAAAGCTGGTCTTCGCCTGCCAAAGGCTCTGGTGGTGACGCCGCCGTGGGCTCCGCGGTGACCTCCACTCTGCCGTCCTGCCGGTCTTGGTTTCATTGCATCGATATGGAAACCTTTGCCTGACGCCTCGGGACTCCTCGCCTACACCTGCTCCTTTAGCACCAAAGAGGAAACTGGCACTCTATGCCCACAGGCGCTCGCCTGGCCTTGGTCATCACTTCTCACATCACGAGGACCTCGCAAGGTGCCCCTTGCCTTGATATCACCGATCCTCAGGAGCTATCCTAGTGAGGCCGCCCTAGGGGACGTCTTGTTTCGTCCGCCTCGCGAGGGTCTTGAGTGGTTGCTGAAGAGGTTAGGTCGTACCAGGCCACCTGATGAGCCACGCCCTGGGCTGCAGCCAGGCAAGTCTTGGTACCCCCGTTCCTAGAACGCCGACAAATAGTAACAAAGTGTATATTCCCTGGGTTAATCTCAAGTCATTGGGTTCCTACCTCATGAACCACATAGCAATACCAAATGTATACAAGTCCTACTCATGCAATCTTTGAGGATAGAACTAATGCATTAAAACTGGGTATTGGAAAGTATGATGGAAGTGTGAACTTGCCTTGCTGACGATCAGTGAAACCTAGTGACTCGTAGTAGCTCGCTTCGCACTCCGGAAATTCTATCGCAATCAAACAATAGTATACATAAGCAATCATGCAATAGAATCGAAGAACAGATCTCGAAAGATTTTGAAAACAAGCAAACGGCTCTTGTAACAGGAAACAACTTCTAACAGTACCAAAATTAATTGAATTTGGCCTTATCAAAAAGTTTAGGTCAAGCGCTTTGATTTGCAAAAAGAATCAACTCAAACGGAGTTATGAAACTCAAGTTACGATCAAAAGAAGTTCAACTACAAATTTGGTTGAATTCAAAATTTAGAACATTCAAAAACAAATTTGAGTTGCAATACTAGAAAGATAAGATCAACACGAAGAGTTTGGCGTTGGTTTCACCTAATTTCGGCTAACTAGCAAAAACTAATGACCGTTTGAAAACTAGTGACTAAATAGTAAAAACTTTAATCGCGGATAGGTCCTGACGAAAATAACAGAAAAAGAAAACTCTAAATAGCGAACGTTCATTTTTCTGATCTAAATAGCGGACGTTCACTGTTTAATAAAACCTAAAAAACAAATCTAGGTTTTTCTAAAATAAAAGCGATATAGGCTTTAAAACCGAAAAATGGCGGCGGTTTTTACCTAGCGGATCAGGCTCGCTGGTCGGGTCGGGTTCGCGGGCGGCGGGGCGGGTCGGGTCGACGGCGGATCGAGCGAACGGTGGCGGCGAGTGCGGCGGATGGCGGCGCGGGTGCGGGAGGCGGCACGGGGCAGCGGCGACGGTAGCGCGCGGTGGCGGCTTGAGGCTCGAGGGGGGCTCGGCCTCGCCTTTTAAGGGCCCCGGGGGCGGCTGGCTTGGAGGTGGGGCCGTCCGGGGCCGTGTTGGCACCGGACTCCGGTGGTGTCCCGGTCGTCCACGACAGGGAAGGGCGGTGGCGCGCGCTTGGCCGGCTGGGCTTCGGGCGAGTCGGTCCGATTTTTTTTTAAAAACTCGCTCGACGAAGAAAAAATTAAAATAAATTCAAATAAATTCCTAAAAATTTCAGAAACAAAGTATCACCGTTCCCTACGAATATTGGGGACAAAGTGAACATGTTTCTGAAGTAAAATGACTAAAAATAATATAAACTTTTAATGCAATTTAAAATAAATAAACTTCAATATATAAATCGAATAAATAATATTTTTCCTCAAAATTCCAATTTCAACATTTTTATTCTATTTTTGAAGATGTCATATTATCTTCGCTCATTTATTTTAAAATATTGTAAATGAAAATTGGCAAAATAATATTTGATCCAACCCCACTTGAAAAATAACAAAAAATGTGGGTTCTCTTTGGAAAACTTCCAACTCTCTCACTTGGGTCCTTGAGTTGCTTAAAGCCTTTGGATCAATTTCCAAATAAACTCAAATTCAAAAATGATCAAACCTACCCCCCTTAAGATGAATCTCGCCCTCGAGATTCGGGTTGGCTAGTAAATAGGTGTGGGTGGTCTTGTCGAAGGTCTTCCTCTCTTTCCCAGGTGGCTTCATCCTTTGTATGGTGACTCCACTGAACTTTGCAAAACTTAATGACCTTGCTACGGGTAACTCTGTCGGCAAACTCGAGAATCTTGACAGGCTTCTCCTCATAAATCAAATCACTCTCTAGCTGAATTGCTTCCAGGGGCACTGTATCTCGTAGCGGAATCTCGGCCATATCTGTGTGACACTTCTTCAACTGAAGTACGCGAAACACGTCGTGAACTCTGGACAAGGTTTCGGGTAACTCTAGCTGATAAGCTACTTCTCCTCTGCACTCCAAAACTCTGTACGGTCCCACAAATCGTGGTGCCAGTTTACCCTTGACTCCAAAATGCTTAACTCCTCGAAGTGGGGACACACAAAGATATGCTCTATCTCCAACTTCGTAGGTCACTTCTTTGCGCTTCGTATCTGCATAACTTTTCTGTCGGGACTGGTCTATCTTCAATCTGTCGTAGATCAACTTGACCTTCTCTTTTGAATCTCTGATTAAATCTGGTGCAAACAACCGGCGGTCTCCGACTTCATCCCACATCAACGGTGTCCTGCACCTTCTTCCGTACAAAGCCTCGAAAGGGGCCATCTGCAGACTAGTCTGATAATTGTTGTTGTAAGAGAACTCTGTGTAAGAAAAATTATCATCCCAACTAGATCCATAATCTAGTGCACAGGCTCTCAACATGTCCTCTAGAATCTGATTGACTCTCTTCGTCTGTCCATCGGTCAGTGGGTGAAAGGCTGTACTGAACTCTAGACTCATACCCAAAGTCTCGTGCAACTTCTTCCAAAACTTTGAAGTAAACTATGTTCCTCTATCTGATACAATGGTCCTCGGAACTCCATGCAGACATACATTCCTGGTCATGTATATCTTGGCCAACTTGGCACTCGTGTAAGTGGTCTTTACGGGGATGAAATGAGCTACCTTATTCATGCGGTGAACTATAACCCAGATAGAATCATACCCTGAACGTGTCCTGGGTAGTCCTATGATAAAATCCATTCCAAGTTTATCCCACTTCTATTCCGGTATGGGTAACGGTTGTAGCAACCCAGCTGGTTTCTGCTGTTCTGCCTTAACTCTCTGACAGACGTCTCATACTTCTACATACTCGGCAATGTCTTTCTTCATTCCAGTCCACCAGAAATTCTGCTTCTAGTCCAAGTACATCTTGGTGTTCCCTAGATGTATCGAATAAGGCGAATCATGAGCATCTGGAAGAATCAACTTCCAGATCTCCGGGTCGTTGGGCACATAAATATGTGCGTTAAACCGTAATGTTCTGTATTCATCCTCATGAAATCCTTCTACCTTTCCTTTGCTCATTCTGCCCTTTATCTCTGCAATTCCTTCGTCCGTCTTGTGGGCTCCCCGAATCTTGCCCAACAAAGTGGACTGAATCTCCAACATAGCAACATAGCCTCTGGGGACTATCTCCAACCGTAAATCTCTGAGGTCGTCCGCCAACTCCTGTGGTAAACCTTCGGTTATGATCTTGTTAACATAACTCTTGCGACTTAGGGCATCTTCCACGACATTGGCTTTTCCTGGATGATAATGCAATCTCATGTCGTAATCCTTTATGAGCTCAAGCCATCTCCTTTGCCTGAGGTTTAACTCCTTCCGCGTGAAGGTATACTTCAAACTCTTATGATCCGTGTATACATCACAATGGTTTCCAATAAGAAAGTGCCTCCAGGTCTTGAGTGTGTGCACTACGACTGCTAACTCCAAATCATGTGTGGCATAATTCAGCTCATGGGGTCGAAGCTGACGTGAGGCATATTAAACAACTCTGCCTTCTTGCATGAGAACGCCTCCAAGTCCTTGAAGTTAAGCGTCACAATATACTTTAAAATCCCTATGAATATTCGGAAGTATCAGCACTGGGGCTGTAACCAAACGCTTCTTCAATTCATGAAAACTGGCCTCACATTCTTCGGTCCAATTGTCCTTACTTTCCTTCTTCAATGACTCCGTCATGGTCTTCGCTATCTTGGAGAAATTCTCAATGAACCTCCAATAATATCCTGCGAGTCCAAGAAAACTGCGAATCACTCCAACTGAGGTGGGTGCGCCCCATTCCGTGATGGCCTCTACTTTGGAAGGTTCCACTCCTATACCATCTCCTGATATAACAAGTCTAAGAAATCCTAATTCCTTCAACCAAAACTCACATTTACTAAACTTGGCATATAACTGATGTTCCCTGAGCTTCTCGAGAACTAAACACAAATATTCCCTGTGCTCCTTTTCGTTCTTGGAGTAAACCAGTATGTCATCAATGAACACTACCACGAACTTATCCAAGAACTCCATGAATACCTTGTTCATCATACTCATGGAATAGGTAGGGGCATTAGTCAAGCCAAATGACATAACCGTATACTCGTAAAGCCCGTACCTTGTGGTAAAAGTTGTCTTAGGTATGTACTACTTTCGGATCTTCAACTGGTGATATCCAGACCATAAATCAATCTTAGAGAAAACTTTGGCTCCTTGTAACTGGACAAACATATCATTTATCATTGGCAGAGGGTACATGTTCTTGATCGTCACCTCATTCAGCGCATGATAATCCACAACCATCCTTAGGGAACCATCGTTCTTATCGACTAAAAGCATTGGGCTCCCCAAGGTGAAGAACTTGGTCGGATATAACCTTTCCCCATTAGCTCCTTGATCTGCTTCTTGATTTCTTCCAAATCATTCACGGGTATCTGGTACGGTCTCTGGATATTGGTCCGGTGCCTGGTAACAACTCAATCAAGAACGTGATGTCTCTATCCAGTGGCATGCCTGGCAACTCCTCCCGAAACACATCGGGGTAATCTTTCACAACTAGTACTTCTTCCTGAACAACTCCCGAGAGTGCACTTACATGTCTCTTCTGGGGCGTGTGCCTCGACACATACTTGATCCTTTTTCCTTCCGGGGTGGTGAGAAGAATTGATCTACTGGCGCAGTCGCTGTTTTCTCCAAACTTGGATAGCCAATCCATACCTATGATTACATCCAAACCCTGGGATTCCAAAATGATGAGGTCTGTGGGAAATACATGTCTCCCAATGGTCAATGGCACTTGATAACATCCTCGGCTAGCCATGTACTCTGCTCAAGGGGAACTTACTAACATAGGCGACTTAAGGGCTATGGAGGGAAAATGATACTTTTCCACAAAACCCCTTAATATGTATGAATGAGATGCACAAGTGTCAAAAAGAACTAGGGCGGTAAATGAAGTAACTAAAAAGTTACCAACCACTGCGTCGGACTGCTCATCAATCTCCTCCACATTGACGTGATTCACCTGTCCTCTGGTGAAAGGGTTGGGCTTCTTTCATGAGCTTCCGTTGCCATTTCCATTCTTGCCTTCAAGACACTCTGTGGCATAATGTCCAGTCTTCCCGCACTTGAAACAAGTAATGTGACTCAGAACCCTCTTGGCGGGCATTGATGGAGTGGAACGGTTCTGATTTTAGTTTCCTACATTCCCATTGCCATTCTTGGGGCCACTATGGTTGTCTGAACTTCCTCCATTGTGAGAATGGCCTCCAGTGGTGGGATGGTTATGTCCTCCTAAGTATGGGGAATAACGGGGCTTCTGCTGGGCTCTAGAGTTAAACTTCCCTGATCCATACTTCCTCTTGCGGGTCTCAATCAGCTGCTGCTTTCCTTCAATTATGATGGCCTTGTCTACCAACTCCTGGTAGTTGTTGTAGGTGGCTACAATCAGCTGCATGCTCTACTCATCGTTGAGTCCCTCCAAAAACTTCTCCTGCTTCATGGCGTCAGTGGCTATATCATCTGGCGCATAGTGAGCTAACTGCCTGAAGTCATCCACATATTGCCCCACAATACGGTTTCCTTGGTGCAAGTTGTGAAACTCACGCTTCTTCAGGTTCATGGCTACATCTGAGACATGTGTAGTGCGAAAAGCTTGCGGAAACTGATCCCAAGTAAATCTAGCAAGTGGATAAGTGGCGGTGTAGTTATCCCACCAAGCGGTTGCTGTTCCCTCAAGCTGATGTGCGGCAAAGCGCACTCTCTCTGCATCCGTGCATCCGACAGTTGCTAGCTCTCTTCCCATCTTGCGGAGCTATTCATCTGCAGCAATCGGCTCAGTGATATTAGAGAACACCGGCGAATTCAACCTTAGGAACCGGGTTAGGTTTTCATGGGGAGGTGATGATACCACAGACATAGGGTAGGGTCACAGGCCTGACCTAAGTACCCTACCCAAGGTCACTGCCCTAGAAGCTCAAAGACATTCCAAAGATGACAGAAGATGCCGACTGATATGGCCCAAGAGAGCAATTCACTCGACAGCGTACCTCACTCGGATAACCCAATTACACTTGAAAGGATGAATCCACTCGACCGTACAAGAAACCACTCGACTCCTAAATGTCAAAGGTCACATAAGGCCAGCAACGGTCGGGCATTCACTCCACAGTAATGATTGCATTTATTATCCTTTATTACAGGCATTATCGGTAACATCCTGCCCTTATGTACATTGAACCCTCTATAACGTGGGGCGGCTGGGGTCCTGGCGCACTCTATATAAGTCACCCCCTCCTCCGGTACAGGGGTTCGCACCCCCTGTAACACATACACACATTCATATTCCAGTCGACCGCCTCCGGGCACCGAGACGTAGGGTTGTTGCTTCCTCCGAGAAGGGACTGAACTCGTAAACACCTTGCGTACAATTTCACTGTATCTAGGATCTTGCCTCCTCCTACGTACCCCCTATCCTTACTGTCAGACTTAGTACCACGACAGTTAGCGCCCACCATGGGCCAGGTGTCTTAGCGACTTCCGGTGAGGTTGCAAGTTTTTTTCCCGATCTCCAACATCATGGTTTCAGGTGGTAGTCTCGCGTTGTGCCGCGAGATCCGACTCGGCGCACTCGTCTTCATCGCCGACAACTTCGCCTTGCTCTAGGAGGGCCCCTTCGACGTCGAGGCACTGCCCGTCCGTAGAGCAATGCACTTCCGCGCGAGTGCTTGTGGCGTCCTTCTCCAGCAGTCATCGACCAAGTAACGATCAGCTCCTTCGTCGTCTGCTGTCCCCGCTGATCGCCGCCGCAAGCGATCCGGTCGGTCATGGCTCCAGCGGTGGGTGAAGCACACAGTGGCTTGCCAATCAGCCACTCCCAAATTTGCGGCCATCGAGCCCGACGCGTACCACTACGGGCCGATCGACTGGCTCCGTAGACACGCTTTCCGAATGCGGGAGCAGTGATCCTGCGGCAGAGGTCCTCTTGGTTGACTCACGTTGCAGTCCGCCGGGGTACACTCGTGGCGGTAACGGCGGCAGCGACGATGGTCAGTCGTACGACCCCGACGGGTACATACCCGAGATCCTCACTTCCGAGCAAAGGGAAGAGCTTTTCCGCCGTAACGAAGATGCACTCTACACCCCTATCTTGAGAGAGACTCCAGAAGCTTGAGCTCTGGAAGCCATGCGCCTTGCCACTATGGCCGAGCACGCGCGGCTGGAAAACCTTCAGCATTCACTCGACGACCGAGCCCGTCGATTGATTCCTGAATCCAGTCGACGGCCGCGGTAGTTGTTCCCGCGAACCTCGGGTATTCAATACACCGATTCAAAACCTCGCAGCTGCAGCCCGCATCACAGAATCGATCCAGCCTCTCAGTCGGAGGCTAGAAGAGGCCTGCAGCAGATTCGAGAACTGCTTCAAACGGCTGGAGAGCTAAATGCAGCCGTTTCCCAGTTGCGCAACCTGATTCACAGCAGATCGGTAGCGGCGGACACTGTCTGGTCGGCCCACAGCCCAAGATCACCTCCGTGGTGTGAGGGTCATGGACCCTGTCAAGTGCAACACCCAGGTCGGAACTATGATCAGTATGACTGTTGACTCGGTCACAATGATTGCTGCCGAGTGCTTACGCCTCCTCTGGGAAGAGGATCGTACTCGCCCCAGCGGCATGATGGCAGGCGTCTGCATGGTGACAAGCGACGGATTCCCATGGATCCCCGAAGACCTAGCTTTGATGCGAGATCAATTCTTGTGCAAGGTCTGGTCGACAGGAACCGGACACACCGAGAAGGACATGACAGAGATTATCCGAGTGGCAGCAGAGCGTCTGTTTCAGGGCCCGAGTGTTTCAGCAATGCCATCAGGGCCGCCGAGATTCCCCCGAACTTCAGATTAGCAGCGGGGGTGAGCAAGTTCACTGGCGAGTAGAAGCCAGATACTTGGCTAGAAGATTACTGAGTGGCTATGCAGATTGGTGGTGGCAATGATGATGTGGCTATGAAGAACCTCCCCCTAATGTTGGGAGGCTCGGCCAGAGATTAGCTGAATCAGTTGGCCCCTGGGAGCATTTTCAGCTCGGAGGAGTTGGCCCGAGTGTTCGTCAGGACCTTCGAGGGCACTTGCAAGCGGCCCGCCCTACTAGCAGAGTTACATCATTGTGTCCAGAAACCGAATGAGACTTTGAGATTACATCCAGAGATGGACCACTCTGCATCATACGGTGGAGAACGTGTCCGAGCACCAGGCAATCTGCGCCTTCAAAAAGGGCGTACGGTATAGAGAGCTCAACCTGAAGCTCGTTCGGACAGGAGATATATCTTTGACTCGGATGATGGAGATACCTGGTCGGTATGCTAATGGAGAAGAAGCTGATCGACTCTGTAGCAGCAAGAAACCAGTCGACCAAGATGATCAGAATTCCAATCGGAAGCCGAAGCGTAAAGCAGAGCTTGCGTACTCAGGGGAAAGGAAAAGGGAAACCTAAAGGTCCTTGGATCCCCAAGAAAGTGAAAGACCAGGCAGGAAATGATGTGCTTGATTTCCCGTGTCCTATTCACACGAAGAAGGATGAAGAGGGGAATTTGATTTACCCCAAACATACCACTCGACAATGTCGGCTCCTGACTCAGAACTTCAAGAAGGACCAGCCCGCTTAGAAGGAGGAAGAATCCGAGGAGACCGAAGACAAAGAAGGGGATGGTAGTTACTGCCAGATCAACTCCACCTTGATGATTTTTGCTGACGTTGAAAGCAAGAGTCGACTGAAAGTTATCAACAAAGAAGTCAACATGGTTGCTCTGGCAACAACGACGTACTTAAAGTGGTCTAAGTCTCCCATTACATTCAACCAGTCCAACCACCCCGCGCACATCTCTATCACGGGGCGGCAAGCATTGATGCTCGACCCAGTTGTCGGCGGTATGCGGTTGACTAAAGTTCTGATGGATGGCGGCAGCGGTCTGAATATTCTATACGCTGAAACCCTCCGCGGAATGGGCATTCCGATGTCTAAACTGAGTGAGAGCAACATGAGATTTCACGGAGTCATCCCCAGAAAGAAGGCCGACTCACTTGGTCATGAAACCCTTGATGTGGTTTTCGGTGACTCGACTCAGTACCGCAAAGAAAAGTTGACTTTAGAGGTGGTGGACTTCCACAGTGCCTACCATGCAATTCTGAGCAGGCCCGCCTATGCCCGTTTCATGGCTCGACCATGTTATGTATACCTTAAACTGAAGATGCCAGGACCCACGGGCGTGATCACTGTCATCGAGATCAGCAGAAAGCAGAAGAATGCTTCTAGAAAGGTATAAAAATTGCCGATGAGCAGATGGCATCAGTAGAAATGGAAGAATACCAGAAGAATGTGGATCCGAGTGATTTGTTGTGAGCTAAGAAGCCTGCTTCCGAGTTAGCATTCCAGTCGGTAGGAGAGACGAAGCATGTGCATATTCATCCCACCGACCCCAATGCCGCTCCGACTCACATCTCAACCACACTCCATAGCAAATAGGAAGAAGCGCTCATCCAGTTCCTTCGTCAGAACTAGGACATCTTTGCATGGAAGACATCCGACATGCCAAGTGTACCCAGGGGGCTGGCTGAGCACCATTTGTGGGTCGACCCGAAAGTGAAACCTGTAAAGGAACATCTCCGGCGGTCTGCCACGGAGAAGAGGAAAGCAATTGGCGAAGCGGTGGCTCGCCTTCTCGCAGCTTAGTTCATCCACGAGATTTACCACTCCGAGTGGCTCAACAATGTAGTTATGGTCCCAAAGAAGGACAAGTAGCTCCGGATGTGCATCGATTTCAAACATATCAATCGGGCCTGCCCGAAATATCATTTCCCTCTCCCTCGCATCGATCAAATTGTTGACTCAACAGCGGGGTGTGAGCGTTTGTCTTTTCTGGATGCATATTCCGGGTACCATCAGATCTGACTATTTGGGCCCAATGAAGTAAAGACAACCTTCATCACCCCATTCGGGTGTTTTGGTTATGTTACCATGCCTTTTGGTCTCAAGAATGCACATGACTTTCATGCGCATGATCCAAAAGTGTCTACTGAAGCAAATCAGTCGGAATGTGGAGGCATACATGGATGACATCGTGGTCAAGTCATGTAAAGCTTTCGACCTACTGACTGACCTCGTTGAAACATTCACAAACCTGAGGAGTTATGATATCAAGCGCAATCCGTCGAAGTGCACATTCGGAGTCCCAGGCGGCAAGTTACTTGGTTTCCTCGTTTCCAAGCGAGGGATCGACGCCAACCTAGAAAAGGTCAGCGCTATCCTCTGAATGAAACGCCTCGTGCGTATACACGACGTTCCAAAGCTTACTGGTTCTTTGGCTGCATTGTGTCGATTCATCTCTCGTCTCGGTGATAAGGTATTATCTCTCTACCGATTGATGAAGAAATCTGAAAACTTCGAGTGGAATTCTGAAGCTGAAGCAGCATTCGAGGAACACAAAGCCTTGCTTTCCACCCAGCCGGTGCTTGCTGCCCCAGTCAGGAAAGAGACTCCATTATTGTACATCGCAGCCACTGGACAAGTTGACAGCATAGTACTCACGGTCGAGCGGAAAGAAGAAGGCAAAGCCTACAAAGTCAACGCCCAGTCTATTACATTTTTGAAGTCTTGACTCCATCCAAGCAGAGATATCTGCATTATCAGAAACTTGTGTATGGATTCTACTTGACCGCCAAGAAAGTTGCACACTACTTCTCAGATCATTCAATTTCAGTCGTCAGGGATGCTCCATTATCTGAAATTCCAAACAATCGGGATGCAACCGGTCGAGTGGCTAAATGGGCGATTGAACTACTTCCGTTGGATATCAAGTTTGAAGCAAAGAAAGCTATCAAGTCTCAGGCAATAGCAGATTTCGATGCCGAGTGGATCGAACAGGAGCAATGGACTCAGATCCAGTCGGATCATTGGACCATGTTCTTCGATGGATCCAAGATGCTGAGCGGATCCAGTGCAGGTGTGGTCCTGGTGAGCCCCAGAGGCGACAAGCTCAGTTATGTCCTGCAAATTCACTCTGATTCTTCGAACAACGAAGCTGAATATGAGGCGCTTTTGAATGGGTTGCGTATGGCCATTTCACTCGGCGTCCGTCGCCTGATTGTGTATGGCGACTCGGACTTAGTGGTTAATCAAATAATGAAGGAATGTGACGTCAGGAGTCCAGCGATGACGAGTTATTGCAGCGCGGTTCGGAAGTTGGAAAAGAAGTTCGAAGGTTTGGAGCTCCACCACGTGCCCATAATCAAGAATCAGCTTGCTGACGATCTCGCTAAGATAGGCTCCACTCAGAAACCTATCCCCAAAAATGTGTTCTTGGAGCATCTGCAAACCCTATCGGTCAAGGAAGACCCCTTCACAAAAGAGCCCCCACAACCGATAAGTGCGTCCAATCCGGCTGAAATTGAATTCCCAGCCGTAATCGACCTAATCATGGAAGTCTTGGTGATCACACCCGACTGGACAGTGCCATACATAGCGTACTTGCTCAGGCAGGAACTCCCATAGGATGAGGATGAAGCTCGTTAGATTGTCTGTCGATCTAAAGCCTTCACGGTGATATAAGGTTAGCTCTACAGAGAAAGTGTCACATGAGTCGCACAACATTGCATCACCCCCGAGTAAGGTCAAATGATCCTGAATGAGATTCACTCTGGAACCTGCGGCCACCATGCTTCCTCCCGGACCATCATGGCCAAGGCATACCGAGCCAGGTTTTACTGGCCCCATCCGGACGAGATTGCGAAAGATATTGTCGACAAATGCAAGGGCTGCCAGTTCTACTCAAACATGTCCCAGAAACCTGTGTCTACCTTGAAGACTATCCCATTGGTTTGGCCGTTTGCCATTTGGGAGTTGGACATGGTCGGGCCCTTCAAGACAAGCAGGAGTGGCTTCACTCATTTGCTCGTGGTAGTCGACTAGTTTACCAAATGGATCGAGGCTAAGCCCATCAAGAACCTCGGTTCAAGCACTGCCGTTAGCTTCATCAAGGAACTGATATTCATATATGGATTCCCCCACAACATCATCATAGATAATGGCTCCAATTTTGATTCAGACAAGTTCAGAGCATTCTGTTCTTCCAAAGGTACTCGGGTCGACTACGCATCTGTAGCGCATCCGTAGTCGAATGGACATGCAGAAGGGGCGAATGGCTTGATCCTTCAAGGGTTGAAACCGCGGCTGATGCGCGCCCTCAAACATGCTGCTGGTGCTTGGGTGACTGAGCTGCCATCTATTCTGTAGGGGCTGAGGACAACCCCGAACCGGTCGACTGATCAGACCCCCTTCTTCTTGGTGTATGGCACCGAGGCCGTACTTCCGAGTGACTTGCTGCACAACGCCCCTCGGGTAGAACTCTTCTCATAAGAAGAAGCAGAACAAGCTCGCCAAGATGCAGTCGACCTCTTGAAAGAAGAGCGCGAGATGGCCCTGGTCTACTCGACCATATACCAGCAGGACCTGCGTCGATTCCACGCCCGTAATGTTCGAGGCCATGCACCAGGAAGGAGATTTTGTACATCGAGTACGTCAGAAACGACCTCACAAGCTTGCTCCAGCCTGGGAAGGTCCCTTCATCATCACATAAGTACTCCACAATGGGGCATACCACCTCTACAATGTAGCCAAGAAAATAGATGAGCCACGCTAATGGAATGCGGATCGGCTCCGCCGCTTTTACACTTAAGGCACTCGACCAGACAAGTTGTAATAAGAATCCTTCAGTTTGTTTTCCAAAGACAAATTTGCGGCAATTCCATAATGATTGTCGTTCCAAAGGCACATATTCTCGAATCCCCGAGTGGGTGGCATAGCTGCGTATTCGATTCGCCTAAGTTACAAAAACACTCCGAGTGAAGAGCAACCCTCTCACTCAGTGGCTTAGCTGCGACCCCGCAATCGCCTAAGTCACAAAAACACTCTGAGTGAAGAGCAACCTCTCACTCGGTGGCTTAGCTGCGTTACAAAAACACTTCGACTGAAGAGCAACCCTCTCACTCGGGGGCTTAGCTGCGACCCCGTAATCGCCTAAGTTACAAAAACACTCCGAGTGAAGAGCAACCCTCTAACTGGGGGGCTTAGCTGCGACCTCGTAATCGCCTAAGTTACAAAAACACTCCGAGTGAAGAGCAACCCTCTCACTCGGGGGCTTAGCTGCGACCCCGTAATCGCCTAAGTTACAAAAACACTCCGAGTGAAGAGCAACCCTCTCACTCAGGGACTCGGCGACACTCCGAGCTACGCCACAAATACAACATACCTTGGTTCTCCAAGCTACGCCACAAGTACAGCATACCTTGGCTCTCCGAGCTACGCCTGAAGTACAACATACCTCGGCTCTCCGAGCTAGGCCACAAATACAATGTGGCTCAGCTCTCTGAGCTACGCCACAAATACAATGTACCTTGGCCTTCTGAGCTGCGCCATTAGTACAATGTCCACTCGGAACCAAAAGATCTAAAGGCATCAGAAGCAAGGCAAGCATATTCCAAAGGAAATCAAGTTCAAATAAAGACCCGCAAGATTCAGGCAAACGTACTCATGCATCAAGCCCGAAAGAGTTTAACGGTTACAAAACCACTCGGCATTCCGAGGCAAATTGAGTCGGAGCATAAAGTTTGTTCACTCTTTGCGAGGAGGGGGACTTGCATGCGTGACATACTCATCCAGGTCAATTCCGTCGACGATGCGAGTGGCGACTTCCAGGAAAGTCTCCATGAATGATTGGAATTGAAGCTTTTTGGTGTTGGCAACCTTAAGAGCGGCCAGCCTCTCTTCATTCACGTCCTTGCAGTGCACGCGGACCAGAGACAGCGCAACGTCAGCGCCACACCGGGCAGATGACTTCTTCCACTCTTGCACTCGACCGGGGATCTCATTGAGCCGAGTCATCAGAGACTCGAGGTCATTCTCAAGCACCATTCCCGCCCAGAGTGTCGTGTCGATCTGGGACATCACCGCCTTCAGCCGGGCAAGGTAGCCAGTGGAGCTGGTAAGGCGAGACTCTAGTCGCAAGATGTTCATCACAACATCATCCTTGACAAGGGAATTGCCGGGATCCAGACCCGTCTCGATCCGCCCAGTTCCCTCCTCAAAGTTCTGGTAGAATTCTACACAGATGAAAATATGATGAGCCAACGGTCGGGATATGAGTCGATAGCTCTGATTCAGTCGGACAAAAGAACATACCTTCAAGCATGAGGAACATCTTTTTGGCAAGGTCGCCCAGATAAGTCTCCAGCACGTCTTTCTTCTACGAAAGATTCCCTACATTGTCGTCCAGAGCAAGATTGGCCCTTTTCAGTCGTGTTACCTCTTTGTTAGCCTCGTCAAGGGAGGTCTTCAGCCTGGAATTTTCCTCTTCTAGCTTGCCGACTGAAGCCAGTTCTGTTCGGCA
Organism: Secale cereale; assembly: GCA_902687465.1. Taxonomy (NCBI): domain Eukaryota; kingdom Viridiplantae; phylum Streptophyta; class Magnoliopsida; order Poales; family Poaceae; genus Secale; species Secale cereale. The sequence goes on along the minus strand of LR738711.1, from coordinate 596,582,031 downwards.
AGTTCAGTTTTCTCATGTGCCTTCTACTGCGCTGCCGCCAAGTCAAGATTCTTCTGCCCCAAAGCTTCCTTCATTTGATCTGCAAGAGACATTGTTAGATAGATGAACCCGAAGTTATCCACGTCTGCTAGACACACTCATTTAAATACATTCGATGAGTTCTGTACTTTTCATACCATATGCTTCATCTTTGGCTTTCTGCGAGTTCTCCATGGCCAGTCCCAGATCAAGATTGAGTTGGATCTGTTTCTTCTAAAAATCCGTGAATTGAGCTCCAAACTCACGAGATTTCTACAATCGACAAATAAGACAAACCAGTCATTTACACTCGGAGAAATGCAGGGAACAAAGTGTTACGACAAGGGAGTTCTAAGACTACTGCCAAGTCAAACACTCAACAGTAGCCTCGGGGACTACACCAAGTGGGTGCACTCAGCGTGCCCCCACCAGTTCCCACTCGACTGGGTCCGTCCTGTACGAGCGGGAGGAAAAAAAAGAGAGAATCGCAGTATGTTCTTAGACCATGGCCGACTGCCAGTAGTCGACCATAGTCTCGGGGACTACACCTAGTGGGTGCACTCGGCGTGCCCCCACCGGTTCCACTCGACTGGATCCGTCCGTGCGAGTGGACAGAGTTCAAAACCAAACAATAACATCAGTTCTAAGACCATAGCCGACTGCCCTCAGTCGACCATGGCCTCGGGGACTACATACAGTGGATGCACTCAGCGTACCCCCACTAGACCAATTGCCACAGACGGACTGATTGGATCACAAGAGCTACGTTACAAGATCTAGAACACCTAGCGGGTGGAATATCATCCTACGAACAAAGCAGCATATCAGCTTACGAACAAAGCAGATGTTTTCAGATCAAAGACTCCAACAGATTAACAGTCAGTCGGAAAGGACTTACCTGGACGTTGGTCAAAAGGGCTGAACTAGAATTATAAGAAACCATGCTGGCCTCATATGCCGCCTTCGTCCGCTCCATCATCAGCCCTGCTTGACGAACGGCTTCCTTAGCCGCGCTCACAGGATCCTCCGGGACATGATGGGTATCGAAGAGCACAGATGACGGGGCAGTCGGAGCAGCTAGAGGATCTGTTACCTAGACAGTCGACGCAGATGGACGGGCAGTCGACACGGGAACGGCAAAAGAGAGCGCAGTCCGAGCCGTGTCTCCTTGTTGCTGGGCATCCGAGCTAGCGGGCATCTTCCGACCCCTCCTTCCTATGATTCTTCGGGGCACCTCTGCGTGCTCATCAACATCATCATCAGGCAACTCGATAACATTGCGTGGTGCTGATTGAACATTCGACCAAAAAGGAAAACTCAGTCGACTGACAGGCTGGTAAACGAAAGCAAAGATATTATCGAAGAACCGTACCTGCGCAGGATGTGGCCATGTCTGCAGTTTCCTTGCTTCTCGATCTCCATAGAGGTTTCTGAAGCGGCAGCGCTGAAGATTTCTGAAAACACTCAGTAAAACGGACTGGTGAGTCGACAAAGACACATCAGATTTCTTGAACGAAACAAGAGCATAGGAGAACGACACTCACATGGAAGCAATCGGAAGATCCACCTTGATCTTGGGCAGGGCCTTCCGAGGCTTAGAAGCAGCAACCTTGGGCTGTTTCTGAGCCTTCTCAATCGGGTTGGGGGAGGACATCCGAGTGCGCTTCTGTACATGGGAGCTGGAGGGAACCGTCTAGGCGCGCATGTTCTCTGGATCGTGAATCTACTTGGAACATTTCTCAATGTGAGGCGGTGACTCGACTTCTTGGCCTCTGCTCGAGTCTTCGCTCTCCTCCCCGGTCTCCTCGTTGGACTTCCAATCAGTGGCTTCGCCAACGCTCTCTGCCTCCTCCTAGATTTGGTCTCCGTTGGGCATCGAGTACATCTCGGTATAGATCTGCAAAGCAAAGGATCGATCAAACATCAATCAGATTCACAAACACCTGCAAACACGAATCATAAAATCCACTCGGGAATCAGAGCCAAACCTTGTCTGGTTTGTGGTCTATGTCGAACGGGCGGACTCTCCTGGTCCCCCAAGGGTTATCTTTGTTCCCGGTAATGCTCTTCAAACATTGTTCCACCACCTTCTCAGCGATCTCCTCCAGGTGAACCTGAGAGGTGTCATTGGTGCCCGAGTACATCCTTATCGGATGGTCTCGATCTTGGTGAGGCTGAATCCATCGACTAAAGAACACCTCCAGCAAGTCCATCCCAGTGACTCTGTCGCGGACCAGCTGAACCACTCTCTCGACCAGCATGTCTACCTCTACTTTCTCAGCCCGACTCACGAGCAATGGGGGAGGCTGGCTGACTCGATCTAGGGTAAAAGGAGGGAGTCCGGCTGACTGACCAAGAGTCGGGATGTCCTTGCAGTAAAACCAGGTTGACTGCCACCCTCTGACCGACTCAGGAAGGACCATGGCAGGAAAGGTACTCCTACCCCTAGTCAAAATGCCCAAGCCGCCACACATTTGGATCACGTGCATCTTCTCCTCACTCGGATTTGCCTTCTTGATGAATTGGGAACGACAAGTGAAAATGTGTTTGAACAAACCCCCGTGCGGTTGACACCCCAGGAAGTTCTCACACGCAAAAACAAAAGTAACGAGGTACGTGATGGTATTGGGAGAGAAGTGATGCAGTTGAGCGCCATAGAAGGTCAAGAAGCCTCGAAAGAAAGGATGCGGGTGTCGGATATTGGGTTCCGACAAAACCCTTGAGGTTCGAACTCTAGGGTGCGCACGAAGATCTCTCCTTCCGCCCTAGCTCGTCTACTCGCCGATCCCTAGGCCTAGCTCGTCAGATCCGAAGAACAAGGGACACAAGGTTTATAATGGTTCGGGCCACCGTTGTGGTGTAATACCCTAATCCAGTGCGGTGAGGTGGATTGTCTTGTAGGCTGAGGAATAACTAGTACACGGGAAGGACAGCCTCCTAAGGAGATGCGTTCTTGAGTTCGGGTGAGCTTGTGGGTGTGTGGGTGGTCTCAATGATCTGATCCCTTTCTAAGGTGGTGGCTTGTTCTATTTATAGTGGCTCGGTTCCTCTTCCCAAATATTGAGCGGGAAGGGATCCCACAACGGCCAAATTTGAAGGGGGGCAGCTAGTACAAGCTATCCTGACAAAAGGTGGTCTTCGCTTGCCAAAGGCTCTGGTGGTGACGCCGTCATAGGATCCGCGATGACCTCTGTTCTGTTGTCCTGCTGGTCTTGGTCTTGTAGCACCGATATGGAAACCTTTGCCTGATGTCTCAGGACTCCGTGCTTCCACATGCTCCTTTAGCACCAAAGAGGAAACTGGCACTCTGCACCCGTTGGTGCCCGCCTGGCCTTGGTCGTCACCGCTCACGTCACGAGGGCCTCGCAAGGTACCCCTTGCCTTGATATCTCAGATCCTCATGAGCCGGCCTAGTGAGGCCTCCCCAGGGGATGTCTTGCATCGTCCGCCTCGTGAGGCTTGGCCCCTCTCGAGGGTCTTGAGTGGTTATTGAAGATGTTGGCCGTACCAGGCCACCTGATGAGACACGTCCTGGCCCGCAGGCAGGCAAGTCTGGGTACCCCCGTTCCCAGAACACCGACAGTAACCCCCGGGCCCAAGGTGCGCTCGGGCTTGTCTTCGCGGCGAAGCCAAGGGCCAAGTGTGAAACGCCACGGCCCCAAAAGCCTGCGGCCTCGACTGGCGTGTGGCGATTGACGAGACATGGGCGTCTCCACTTCCCAACGCAGCCTCGGCGACTACGCAACTTGACATGTCCGTGCATGCATAGAAGATCATCATTACCTACGATTATGGAGGCTAGCGGTTGGCCTTCTCCTAACTATAAATAAGGCAAAGAGTGGGGGTCCTCGCTGCCCATCTTCTTCCTTCGTTCCTCTCGCTTCTTCTTCTTCCTTGCCCTTCGCTTGGCCGAGTTGTTCATGGTGCCGACCAAGAAGTTTTCGTCCGTGGAGAAGGGAAAGCACGACAGGAGGGGCTTGGCTCACCACCAGCCAAGAGGGGACGAGGCCGTCCTCGCAAGTGTGCCACGACTCTCGTCGGGGCTACTAGCGGGAGTGGGTGGACCCCCACAGCGCTCGTAGCCACCCTCGGTAACAGCGGCGGCGGCTCTTCGAGCGGCGAGGGCTGTCGTGGCGTTGGCTATCCTGTGAACGAAGGGAGGTGCTCTGGGGTCGTCAGGCCTCCCCAGCCACGCTCCCACTTGGCGGAGGTGACGCTGGAGTTCGTCGTGTGGTCAGAGAGCCCAGCCGGCACCCGGCTCCAGATCCCGCACTCCCTAGTCGGAGAACTCCTCGCTGCGAGCTCCGGCGGCTTTTGGCTGCAGCCGGATGGTTGTTGCAGCAGGGCTTCATGGGTCGCGGTGGAGGTCTCCGCCTCGGGCGCTGTGACTTTGGCTCATGGCTGGCAGACTTTTGCTCGCGCGTGCGGCTTGGGCGGATAATACACCCTTCATTTCAAGTATGGCGACGACTCGACCCTCTTCGTGAGGGTGTTTGGGGAAGACGGGCGCCGCGTCGAGTGCTGCCCCGAGGACAACGGTGGCGGCGAGGTGCTCGGCCTGGGTGATGGCCGCAGCTCGTCCAGCTACGGTGGCTCCTCCTTCACTAGCAGCTCCAGCAGCGGTGGCTACGACCAGCCGCCACGCCTCCGTGCCCGTCTGGAAGGTGGCGCTGGGTCGTCTCGTCATCACTCTCGGGTGAAGCTTGAGGAGGGCTCTGGCTCAGCTCAGGGTGTAGGTCCTCATGAGAAGCCTTGCCTCGAAGGTCGTCGTCAGCCGTTCTTGGTCTTTCTTTCTTCCTGCATCATTCAAACAAACAATTATGGAGCCCTGGAAGGGCATGTAATGAACCGTGATTTTATGATGTTTAGCACCATGCTTAGTGTCCCTGTCCATCATTGCACGATCTGTGTACTATGCGCTCTTAGGGTGAGGAGACTTACCTTGAAGCACTCGGGATTGCCCTCATCTCGTGACGTTTGACCCTTCGTGAGGCTGCAATAACTCGTTAGGCGGCTATTATCCTTTACCGCCCGAGGCCCTTGACGCGGGTTGAGCATGGTCGGCCGCCCCTTACCACGGTACCCGTGGGGCATGGACATAAGCATGGGGTCATGCCAATCACAAGCCCTGATTTGGGCGCCTAGTGAAGGCTAAGGGGGGAGCGCCGGGGAGACCGCTGGGCAACTGCCGCTCTCCCTCAGCTAGCCCGAAAACTGAGGGAAGGACCATAGAGGGAAATCAAACCGAGCAATCGAGGAACGCCAGAACTTTCAGAATCCATTAGAAGGGAAGACAGGGGCAAGCAAACTCCAGAAAGCAAATTAACAGCCACGTCCGGCACCTAATCTAGTCTTCTCACCAATGCAGATCTAAGTGCTGCCACTAGGACGTGGGAGGGAGCCCCCGAGGCCCGAGGGCGGCTCTCCGGAGACTCCGGGGCGTGTAAGGCCCCACACATTATTACGTGCGAGTGTCATGAGCGGAGATCTTCACATGCGTGAGCCTTGCTTCACAGGCACTGGGTCTTGGCTTCTCAGGCACATGGCCTTGTTCCTCGCAGGCACGGAGCCTAGTCTTCTCAAGCGCAGGGCCTTGTTCCTCGTAGGCACGAAGCCTAGTCTTCTCAGGTGCACGGCCTTGTTCCTCGTTGGCACGGAGCCTAGTCTTCTCAGGCACAGGGCCTTGTTCCTCGCATGCACGGAGCCTAGTCTTCTCAGGCGCAGGGCCTTGTTCCTCGCATGCACGAAGCCTAGTCTTCTCAGGCGTAGGCCCTT